>CAXHWN010002256.1:0-19000 GCA_964020975.1 Hermodice carunculata
CATGACGATGTGACAAAAACTAAGACATTCTGGTCCTGATGCCTCATTCAATATCAAACTTGAAGCATGTTCTCTATCCTAAAGCACAACTGTTAGTGTTGCATGATGTTTTCATTTGCTTTCATGGCACAAAAAAAAAAAAAAAAAATAAATAAATAAATAAATAAATGAATGAATGAATGAATGAATGAATGAATGAATGAATGAATGAATGAATGAATGAATGAATGGATGAAATAAATAAATAAATAAATAAATAAAAAAAAATGAATGAATGAATGAAATAAATGAATGAATGAATGAATGAATGAATGAATAAATAAATAAATAAATAAATAAACAAATAAAAAAAAAAAAAATAAATAAATAAAACAGATTCTCGACAGAAAGTTCAGCAATACGTGTGTATGTGTTTCATCCATTTTCTCTAAAAATGGTAGGTTAGTTCATGCCTGCCAGAATTAGATGGAAAATCTGTTTGTGTCTGTGTGCTTGATTTTTTTTTTTTTTTTTTTTGCTTTCATAATCTGTTTTGTTCCCTTGATTTGTAGAAATGAGTTGGCCGAAGTACTTTTGTGAAATAAGTATGTCTCACAATAAATCATTTTTTCACTCATCATTTATTAAATTTTGGAAAAGTAACTTGTACTTACACAACAATGGAAGCAAAGAAGACTTACAAATAAAAAAGTGTGTATATATATATATATATATATATATATATATATATATATATATATATATATATATATATATATATACATCATCGAACACTATTTCTCCTTTTATTCAGTAATTTAACTTATCATCAAATATCTAATGATATGATCAATTATGTTCAATGTTATCATTAAATATTTGATCACATTTATTATTTGAAGATAAGTCTAATTCTGGAAAAGCTTTCTTTTATTTAGTCATAAGACAAAATCTGTTTAATGATACCAGCAATTACTTTTAATGATATCACAAAAGCGATTTATTGTTCTGAATAAATGTGGTATATTTAAACATATGTCAAAATGTATTTAGTCATATCATCAAGTCAATTTGATGATATGTTGAAATGCCCAGATAAGTATTCTTATCACAAAATATAATTAATGATATGTTTAATTCAAGTTCATGTTATGTTTAAATGATCAATTCTATTTAGTTTAATCATTAAATATTTGATCATAACATTAATCATTTAAAGATGTCATCAAATATTGAAAGATAACATTAATTAGATTTAATCTTATCATGAAATGTATTTAAAGGTAAGGCTTATTCTGAAAAAAAGCTTTCTTTTATTTAATCATAAGAAAAATCTGTTTAATGATACCGTTAATTGCATTTAATGATATCACTAAATTGATTCATTGTTATGAATAAATATAATGTATTTAAACATATGTCTAAATGTGTGTTGTCATATCATCAAATTGATTTGATCATATGTTGAAATACCCAGATAATTAATCTTATCACTAAATAGAATTAATGATTTGTTCAATTTGATTTCATGTTATGTTTAAATGTGACCCAGCCCATGGCAAGATAATAAATTTTTCCCCAATGAATAGAGCTAAAACCATAAAAACCTTGCAAGACACAGAACGGTCATGCGCATGTGGCGAAACTTGTAAGTGACGTGTAGAAGGTTGCCCGGAAGTAATTCAACATAATTAGTCATATCTTTAATTCACCAAGGTCACTTCCAGTTATTTGATCATAACATCAAACATTTCATGTTATTATAAATATTTGGTGCTATGATTAATTCAGACCAAAAAGGGAGCCTACATTTTTCTAGTTCCAGAAGTAATTAATGATATGTTTAAATCGCCACAATCATAACACCAAATGGATTTCAACATCAGATCAAATTATGTCTATTTAATCATAACTGTCAATTGATTTAATGTTATCATCAAATAGAATTTTATTTATGTCTGAATAATTTCCCATTTAGACTTGGATCATGAAATCGTTTTTGATATCACAAATGCAGTTGATGATAACACTAAAATGCATTTAGTGATATAATTAAAAAAAGAATATTTCATCATAACAATAGGTGCATTTAATGATAACATGAATTCGATGTAATGTTGTCCTCAAAAATTTAATGATATGTTCAAATACTGAATTAAAGCAGAAACACCATTCCATTGTGTGTGTGTGTGTGTGTCAGAAAATACCGGTAGATTTAAAACAGAACCTTCCAAATGTGCAAATGTTTTTTATGTTGACATAACACAGCAATCCCTGCATTGAGAGACTACCCATAGAGCAGGTCTAAAAAAGGTCACAAAAGGCAGGTGGTCTCTCAATAGAGGTTCAATAATATTAAAAAGATAGCACACGAGGGCTGGTATTATGGTTTAAAAAGACTGCTGGTCCATTATTGCGGTGGGCTGTTTGTCCAAGGAGGGGCCGCTGTAACAGTGATGGCAACACTTCCGGATTACCCGGGAGACTTCCGCGATTTTATGCTGAAAATTCTTGAAAAATTGTAGATTTTTGGCAATTTTTAGCCACCTCCCTGAATGTCATCAATATTTTTCTTCTATATTTCATATTAATTTATCAATCTCCCGGAATTTTACTTTCCACATCTCAGATTTTAAGTGTGGAAGGTTTGCAAAACAGCTGTAACTTACTGTTTGTTAAAAGGCTATTTTGTGCCTGCATGTCCAGTGGATCCCAGACTGGCAAGATGTTTTGGGCTTAACCCTTTCCCCCTTGAATTAAGACAGAGTCAACAGCTTTTCTTGGCATGAGTTGGGCACTAAGTACCCAACCCATGCCAAGGAAAGCTGTTGACCTGGGGCATGTGATCTTGATAAGTCTCATGTACATTTCTCAGTCAAATTGTTTTTCATAACTGTTCAAATTAGTTGAAAACACTGAAGCAGACGACATTTGACTACCAGCCGGTTTTGGCCGGTTTGAGGGGGAAAGGGTTAAAGTGTGCACAGTAAGGAGTGTCATTATACTCACCTGGACACACATCATGACACCTGGTGCTTCAAACAAAACCATACCACCTTGAAAACCTGGGAATGTGATCTTTGAGTACATGTTTACGCTGAGTTCATAGGAGCAAAGACTGTGCGTATGTGTACATTGCATCTAAGACGTACTTCAATTATTCACCTTCCACCCAGCAGAGATGTCATAACAACTTCAGTATGTTTGTGGAGTTAGGTAAAGGTCAGTACAACCACTCGACCTGTGTAAAGCTGCATGTATTGCTACACAAGAGGATCGTGTTTCCTTCATTTGAATGGATTAAAATTTCAGAACTTACATGTAGTAATTCCTGTAGAATAATTTATTGGGACAGCTGGTGGCAAATTCAAACATGATAAGCCGTCAACAAAATTTTCTTTTTTCTTCTACCATGTAGAACATGTAGTCTGGACAGACAGTCCGTGGCCACAGATAAATTGTCTCTTTTTCCCTCTGGATATGGCAACAATGACTTCAATTTCTCAGTGCACTGCGGGTGCATTGCATTGCGCCCAATGTGTGCTGAAGGAGGTTGAGCACCATTGGCAAGTTGTTCTTGATAACCCAAAAGTAGCAGACAGTTATCTACAATATGTTAGATATATGCTGATAATTTTCAATGGAGGAGAAATTGCGAGCAGATAGGTCAGGGTTTACTATGTCAGAGTTAAGAGAGGCAGAGGGACAGAACAGTATTGGTTTTGAATCTTTCGAAATGATGAACTGTTGTTGCTACAAAAAAACCCTGTTTCTGATAACGGGGAACTTTTGGGACATTGATCACCATATCCCAATAAATCTGCATGTGCATATATGTGCATGGCGACAGATTTATTGTTCCAATGACAACTTTTTAAAAATAAATGTTACGAATAACTGCAGATTAATTGTCCACGTTATACATGTTAGATTTATAAGGTAGAATACTATAGATGAATTTTCCTGGTTATGTGCCGTCATAAAGAGTACAGGATAATTAAATTATAATTAACCATTTTTATTTTCTAGATCATAGTGAAATGTCACTAATAAGAGCTCTCACTAAGGAGACCATTCACTCTGTTATTACGACCACCTTGTTACAGTCCTGTCTCTACTCATATCTAAAATTTTGTTTTCTACTTTGAGACCATTCCCCTATTAATATCTATGTTCTTCAGTACCATTGGTGATCTCAATGTATGGACTCCATGGTGTATACATATACATTTTTGGGATTGATGTACCTTGAAAAATGCAATGTACGTGTAGATTACTACAGATTTTAATCTGCTGTATACACTTTGAAAAATACAATGTAGATTAACATGCATGAATCAGAGCCCGACATGTACATTGGTGATTGCAGGTGCCCTGTGGTAAACAGGTTGTCTGTCCATCCAGATTATACTTTCGAGATGACAACTTTGGAAAAAAGTTGTCAAAATTCTTTCAAATTTTGTCATCGTGTGCATCTAGGTACCTGTAGGACCTTGCTTTGACTGATTATGAAATATGGGTGACCTTGACCTCAAGGTCAGTTGCATATGTGTTTGACCAAAATTGGTTTCCAAGCAATAACTGTAGAATGATGTGATGAAAGATGAAACTTGTTCCGGATGTCTTCCTACACTGTACGTAAGACTTCACTTTCAATTGCTACTCGGTGTCCTCAACCCGAAGGTGAAGGTCACGTACATGTAGCAATGAAAATCCAATGATTGAAAATCTGCTGCATGTGGGGCCGTCACCGACTTGATCACGGTTGTAACTTTTCTTTATTATGTACTTTGAAAAATACAGCGTCGATCACTATAGATCAAGTTTCTACATTAGGGACTCAAAAAGGATAAAAAATAGATAGCTACAGATTGAGTTTGTACATTGTAAATTTTTCTTATTATGAACTGTAAAAAATACTGTTTTGATAACCATAGGTACATTTTCCAGATAATGTTTGTTAAAATACGGTGTAAACTAGAACTAGGCATTGTTCAACATAATCCAAGTTTTGAGTATTTGCAAAAACCAAAATGCTACAACTTCAGTTCCGAATTCCTTTGATATGGCCATGTCACAAATTTATAAACTGAAGTTTGAATGACATCCCTATCTATAGTAGTTTTGAAGCTATTCAAAATTTAAATTTGTGTGTAGTCACCTAATTTGTGTAAATAAAAATTTTACAACTTCAGTTCATGGTTCATTACATGCAGCTATGTCACAAACCAACAAATTGAAGTTGGAATGGCACCACTATGTATAATAGTTTTGAAGTTATTCAAGATTTAAATTTTGTGTATTCACTTAATTTGAATAAATTACAATTTGGTTCATTCGATGGGACTATGTCAGAAACTTAGTGATAGAAGTTGGAATGACACCTCTAAGGTATTTAAAATTTAAGTTTTCCATATTCACCTAATTCTACAATTTGAGTTCATAGTTCATTGGATGTGGCTATTATTGTTTTACAGTTTTGGTTCATTGGATGCAGCTATGTCGCAAACCTCAAATTGAAGTTGGAATGACACCTCTATCTATGCTAGGATTGAAGCTAAATAAAGGCTTAAATTTTGCGTATTCAAATAATTTGCATAAATCAAATTGCTTCAACTTTGGTTCATGGTTCATTGGATGCAGCTATGTCACATACCAACAAATTGAAGTTGGAATGGCACCTCCATGTATAACAGTTTTTAAGTTATTAAAAAAGATTAAAATTTTATGTATTAACCTCATTTGCATGATTGAAATTGTACAACTTTGGTTCATGGTTCCTTGGATGCCTCTCTGTCACAAACTTAAAAATTGAATTGGAATGGCACCGCTATATATAACACTTTTCAAGCTATTCAAGATTTAAATTTTGCATATTCACCTAATTTGCTTAAATTAAAATCCTACAACTTTGAGTATTGTTCATTGGATGCAGTTTGCCATAAACCACTAAATTGAAGTAGGAATGGTACCTCTATCTCTAAAGGTTTTGGAGATATTCAACTTTGAAATTTTTTAATGCCCCTAATTAGCATTATTTGAATTCTACAACTTTCATTTACTGTCCATTATATTGACAGGTGTCACAAATCTATATAAGCACATCAAAATTTTTTGTCTACATGTATCTGCAATAGTTTGGAAGATATGGAGTTTTGAAAATTTTAATTACCCCAAATTTGCATAATTCCAAACATCATTACTATCCAAATTAACAATGTGCACAATTTCACTGGAAGTTCAGTCTTGATGGCAAGTTTGGTGATTTTTTGAAAAATAATGTCCAAGAGTAACTGCCAACAAATTTAGGTGCCATGGAAAGAAAGAAAGAAGTAAAGAATCTGAGGAAAACAATATGTCTGGGTTGGCACCCAGACATGAATGAAGAAAGAAAGAAAGAACAAAAGAAAGAAGGAAGGAAGAAAGAAAGAAAGAAAGAAAGAAAGAAAGAAAGAAAGAAAGAAAGAAAGAAAGAAAGAAAGAAAGAAAGAAAGAAAGAAAGAAAGAAAGAAAGAAAGAAAGAAAGAAAGAAAAAGAAAGAAAGAAAATCTTGGCAAACAAAATGTCTGGGTTCTCAGCCAGACATAATAGTTTCATCTACTGTCTTTCCAACATACATGTATAACTTGTAATCCTTGCCATCTCAACGAGATGCACTCCTGGCATCTTTTATGGTCCTTCAGTGCGAGAGATTTGCTTGCAGTTTGAGATGGGCAGATGATCAAAGTTTCTGTGACAAGTGAAGAGAATGCCCGGAGGAACCATTATAGGTCACAGCCAAAAGGGCAATTGACTGTCTCATTGAGGCCGTACATTATTTTGATATGTAATCATTTTCTGAATGATTTCCCACCCATGCTCTTCACTCAATTAGTTCAGCACGATCTCTCCGATTAGACTTCTGGGCCGCACAGCAATGGTGGCAGAAACGTTTATGATCACGGAAATTGCCACTGATTTCTCAAGGTTTGTGGCCAGTGATTCACCAGGGTGACTGCCTGTCACAGACGGGATCTCAATGTATGCTCTGGCACATGAGTGTAACCGTTTAATGTGTTGCCCAGGTATATAAAATTGCCAATGGCAGAACTTTTATCTATACATGATGTACAATGCAGCTGTGGACACTGACTGACTCCCCAGCGATCTGCCATTCCATTGATAAGGAGGCTTTATGGACACAAGAAGGATCAACTGTGTTGCGAGTGGATCTCTATGGTATTATTTTTTGGTCGCTATTGGTTGCAAGAGAAATAATAGAACCGAAAGCCAGAATGGACTGTGCATGTGAGGACATTGTGCGAACTCTTATAACTGGGCCGATGTAAACATTTGAACATGTACATGTGATACTATGTGGGTTATTAATGATGTTCATTGCTCATCAAATAAAATCTGACTTCACCTCAATGTAAACAATAAAGTAGAGTATAAATTGAGTAAACATTATGGTGCTTTTAAATCTTAAAGTGCTGGGTAAAGATTGCATTAATTCTGGTGCTATTTTTGATATGCTGTGATATATATATATATATATATATATATATATATATATATGTGTGTGTATATATGTATATATATATGTATAAATATATGTATATATATGTATATATGTATATATATATGTATATATATACATACACACACACACACACACACACATATATATATATACATATATATATATATATACATGTACATATATATATTGTTTCTCCCTCAAAACCAGCTGGGGATCAAATGGCAGCTGCTTCAGTGTTTTGGACTAATTTCAACAGTAGTGAAAGCAACTTGAGTAAGAAACCTATCTTACCATGCCCCAGGTCAACAGCTTTCCTTTCTGTGAGTTGGGCACTTTATAGTGCCAAACCCATGCTAAGGAAACCATTGTCTTAGTTCAGTGTTATTTCAAGATTGAAGGGGTTCAGTTTATTGCACTCTGATCATGTAATACAATGGCAGTGTTTACAAAGCAATTATGTAATTCATGATCATGATTTTGCAGAAAAAAAAAATTAATTACGACAATATGGTGTGGGATGTAATGACCTTAAATTTGCTGCAGAGTCAAGAGTATGCTGTACATGTAAAGTCAAGAGTATGGTGTACATGTAAAGTCAAGAGTATGCTGTACATGTAAAGTCAAGAGTATGCTGTACATGTAAGTCAAGAGTATGCTGTACATGTAAAGTCAAGAGTATGCTGTACATGTAAATTCAAGAGTATGCTGTACATGGAAAGTCAAGACTATGCTGTACATGTAAATTCACCGAAGAGTATGCTGTACATCTAGTCAAAAGTATGTTGTACATATACACGTAAATTCAAGAGTATGCTGTACATGTACATGTAAAGTAAAGAGTATGCTGCACATGTTTTTGAAAATATGTGTCTTGAAAGTTTCCATCAATGTTGTGCCATATGACAGTAGAGTGGAGCCATGCATTCCTGCTTTGTGGTTCCCTGTTTTCTTTCTATGACATGTTCTCACGTTAAAACGCCTATGTGTACATCTCTCGCACTAACTTAATACATGTAGTTTTAAGTACAGAGCACCTTAGATAGACTATTCTGCTTACGGTGGCAACACCTGATATTTGTGTCATATGACATTCTCAACCAATGAATAAAACAGGGGTTGTTCATCCCCCAGGTATCTCCGTGTACAACAAGTGGGTACCAAAGGGAAGTTACCTGTGGTGCCACCTACAGGTGACATGCTCCATTGAGACAAACTTAAATGTTTACTGCATACTTTTTTACAAGTTTGTCACAAGTGAAATATTGAAATATGAAAAACATTACAGATATCACATGCTGGTTTCAGTCCCTGATTAACAGTAGGGACTCCTCAACCGGGGTTTCAAGGCAAACCAAGGGTAGAGTTGTAGACTTTGATGTGCTGCCTGCTGTGAAAATATAGTAATTAATCAGGTAAGACTGCCCACTCTCAGCAGGATACTGACTGGAGGCGCTGTTCTTGTCCCCAAGAGAAAGTAGTTTTTATTGGCCACTACCGCCGGCCAATACTAGATCAGATGAAGGAAGTTCGGGCCACGGGTGGCAATACTACATCTGCACATGTGCATACTGCCAGAAATCCTTTTCACAGCATCCTATTTGACAACAGTAGCATCATTTTTACCCAGACGTGGGGTTCAAAAAGAATTTTACTTCAGGGTCTTTTGAATTTATGTGCTTAACTTTTCCTAAATATATACACATGCATTCACAATGTGAGCTTCAGTGTCCGACATTCTTCACGTAAAGTGACATCCAATAGTACACACGTGTGGTATTCCAGAATTAAGTCGTTCTGTTCACAGAGTATTCTCTTTTGCCTTAAAGGGTTTCATGATTTGATAAAAATAGAATAAAGCTCCTTATAAACTTGGAAATTTATCTTCGCCTTGAAGCCAATTTCCTTTTTAAAGGCGACTTGTATTACTTGTCAGAGTTGTAGAGGTATCTGAGCGTATCTATCAAATTCATTTTCATGAGTAATGACTGCTACTGAACAGGACTAAGAAGTCCGGTGGGAATAACCACCACACATCAAAATGAAATACTTTCTGGTCCTTAGTTTCTAGCATGATGTTTACAACAGCATGATGAACCCAGAGCCACTGTACATGCCTGGTACGTGTACATGCAGATGAACTGGAGGCTGAGTCAATAACTTTCCTTAGTGCAGTTTGGGTGTGAATGACCCAGAATGTGCTGAGAAAAACTGCGGACTGATGGCATATGCTGAAGGACGAGAACAAAAGAGCAGACGACATTTACAGCACCAGATGCATGCTGGTACTTTTGAATGGGAAAAAGATGCATCCTGATAAATCAGCTTGAGGTCTCTCAAGCTTCATGCCAAAGACATCTTGAATCTTGCCGGTCGTTTAGCTTTGACCTACAAGATGGGTGCTGCCCAATCTTTAAATCAGCAGGTGCCACTTTGTTTATGTGTTGCATTTGTTCAGCTGAAGCCAACTCTGTGTGTATTTCAACAAAGGAATCAATCACAGGCGATCAACGAGCCAACTAAAATTGATCTTCCTGAGTTTGCTTCAAGTCGTAACGTATACCATCCAATAAAAGGCAAAGTCTTCTTTAAAAGGAATGTGGCTGGTCTTGTTTGCACAGAGCACACATTTGGGCACAAAATAACAAAATTTTACTGACAAAATCTCTACTGTATTGAATGGGTGGTCTTGATAAGAACAGAAGCAAATGGCACACACAATATGCTTCGGGTGGATTTTTAACCCCTTCAGTGCTGAGAAGGAGACTAAGTCAACAGCTTTCCCTGTACTAATAATGCTCCCATTTAAGCACTTTGAGGAAAGATGTTTACTGGAAAGATGCTATTTTTTTTTTCTGGAAATAGAGGCAAGTTGGTGATGGAATGAAATGTCTTTTTATGAAGAATCTTAATTTGGGGGTCACTTCCGTGATTTGGATGAACTTGATTTTTTGTTGTGATCGTGTCGGAAAGAGTCTGCTGTCAGGGGTGATAGGCACAGGACAGCCCTGTGATCCACTTTGACATGACAGCTGGTATTGTGTCCAAAACAGACAAGATGAACAGATGCAATCAGAACAACATCAGGTACCTATCAAACAAACAAAAAAAAGTCATGATGACCAGCAGTTCTTGGAATGGCAGAGCGCTTGAAATAGGTCTGTGACAGTAAGATTACATCTATGTGTGCATCCATATGGTGTGTCAGATATATTGTAAGGAGTCTAATATACTTCGTAATCCAATAACTGATCTGTTCGTGGAATTGTTGTCAGGATCAAGTTCCAAGATGTATCTCTGAACTTCCTTAACCCTTTAACCTGTGTGTGGTCCAAAAAAAAACAACAAAAACAACTTAGTCAACAGCTTTCATTGCCATTAGTTGTTCAGAAGGCAAACCCAATGATTAGTGCTAGTGAATGATGTTGACCTGGGGCATACTATTATGTTAGGACTTGATCATTACAATTTTCTTTCAAAATGTTTTCTGATGATGAAGAATTAAAACCCAGACAGCGCAGTAGGCGGCTTTTCACATCAGGATACTTTGGGCATTTTGAGTGATAAAGGGTTTAACTAATTAGATAATCATTATTGCCTGAGTCCAAAATTTCCCAAAATTGTTGTAAGAATCTATTTGGATTTTGTCATTTGATTTTCCTTTGTAATAAAAGACAAGTTGAAGAGAATCTTTGCGAGAATGTATTCTCGGACTCTTGCTGAAATTCTAGCCCAGTTGCTTGTGCAATTCTTTGGGCATCACTATTCACTGTACATGGTTTAAATAATGAGATCATATCTGTTTCTCTATAAGCTGCTAGCTGTGTCTCCAAACAGCAACCTTCGGTGCCTTAATTCCATAAATGGTAAACGCGCTTATCCACTGGTATTGCCATTCTGGGAAGAGAACAGTTTAATGGGAGCGATGTGACCCAACGAAAGATCAACGTGACTCCTTGAAAGATTACAATGTAGCTTGGTATTCTGTCTAAGTAATGATAGACCCACATCAAAGGAAACAGACACGTCCACTGGCCATATTCCAATTCTTAAAATAGAACATTTCAATGGGAGTAGTTATGTGTGACCCTATGAAAGATTACAATGCAACTCATATTCCAATTAATCATTAACCCCTCCCCCTGAAACTGGCCAAAACCGGGTGGTGGTCAAATGTCGTCTACTTCAGTGTTTTTGAACAATTTCAACGGCAGTGAAAAACTATTTGACCGAGAATTGTACAGGTGACATATCAAGGTCACGTGCCCCAGGTCAACAGCTTATATTAATTGTCATGGGTTAGTGCCCAACCCGTGCCCATGAAAGCTGTTGCCTCGGGTCTTGATGAAAGGGAAGAAGGGTTAAATATATCCAAAGCCTTGGGTGGTGGGGTTTGTATTGTGTTGCAAATCACACTGTTCCTGCCTTTGTGACGGTAAAGAGCATTAGTAGTTAGAGAATGCAAAAGCTACAGCTGTTATAGTGTATGATTTTGATCAGGGAAGGGAATATGCAATTCTCATGTGCACCTGTTACGGTGGTACCTGAAAGACTACCTCCTATGTAAGACCACATGTCTCTTTAAGAGCACTCTTTGGAGACCCTTGACTGCATTACTCTGAAATAAATATTTTAAGACCACTTGCAGTATCAGACCACTTTTCGCTGGCAGTAGGCAGTCCTAAATAGCAGGTACCACTGTACTTTGTTGAAGGATAGATAAGAGACAGTCACTTGTATAAATGAGTTAAGTGTATATTGATTCTTTCAGTGGCACATTTTTGACTGAGTCAACACCTTTCCTCAGCATGATTTGGGTGCAATGTGAGGAAAGCTGTTGACCTGGACCGTTATATTCTCTGTAACCACAGGCATGCTGGTACTTGAATGAAAGGTCTTTTTACAAGGAACATGAATCTGGCATCTGTATTATACATGCAGTTCATTCTGAGTACACTTGTGGCTTGAATTTTACTCACAGTTGGCAGTGAAAGAGTTAAACTTCATTTTCAGTGTTGAGGCATCAAAGGTGGCTGTGGTTTGCATACAGCATGTACAACAGTCACACACCTGGCTAGAAACACCTGGGTCCCTGACCATCCCAGGTAGACAATAGGCTACATCATGAATTATATACAGTGAAACCTGTTTTGAGAGACCACTGTGATGAAAGACCACCTGCCTTTTAAGACCATATTTCCCAAAGTCCCTTTTGCTGTCTTTCCCATGTTATTGCACCTCCATTGAGAGACCACCTGCTTTATGTGGCCACTTTTTAACCTGCCCTAAGGGTGGTCTCTCAAAACAGGTTTCACTGTATCTGCAATTCTAGCCGAAAAAATAGCTGATGTTAACACTGAGGGAAAAATGGCAATTCACATTTCACATCCTTGTGCTTTTGGGTAATTTATGCAGGAGAGAAGTAATTTACAGTGGTGTGGTGCACAGGTTGCTCACGAGACCACCCAAAGCGCACCAGAAATGTGGCCTTATATGAAGGGTGGCCTCTGAGACTCTCATGAAGTGGGTAAATATGTAGGTACCAAGGAAGTGATGGCCTGTGTAAGAGAGGGCACATCCACTCATCAGGGAGGCCCAAGGAAGTGATGGCCTGTGTACATCCGCTCATCACGGAGGCCTTACAATTGGGGGACCAGTGTACAATTTATAATGTAATACACCAGAAAACTTAACTTTTTATTGGCAATCAGTCTAGCACTGGGATGTCTGTTATACACTGAATATCAGTGGCTCTATTGTTCTGGGTTTTGCCTGTCTGCCAGTATATAATGTAGACCTTGACCCTGGTAAATGGACTTTGTGGCTCAAATGTTATGAGTTTCCCAGTGTCTGTTTAAAGTACAATCATATGGACACCTACAGTGATGTAAGGATCTGTGTGGGTTTTTCTGAACACAGTAAGTATGGGCCCACTCTGAAAAATAATGAAAACGTCCTTTCTCTTAGTCTGTGGTGTCCAGCCAGGGGGAGGTAAAGGCTGGTGCAATAAAAGGTACGATGTCTTTTAAAAATGTCGACCCAGCCCCATAAACCCAACCGGGAATTCCTCTGTGAAAGCAGGCTATAAACATGACCAATGACAGATATGTGCAATCCAATCAACTTAGATATAAAGCAGCGTTAGTTTAATATGCCCTGCAGCGCAACTGGTTTTTCTTTTTCCTTCTGATTCTTCTGTTACAAAGACGGTGTGGATGTGGCAACATAACCCCTCAAAGTGGTCACTGGTGTCCACAAGTTTCTGTCAGTGCATGCTTCGCACATGTTTGTACATTTTTTATGCTTTAAATTGACAAAAGATCTCAAATGCAGATCTCAAGCAGTAGTAACAGCTGCAGCAACCATATGGCAAATGGTTTTCTTATTAACCCTCAAAGTGCTGATTTCAGAATGAGTCAACAGCTTTCCTCAGGACACTTTGCGTGCAATGCCCACAAAGTGTCCTGAGGAAAGCTGTTGACTAAGACTACTTTTTGCTTTAAACTAGGCTTGCTGGTATTTGAATGAAATGTATCTTCATGAGGAATTTGAAATTTTTTAAACATTATATGTTTAACGACAATGAGAAAAAGACTATAGCTGTTATTATCAGTTTAAGGGTGAAAGGCTTTTTTTTGGCTGACTGAAAGTTGCAGAGCTTATGTACAATCACTCTTCTGCAAAACTGCTCAGTCAGTTGTTTCGAAATTGCATACCAAGTTTGTACAAATGGCCACACTCCAGTCATTTTTGAACTTTTCAAAATTATTTTTCCTTTTTTTTTTTTTTTTTTTTGGAAATCTTTACAAGTCTTCTCTGAAGCTGCTTTGCCAATTGCTTCAAAATTAGATAAAGGCTCTTCTGGGGACGCCTAGATGTTACTTTGTTCAACAGGTGGTGCTGCATATTTTTTGTTCTATTTTCATATTGAATTTCTGTGAATTTTTTCTGTTTTCAATTTCTTCAAAACTGTCACTCAGATTGTACTGAAACTTGGTGGAAGGATCAATGGAAGTTCATCACTAAATGGTGATGCTATGGATTCCTGATTTTGAAGGAATTTTTTCAATTTGGGTACTTTGTTGATGTATACATTCCCATTCATTACAACTTAAGTCAAGGTGGATTGGAATGCTAATTTACATTTGCGACATCTCCAAAACCTTCAACCATATTCTTTTCAAGCCTGGTGGGGATATACCTTGAGTGAGATTCGATCTACTGAGTCTATTCAAATGGTCATGTTCTATTGATTTTTGGACTTTTTAAAGATATTTTTTGTCACTTGATAACACACAAGAAAATCTCAGGGAAATGTTCTGCTTTCTGAAAAAATAGAATTTTATAAGCATTTGCAGTGATACTCACTATAAAGACAAGGATAACTGCCATATGTTTTCAAGGCTTGTCTTTGATGATACTTGATTATATTAATTGCTTACTATACCTGCATTTTAAGGCTGCAAGACAGGGTGAGACCACTTTTTGCTTGGCAATAGGGAACACAGGTCTTCAATAACAGTTCCTACCACCATAATGACTTGGAAGGGGTAGGGTGTAAAATAAGTATTTTCAGCGAGACATTACTGAGACAATGACAACCAGGAGCAGAAATTGCATGGAGCTTGCAAGTTCTTCAGTCATCACATGGCTTGGCTTTTGGAGATCCATAGCATTTTTAATGGGCAAACTGTTGCTGTTCGGCTTAATGCCGTAGCCTGGAGACCCTCATGTTGAACTGGAGCCTGAGTGCTTCTCATCAAGTGTGAGCTGCCAATTTATTCCTGATTCCATATTTATATTTATATGCAAACACAGAAAGTTGGTGTAAAAACACGTTTCTGTCAACGAGTGACAAGAGCGCACAGCTGAGCACAATCTTCCGACAATTTGGGGGATGCAATTACTCCAACGAGATTTTCAAGATTGAGCTTCATTCCCCCGACAGAGCCAATATAAATTTATGAAGGAGCCCTTTGTATCAGACAAATATTTGAATTAGCAGTTGCTCAATCTTTTGGGTATAAGCATTCAGTCCCTCTGTTGATCGTTATACAACTAGATGTCTTCACTGTTCATCATATAGAGATGGTCAAAGTTAATTCATCTTCTGATCACAGTTGAGAGTGAAATATATACACGGAATGTCAAATAGCATTCTCAGGTTTTGTTCTGATCATCAATGGTAGCAACAAATGGCCTTTTGTCACAGAGCATGATAACTTTTGGGGGCTTTATGACAATAACAGATAAGTATCACAGCTTAACAAAACATGATTCCAGCGCTGGAACCATGTTTTGTTAAATGACCATGCATACACTTTATCGTGCACCAAAAAGTATTGACAGGCAGATATATGTAAAACATGAAGTTAGCCATTTATTATCATTATTATTTTATTACATGTCAGTTGATCTGTGTTTTGATGAAAAAGTCTCAACAATACCCATTGAATGTGTCAATGTATGACACAGTAGAACCTGCTGTATGTGACCGCCCCTTTTGCCATGAAAAAGTGGTCAAAGAAATTGACTCCTGCACCCAAGAAATGTAGCCACAAACAACAGGTGGTTTCTCATGGCATTGGTCATTTACAGCAGATACCACTGTATCACTGTACTGCTGACTGTTTCAGTACCAACAGCAACTAAAGTCAAACTACGTAAAGCAAACTGCTGTGAATTATAATAAGGAATGTTAGATTCATGTTCCTTATAAAAAGATCGTTCATTGAAGTACCAGCATGCCTCAAGTTACATAGACTATAATAGTCCGGGTCAACAGCTTTCCTCAGCATGGTTTGTGCATCTTGTGCATTGAGTCAGTCCAAAATGTGGCACTAAAAGAGCGAAGTAACTGTCAATTAGAGTACAGTGAAAACTCATCATAATGAGACCATCTGTTCCCTAAAAAAATGTGTCCTGAATGAATATGTCAGATAAATGATTCAAATAACAAAGAAAATGAGCTTTTTCCCAAGAAAATTTGTGTCATTATATTGAATATGTCAGATACTTGAGTGTCGTTATAATGAGGTTTCACTGTTCTTGGCAATTACAATGTAGCTGTTGGGGGGACAGCACCGCCTGTCTGTCTGAACCAGTCTGCCTCACACCAGTGCTTGAATTGGGCCAGACTGGTTTCTTCTCCTCCTCTCTTAATTAGAAATATCCGCATAGCCATAGGTCACAGATGGGTCACATAATGCCGGTGTGTAGCCTTCAAGTAGAAAGTAATGACTCTGTGTGTCAGAAATGTGGTGAAATTTTGTGGCAATAGATAAAAATGTCAGGATCGGTGGTAGCCAGAAGTAGATTATGTAAAATTTGCATGAACTTAATTAGACTGAAGTCATGGCCAGCCTTACATAACTTTTTGCAAAGTGACTCAATCAGTTGGCATTGAACTCAGACTTTTGGCTCATTGAAAAGATTAAGTTAATGACCAATTCAGCATGATGAGCCCTAGAAGGTAATATCCTCCTTTCTTTCTGATGAATATACAAGTACATGTACTTTTGGCATGAAAGCAATTACATTTGGGCGTCGGTAGATTGAAAACTACTACTTGCAAGCACATGTAAAATATATATGTGTATCTATTTTTGAAAACGTCCAAAATTTCAAATCTGAATCCAATATAAATGGTGTGAGCAGACATGATGGAACAAACGTAATGATTTGTGACAAGGGTGTGGAACTTGATGTACCTGCTTAATTACTTACAGGACTAAAAAATATTAATCCACAGGTTCGGTTCAGACTCAGTGGGGAAGTAGTTTTGGGTGTGTTCGTAGTATAAAGACATTCAAAATAGACAGCCATGACCTGTTTCCCAGGGCCACAGCACACATATATGTACATCTTGTTTCTGCATGATAATTTGGAAAAGTGTAAAGCTATCAAGGTCATGCTACCCACTGGACTATAAGAGCTAGGTTAAGGTCAAAGATGGATACCCAGCCTTGACCTGATGTCCAAGGTCACCGACCAGTACTTTTGTATTTTCTTTCCACATAACCTATGAAAGTTTTAAAGCTCTCATTTTCATATTACTTCAAGGCTATCTTCTTTCTGCAGTATAGGCTGAATTTGAAGATGATGACCTTGACCTGATTCCAAAGGTCATAGAGCCATTATTATAAATTTCATATCTGCATAGTAATGTTCAAGTTTTAAGGGTAGCACTTTCATATTGCACAAGTTTATGGTATTGTATCAGGTCTAAATCAAGTTAGAGTATAAACGGCCTTGACCAGATTCCCAAAGTCATCAAGGTCACGGAGCAGTTATTCTGTATTCATTTCTGCATGATAACTTGATGGGTTTTAAAGCTAGCAATTTCATATAAGGCAAGATTGTATTCCTCCAGAAGGTCTTGGTTCCTGCCAACAAGGTCAGCTGAGCACAGTAATGTCACAGTCCTCTTGTTTATGTTTAGGTTAGTGTTTACCTGAGCTGACTTGTCATTTTGCTCAGGTTTTTGTGTGTCCATTGTGTATTGACACGAAAGAACAGTTCAGATTTGACATTAATTGTAATACCACCATGATCTATCAGGAATAGTATTCTAGAGAATCAAGCGCTCAGATTTTACATACCCGGCATACATGTTTCTCTGAGTGGCGGCTCCTTGTCTAAGCTAAATATTCAGCAAAGACAACCAACATAATAATGAGTAAATATGAACGTGGCAAATGATGAATTAGCTAAATAAGTGAAGTTTTGCTTATAAATGCAGAGCTTCAATATGAATGCAGAATATCAATCAAACCAAACATAATAACTAAATAGTAGAGAACAAGTACAGATAAGAATAATGTGACTTGCCCCTGAACTAGTATATACCCTTTCTAGCTGTATAGGACACATTAGTCCAACCACTTGCCAGTGTATAACTGAGGTGGAAACAAAATGGGGTTATATATTCAGTCCCAGTGATCACAAAAATAGTTACAGCCAGACACGGGGGTGGGGGTGAGGGGGTGTTGCAATTTTCAAGTTCTTTTTTTCTAAAGTGCAAGCCAGATTCGCTTCAAACTTCTCAGGAATAGAATGACTGAGTATAAGAGGATGTTTTTGTGATGCAGTACAGATACCAATATATGTGCATGTCTGTGCAGTTTTATTCAAACCAATGACCAGATCCATTTCTAATTTGAAGGCTTGTCTTAGCTCAGTTGAAGCTGATCAAGGCTCAACTCATCTCAGTTTGCATTTATATTGCATACTGAATTGCTGGCCTGGTTTTCCTGTACCTTTCATGTATCTTAGAAACCAATGGCTGCTGCTTGAGACCACCCATGTGCTGATTTGTTGTCTCAGAGATTATCTTTTCACACTGATTAACGCCCTCCACTTTCATCAACCTCAGCTTCCTCCCCGCTGCCATACAATATGCTACTCTCAAAGTGATTAGGTTTCCAGGGGAGAAAAGATTATCTCTTCAATAGAACCCAATTGCATATCAAAGGAAAAGTTTTTTGCTGACAAAATTTTGCA
>CAXHWN010002257.1:0-312500 GCA_964020975.1 Hermodice carunculata
AAGGAATCAATTAAAATATGCTCCTGGTATCTTGCAAGTGTGCTGTCACTTGAATCCGCGAAGTAATTTGCATTCGGGTACAAATTACTTCGTGGAACTTCAGTGAACTCCGGAGTGATCTGTGGTCTGACATTTGTCGAGTAGCAAAAACACAGATATACAAGTGGTGCTGTGTTGCCGTATATTTTATATTCCATTACATTTAAATTATTAAAGGTATTAAATTCAGCATTACTTCCATCATACTACGAATAAATTATTGAACCAAGAGTAATACTTTCGCTGAAATTCGGTGAACTCCGGACACGCACGTGCCCTGAGATTTGTTGATGCAGCTCGACTTGAGCCAAGTCAACCACTTGTGGATATGTATACATGTGGTGTTTTGTTTCCTGTTTATTTTATATTTGATTAAATCAGAATTGTTACAGGTTTTTCAGCATTACTGCCATCATGCTATGATTAAATTGGACCAAGACAAGAAGAGTGAATTCGTCTGCGGCCAAACATTTAATTAGCCACATTGTCAGGGTGAGTGGGACAAGGATATGACGATGTTCAGCACAACAACTTCAAAAATTCGAAAAGGATTTTTTTGTCGATAAACTGAGGAAAAGCAAGTATGGTACATATACTTGTTGTACAGTAAAAACAGTCAACCATATCACAAATTTATATATTCCCGGACCTAGCCTTTAATTTTACCACTCGCATTTTGTTTTGCCAACCGCTTACGCAGATTATCATTATCATCAACTCGGACGCTCTATGGACTAATATGGTAAGGATAAGTGACGGAACTACTCATCTTAGTGAGAGCGAAATGTTGTATCCTCTCACGAGGTGATTCTGAGCAGATTTTACGTACTCAGCAGACTTGTGAAACTGCACAGGTTTGTCTTTGAACCTTGAACCTCAACATGCCAAGCACAATCTCAAGGTGTCTCACGACGTGGGACACCCGCTAAATTCGAGCCCTGCAAAAGGATCAACAGTCCAGAATCAAACAGGCTGCTGCTGTCCATTGAATGAAAGCACCAGTCCGAAGTTAGGAGAATTATGGAACTGTAATATTCCTTGTAATCTGCTGTCACACACAACACACTTAATCTGGCCTTTGCCAACAAATTAAAAAGTAACAAAGTGTACGAAAAGTCCAGGGACTTCTTGTGGGCAGGTGAGCGGGTCACATGACCCCCCCCCCATATTGGTATGCACACACACACCCACCTGGCAGGTGCCAGGGCCACTATATTAAAAACTTGAATATACATTACATTGTAACAATACTCAGTTTGTATACTTATATTTTTTTCAAAAGCTAAAAGTTTCCACTGTAAAGTATATCCCAATGTTATTTAAAATTATGGTGTTTATACCTGGGACATATGACACTGTCTGTGTATATATTGTACATTTTACATCTACATTGTAATATATAACATGATGTGCATCAATTGAATCCCTGCCATGTTGTGGAGGAACCTTGAACTCAAGTTGACTCAGACCATCCCCGAATGGTTAATTTCTGAATTTGTTTACCTATATACTTTAAGTGTTTACTTGGCCAATTGACCAGTTTAGTTTTGTTGTTGTCTGTACATATCTTGTGTCCTTGGTACATCTCTATGCTGTGCCCTCTCTGTGCTGCCACACAGAAACAACTGATGCTCTGTCTTGACATTTAAGGACAAAACCAAAAAGTGGAAGTACTTAATTCTACAGCTGTCCCACCCATGACTGTCTTTCTCTGGTGTGGGTATAGCCGAAGGTACACATCTTTGAACATTTTGCTGTACAGACACTTCTCTTGCATCCGGGTGTTTTTTGTCATCAGCTGATTTCTTTGTATATCTTAATTGGAACAATTATGTCTCATTGAAGTAGATATTTTTATGATGGTTTCAATCCCTGATAAACAGTAATTACTCATGCCTAGGGCTTTAAGACAAACCCAGGGCAAAGATGCACATTTTGATGTGCTGCCTGCTGTGTGCATCTGCTAATTAATCCCATCAGGCTGGATACTTCCAGCAGGATGCTGGCTGGAGGACTTAATTGTTCTGGGTCTGAAAAGAAAGTTTGCTTTTTTGTCAGGGTTAGGGAGGCAGCTCAACATACATGTATTGCTTGTGCAAGTCCCCAAATTCCCAAACTTCTTTGTGGCAAGTAGAAAAAGATGAAAAATAAAGTAATAAAGAGGCAAGAAGAGCAGCCTTGGATATTTTCACACAGTAAAACCAGATTTATTTCTAAAGTGCCATGGATAGGTCTGGGTCCAGGAGACCACTACTGGAAGTGGGACATTTAGATGTAGATGGGCTTAAAGTGCAGGGTGTTCATGGTGTTCCTGAACAGTGTACAGCATACAAAAACTGTGCAAATATACCAGGTCAATAATTTATAACGCTTATTATTATCATGAATAATGAATCATCGCCCCTATAACAGGATTCAGCAATTCCAGTTTCAGTGACATTTAGCCTGGATTTCTGGCTTAAGATAACATGGAGAAAAAGCAAGTCTCCTTGTTGCAGATATTTACAGGGCTTGTTCTTGGGCCTTTTCAATTTGGTCACCATCTTGAGTCAAGTAGTGGCTGTTGACATGCACAGTGGTACCTACCACCTAGAGTTGGGGCTTGGCTGTTGACATACATTGGTACTTACCACCCTGAGTTGTGGATGTTATCATAAAGAGGTACTTATCACCTTGAGTTGTGGCTGTTATCATAAAGAGGTACTTATCACCTTGAGTTGTGGCTGTTATCATAAAGTGGTACTTATCACCTTGAGTTGTGGATGTTATCATAAAGAGGTACTAATCACCTTGAGTTGTGGCTGTTATCATAAAGTGGTACTTATCACCTTGAGTTGTGGCTGTTATAAAGTGGTACTTATCACCTTGAGTTGTGGCTGTTATAAAGTGGTACTTATCATCTTGAGTTGTGGCTGTTATCATAAAGTGGTACTTATCACCTTGAGTTGTGGCTGTTATCATAAAGTGGTACTTATCACCTTGAGTTGTGGCTGTTATCATAAAGTGGTACTTATCACCTTGAGTTGTGGCTGTTATCATAAAGTGGTACTTATCACCTTGAGTTGTGGCTGTTATAAAGTGGTACTTATCACCTTGAGTTGTGGCTGTTATAAAGTGGTACTTATCACCTTGAGTTGTGGCTGTTATAAAGTGGTACTTATCATCTTGAGTTGTGGCTGTTATCATAAAGTGGTACTTATCACCTTGAGTTGTGGCTGTTATCATAAAGTGGTACTTATCACCTTGAGTTGTGGCTGTTATCATAAAGTGGTACTTATCACCTTGAGTTGTGGCTGTTATAAAGTGGTACTTATCACCTTGAGTTGTGGCTGTTATAAAGTGGTACTTATCATCTTGAGTTGTGGCTGTTATCATAAAGTGGTACTTATCACCTTGAGTTGTGGCTGTTATCATATCATAAAGTGGTACTTATCACCTTGAGTTGTGGCTGTTATCATAAAGTGGTACTTATCACCTTGAGTTGTGGCTGTTATCATAAAGTGGTACTTATCACCTTGAGTTGTGGCTGTTATAAAGTGGTACTTATCACCTTGAGTAGTGGCTGTTATAAAGTGGTACTTATCACCTTGAGTTGTGGATGTTATCGTAAAGTGGCACTTGTCACCTTGAGTTGTGGCTGTTGTCATAAAGTGGTACTTATCACCTTGAGTAGTGGCTGTTAGCATACATTGGTACTTACGACAATGAGGTTAGTGGCTGTTGACATACAGGGTTACATACCACCTTGAGTTGCGTAGTGGCTGTTAATATAGAGTAGTACTTACCACTCTGAGTTTGAGTGGTAGTTGTTAACCGATATAGTGCTACCTGTTATTTAAGACCACCTTAGTGACAGCAAAAATAATTCATGGCAGATGCATGGTCTTAAAATAAAGTTGAACTTACTAGAAAAAGTGATGTATTGCGCGATGATTGGGCAATGTTCAAAACACACAGGCTGTCCCAAGAGCTGGTCTGTATTCTTGTGCTTCAGTGCCATATATTATATTTAATTATAATTAGATGTTTTGTCAGGTTATGGAATTGTAAATGCCATATATATAATGGGATTCTGCCCATTATTTAATTGCAAGTGAAATTGATGTTTCCTTGA
Organism: Hermodice carunculata; assembly: GCA_964020975.1. Lineage (NCBI taxonomy): Eukaryota > Metazoa > Annelida > Polychaeta > Eunicida > Amphinomidae > Hermodice > Hermodice carunculata. Next base: position 4,154 of record CAXHWN010002257.1, read on the forward strand.
TGGTTATCGTGTAATTATGAAACCCATGATCTTACTGCTTGACTCCTTGATCATAAAATTTTCATAATTTGGCTTTTCTACAGTTGATGTTTCAACATCAGTCTTGTACATGTCTGTTGATCTTATACATAATGTATTGCTAAAAACTTGAGTCAAGTTCTTGTACATGAAGTGTATTAATTGCACACAGCAAATGTGAATGGAATTTGTGGTAGAGAAAGTTATGAAATTAAACGAAGTTGGTCACTTACATTTTTCCTGATAAAGTATGGGAAAATGAGTGGATTTGAACATTTAAATGTTTAAATTGGTTAGATGAAAGACTGTATAAACACTGCATGTACCACAAATAAGTAACAATGTTATGTATTTTTAATTTTCAAGATTTTATGCTAGGAGGTCAAATGCAGGATATCTAACTGTGGCTTGATTCATTTCTGATTTGTTTCATTTAGCATCATTATGATTGCCTGGAGATTTAGACGCCAGATAATTTCCCTGAGTATGCCCCCCCCCCCCAAAAGGTTATAATTTCATTTAATGTAGCAAGCATGGGAAAAGATCATGACAGTTGTCAGTCTCAGGTCAGGGGAAGGGGGTATAAATTAAATAAGTTTCTCTGGGGAAGCGCTTGCTCTTATTTTGTTCTGTTTTTAGGTCTGGATTTCTTTCAAGGTCAAGGGCTGGATTTTACACGTATAAGTGATTGAAAGGTCAAGGTGATACATTGGCTTAAATCATAGTAATGGTGGTTCTGCAGCACATTGTTACTGTTAAACACTAACCGGAAAGTACTGTGTGGGGTTTCTTTTGGTCTTGTTAATTTGGACTTTAAGTCACCTTGAAAGACCAAACTGACATAGACATATCTTTGTAATGGTGGGTCCTGTTATTTTTAAGGGTCCGCCCCATGGGGGACCCTTTCTGTTTTTGGGTTGTCCATCCGTCCGGATTTGCACATTCTCATTATCATATCTACAGAATGCCTCCATGTATTTTGCTCAAATTTGGCAATATGCTTATCTTACCATGCAAGATGAACTTGATTAGATTTTGGTGTCATCATGACCTAATTTGAGCAAATGGCATCTAAATTACATGCTCATTGGGGCTCGTTACCAGAATATCTCCAGAATGGTCCAATGTATTTTGCTCAAATTTGGCAGTATGCTTTATTTAGCATGCCAAGATGAACTGATTAGATTTTGGTGTCACCATGACCTAAATTGAACAAATGACAGCCTAATTGTTTGTTCATTAGGGCTCTTTACTGCAGTATCTTCAGAGTGCTTCCATGTATCTTGCTGAAATTTTATAGTATGATTATCTTGTATACCAGGATGATCTGATTAGATTTTGGTGTCATCATGACCTAATTTGAGCAAATGGCAGCCTAATTACATGTTCATTAGGGCTTGTTACCACAATATCTCCAGAATGCTTCCATGTATTTTGTTCACATGTTGCAGTATAATTATCTTACATGACAACATGAACTGATTAGATCTTGGTGTCACCATGACCTAATTTGAGCAAATAGCAGCTTAATTAGATGTTTCTTAGGGCTAGTTACCATGATATCTCCAGAATGCCTGCATGCTCTAATTAAAGTCTGATAAGAATAATTAAGGGTCCTACCCATGGGGGGGGGGGGGGCCTTTGTGTTTTCGGGTTGTCCATCCGTCCAGATATCCATCTGGATGTCCATCTGGACGTGCATATTCTCATTACCACGATAGCTACCGAATGCCTCCATGTATTTGGCTCAAATTTAGCAATATGCTTGTCTTGCCTGGCAAGATGAATTGATTAGATTTTGGTGTCATCATGGCTTAATTTGAGCAAATAGCGGACCTTTCAGTCAATGCTTTGCGTTGAAGGTATGTCTAGTTTCATTTAAAATTGATGACTCCAGAACAGTGTGAGTGAAGACTTGATTGAGTCTCTGCCAAGTTTGTTCAAATGGTTGTGTTCCACAGATTTTTGGATTTTTATGAATTTTTGCTTTCTTTACATTTTGGGGTGGCAAAGTCCTAAAAAATCTCCATCTCAAAAGTTAAGTGTAGCGATACTAGTGTACATGCTTGTATATGAAATTATGTCTGTGTGCCAGCACAGACATATTCTCTCTCTCTCTCTCTCTCTCTCTCTCTCTCTCTCTCTCTCTCTCTCTCTCTCTCTCTCTCTCTCTCTCTCTCTCTCTCTCTCTCTCTCTCTCTCTCTCTCTCTCTCTCTCTCTCTCTCTCTCTCTCTCTCTCTCTCTCTCTCTCTCTCTCTCTCTCTCTCTCTCTCTCTCTCTCCCCCCCCCAAATTTGTCTGACATTTCATTTGAAAACAATGTATGGGCTCCCAATGCCCTGGAGCACTGGCAAACTATTGTGTCTATTATGGTAGACATTTCTGGACTCCTGTGCTCATGGAAATCAGTTAGATCCAGCTTTGGGAGTCCAAAGTAACTCTGAAATTGCTGTTTCTTCTGGCTATGTTTTTGCAGTGGAGGCTTGTCTTGGACCCTACCAACTACCACTGGTAACTACCCAGGCTAGCCAGGCTGGCGATGCGCTGCAACCTGGCCCAGTTTCCAGAGCCAGGCTCTCCAGACAACACATGTAGTCCTGCCTTAAAACCAAAGTGTGTGGGTTGCTGCCTTATAACTATGTCCTGGCCTGGCTTGCACAAGAGAGGAGTTCAGTAGAGCTTAATATTCACAAATGTTTTGAGGATAATGAATCCTGTGTGATAGTGTGGCCTCACAAACTTATGCAGATGGCACTTCTCACTGAATCGTGGGATACAGAATTATACCCATGTATGTTTGTGAAATCATGTGGGAATGTGCAGTTCAGTTTACTCTGTCAACACAGCTGTTTAAACTCCATATAAAGACACGTGACCGTTCTTACTCCGTAGCACATTCACCTGTAGCTAGCTGCTTAAACCTGAACATTTCATCACATATACTTGAACTTTTTTCCTGGTATTTGTCCAGAAAACCTTCTGTTGCCATTATACATGTACATGTATATCCTGCTGTAGTAATTTTTCATTGGAGATGAGATTTACATATTTTACTTTTCTAGGATAGAACAAATTAAGGGACCAGCCCAGAAACTCAGCCTGTTTCAAGAGTACATAATGTACTTGCTGCCACTCAGGTGAGGTCTTGACAGGGAGCATCTCTCAGATATAATTTTGGATTTCAGCCACTCTTGTTAGTGGGGTGTTTCAATTAATATTATTCCATCATCATGACTATGTCTCCTGTAATTTTGAGTTGAAGATCCTGATAAAGTGGCCCACAAAGGAACAATTAAGTTTGAAGTAATCTTCCAAAGTCATCTCGTATATTCCACAAACAATTTGAGGGCCATAATAGACATGATAGATGTACTGAATTTTTTATTCAGTGACCCATGCAGTGTCTCCCACAGAAATCAAGCCACCTTGACCTTTGACCTGGTCACAGAGATGCTTGCCCAGGCCATATTTACCACACTGTAAAGAATAACAGGTACAGGTACCACTGACCACCAGCAGAGAACTCACTGTGTATTGTCACATAATATGACTGCCCTTGTGTTGTTGTTAGCTATCCTTATTTTAATACATGTATGTGTAAGTACATTTTATTCTGCACCAACTGTGTTTATCTTTAGTCAATTTCTGTCCAGTGGTGCAGCTAGTTTACTAAAGGATTAAAACACGCACAGCCAGCTTGACAGAGAGGATTGCATGGGCAGATACAAGACCAAGGACCTGTTAGGGCCTGAGGAGTGGAGTGCAACAGCAGAGACCAGAAGTACTGCATTTGTGGCTATGTACATGTAAATGTACATGTACAAACTTAGCTTGAAGCATTTGCATGTTTCTTGTTGCTGTCACAGAATTAAGCCAATCAACAGCAGAACTGAAGTGGATCCTGGCTGGTCACAAATGTTGATTTCATATTCATGTTGACTCTTTTATTTCCCCTTTTCTTTCAGATATGGCCAAATGAAGACTGAGAAGGTTCTCTTCTTTCTTGTAGAGACTTTTAATGATAGAAGATAAAGGAGCACATGGAACATGCACAAACATTGTGTGTACCCTTGGTGTCATATTTGACCTCCACAGTCAAGGTTTTGTGTAATGTGCTTCACATTTCTCATATAGATGGCAGCACCATACATAATATACATTGTATTGTCAAACTGGAAGCAGTGCACAGTGTTCATTAGAAATTACATTAAATTGGTTTACAGCATGTGGAGTTTAACAACTAGGACAACAGAATTGAAGAGTGACTGCTAAACAGGTGGAAACTGAAAATAAGTTTCCGCAGTGGCATCAATTGTAAGTTTTGTTGAAAATATGGTTTTGTTTTGGTGGCAATTCTTGTATTTGTACATAACCAGCATATCAATCATTGATTTCACTCATAACTTAATTATGTCTTGTAAGTTAGAAAAGACATATAAGTGCCTTATTTGTCACACTATAATATCAAACTGGAAGTACATGTATTCTGTTCAAAGTATGCTGGCAAACTGAAGTTCCATTCAAACCATCCTTGTAAGGCTGTCTAAAATTAATTAAATGGTTCTCAGGCACCGCCACATCAAGCAAAACAGTGCCGCTGAAATATTTTTATTGCTCTTTTCAAAACAAAAAACAAAAATACATGCCTCTTCACACACATTTGATTACTTTGTAGCGCGCTTTTCATGACTAATCTGGAGTATGGTCAGACTGGCTGATCAGTGACTTGTACCGGAAATGTTTCCTCTAATCGTGAGTTTATGTAAGGGAAGTAGATGGCACAGCAGTCGGCTTTGTCAATTTGCTGCACATTACATTTGGGCCATGTTGATGGGGAAGCCACACCGTTGACAGGCAAGGAAGGTTTACGTGGTCACAAGCATCCAGTTTGACTGAAAATTATAATGCTTTGCCAGACTGCATTTGTAAGACAGTCCGCTTATCAGAGCCAATATTCTTTGCTTCATTTCTGCTGTGTGTCAAGCAAAACGGGTAAAAATGAGTGACCTCATTTCTGTTGCAATCCTGGAGGGGGCAAGATTTGTACGCCCATGGGTATAATTGGAAACTACCCACAACAGGCCACATTTACTGATTTGTACAATAGTATAATCGATGGAAAATTTGATGATGTCGGATTTCCCGAGTACAAAGATTGGAATGTGACCTGCCATATAGGCATATACAGATGCACCCATACCATCTGATCGATGGCTTAGATTTCAATTTTCACCAAAGGTGCCGACATCTTATGCCTCACTACAGTATACAGGAAAATTTATGGTGCAAAGTCGCCAATTTTTAAATATTGTAGTTCTAGAAATTTTCATGCGTGTTTAATTTTGCGCAATCTTAATTTTTCTTAAATTACAGAATTTTTGCGCATTTTAATTTTGTGCAATCCAATGCCATACAATGTAGTGAAATACAATGCAACTTATTTTTGTACGTTTTAATATCGCGCTTTGAGTGGTAGCACAAAAAGCATGAAATTAAATCGACCGCGTAAATTTGTGAAACTACAGTACATGAAAGATTGTTTTGTTGCATTCAGAGAATACTGTAGTTTCATTTGTATGTATGATAAACAGCACTGCAAAGTGGGCGAACCTGGTACACCAGTTGCTGCTGTGGAAAGGGGTGAAAGGGTCCTAGTCAGTGCAAATCAAAGACCCGAATTTAGATATGCTTCTGGCTGCACAAACCCCTCCACTGGCTTTTTGGATTTTGATACATGCTGATTTTTAGCTCAGCTGACTTGTCAGCCAGCTGAGCTTATCTTATGGTGCTCTGTCAGTTGTTCGTCCGTCGTCCGTCCGTCCGTCGTCTGTTAACAATTCACATTTTCGACTTCTTCTCCAAAACCGTCAGCCAGATCCACTTCAAACTTGGTGGGGATGTGCCTTGGGTAGGTATCTACCAAGTTTGTTCAAGTGGTCACAGTCCAGTGATTTTTGGATTTTTAATGATTTTTTTTGTTCTTTTTGGGGCAAATCTTAAAAAATCTTCTTCTCTGAAATCGCTCACCCAATTACTTTGATATCACACAGAAACACTCCATGGGACACGTAGTTCTTAATTTGTTCACCAGGTGGCGCTGCAATTTTTTTCTCATTTTTTTATGAATTTTTGTGTGTTATATATATTTTCGACTTCTTCTCCAGAACCGTCACTCAGATTAAGCTGAAACGTGGTGGATATGTTCCTTGTAGAAGGGTCAAACAAAGTTGTTCACTATGTGGGAATGCTGCCGATTCCTGATTTTTAACAATTTTTTCAATTCGGGTACTTATCGGTCAATGCAGCTTTCCTATTGATTACTATGTAAGTCAATGGGCATTCTAATGCTAATTCACAGGACAACTGACACGGAATTTACTGTTCACTTGATAACTTGAGATCTGTTTTGATTTAGTACTGTGATGCTGCACATGTTAATGTTTTTGTATGAAGGTCATGCTCAGACAGTACATGAATGACTTTGACCTCATTTCTGGGGTCACAGTGCAACATACATGAATTTTACTCTTTATTATGACTTGAGAACTACTTGAACCTTGATGTTGCACATGTTAGTGTTCTTTTATAATGGTCAGACTTACTCAGAACATGGGTGACCTTGATCCTTTCCCAAGTTCATAGAGCTGCAAGTGTGATGAATGTCAAGATCAGCTGAACACGTGCTGTTCACACAGCCCTCTTGTTTGCTACTTTTTCTAGGTACTATTGAACCAGATATTCGAAAGGCTGCATTAGAAGGGGAGAAATGTTAAACATTTCACTGCAGCATCAGGCACTGAAATAAAAAACTCGTGGCACATGCTTTTCAGCACCAGTGACCCACATCTTCATCACACAGGCTTAATATAAATTTTATGGATTTTCTGTTGATCACAGGTGCCAATTTGGACGAAGGGATTGACTATATATTTCATGAGGTGTTCAATGTTGTAGTAAATGGTGGTTGATAGTATGAATGTGTGTACCAAATTTGAGGGTGGTGGTCCTCTGCTTGTAAACAAAGAGAAAATAGTAGATGTACATATTTTAAAACACGTTTGTTTTTCAGTGTCTGTGCATCTGTATTCAGTTTTAAGTGTGATCATTTTGTCATAGAGACCAGAATTGAAGAACTCCATGGAGCGCTGCTGTGTGGAGAGAAACTATTTTTTCTCCATCAACACTTTCAGGATTATTTTGTAAAGATCACAGAGACTTCTTTTTTTATTAACCCTTCCTTTTTAGGATTCTTAAAGCAAGATTAAAGTATCCCTGTTTTCAGTTTAGTATCTGGTAAAAATAAATATGTTGTTCACAGTATTAGTGCTTCTGGAAGGTCATTAGTGCAGATTGGAATTATGTCTCCATTGTATAAAGGGCCTGGAGGATAGGATTTCTTCAGTAAGTTGAAGTGTGTTAAAATTTTATGGATGAAACACAAGCCCTGATATTGATGAGTGTGCTTGCATGTGAAACAGCTGGTGACAAAATTGCTCATTTTAAGTGCATTGTTCAGCATCAGGAACAAAATATCCAGTATGTTCCATTACAGATATCCAGTATACGTTAAATTAGCACAACACTGCGTCTAATACCAGCATTCTGAACTACATCTTGGCTGTTTTGCAGGGTACTGACTGAGACATAGCAGATAACAATATAGCAATAATTTGGCCATTGCTAAAGTTACCAGTTTATGACTAGGAAAACCACACAACACAACAAAATAGAAGAGCCTGTGGTCAAAGCCTAAAGACTTGTTAGGCTCATCTTCATCATCTTCAAACATCAAGTCATCTTTGCTATATAGCTGGTCACCGTTGTCTTCATTCAACTTTGGGGAGAAGGAACATGGGAGCTCAGTTTCTTCCTGCCATGTGATGTCATCCTCTGAAGCACCCAGGCCATTGCTGTTGCAGCACTTCAGGAAGGACTTTACAACAAGGGCAGGGATGATCTCTTCCTATGTATCTTTTATCCATTGGCACACGAGTGCCAGATCAAGCTTTCTTTTGCTGCCACTGGGTGTATACGTGTAGTTGCCAGACGTCAGCCACTTGTCCCACTTGTGCCACCTTTTGGACTTGAATGGCTTGTTCAGGATAAAGCTTACGAGCTGCAACATACCAGTCATGCCTCCTGGTATGATAGCCAACTTGCTCGGTGAGACGCGGCTTGACTGCATGACTCCATGCGGTGACACCTAAAGGCATCCAACCCAAGCAGACTCTGCTGGTGCCTAAAGCCTCCCTTCCTCTTCATCAACACGGTCTTGATCCAATTATTGGTTAGGGTCTCATCCATCCAGCCCTTGGGGTGAGTCCCTAGGATGACACCTGTGGAGAGAACCTCTTCAGAAAAGTCTTGCACCAAAAAAATGATGTCGGGTAGCAACTTCCCTGCATCTGCAATATATGCAAGCACGACTGTGAAGCAGGACTTCTCATTAACTTAAACTTAAATAGTTGCATTGGTTTCAGGATCCTTTCTCGCTGCCTCTGATGCCGTGATGGGATGCATATCGTTTGCGTATCACTCCGAGTGCTTGCACTCGGAGTGATCCGCCGCGGGAACGAGGCCAGTCTGCTGACGAGTCTCCTCCATGCTGCTGGTTTTACTTTTATCCAGTAATTATAGGTGTAATTTTATTGTCATCATTAAATACAAAAAGAAGACAATTGAAAACAGTTTCAACGTTTATTTCATCAAACAAGGCTTTGCATAGCTTTGTGTATGAATAACTGTAATGCAGGATCCAGTAATTGGGTCATTTACATGCTTGACGTGCGCCAACTACAAGAATTTAGAAGGAAAGTAGTTCTCAGTGACCTTTGCACTGTGGTGATTTGGACAGGGTTATCACCCAGTCTGTATCTTCCACCTTTTCTGGTTGATACAGCTATAATTACTGGATAAACGGAGGGAACACACAAACGGGAAGCTTTGTTTATATTGCAGTATGCGAAAATAAAGATTCCAGTGTTTAGTGCAACAATTATTTGGAGTCGCAGGCAAATATGCAAAGGTAGGGGATAGCGGGAGTTGCCGAATGTGTCCCATATCAGTCTGTGAGATTGCGTCAGTTCACCACAGATCCACTCCATGCTGTCACTTGCGTGTGACTGGCAGTTGTGTGCTGTTGTTGCCCCGGAAGTTATCTCACGGCACCTATTTTTTCCAACACTGTTAGAACCCACCGATTAATAGCATTTGATGTTAATTTGCAGATGAATTCGCCATGCCATTTTTATTCTTTTTTGATGCTACTTTGACATCGTTCGGGCAGATCACACTGGCGGTGAGTAGTGTGACCCCGCTCACCAAGCCAATTACTGTGATCTGATCTTAGGGAAATAGCTCTCTGTTGTATATACACAAGTACGAAGATGATGTTGAAGCTTCAGTCATTTTATTCCATCCTTGTGAAGAGTTACAGCAGATACATGAATACGTGTACTTCTCATGGGGTTCCACGGGCAAAAGCCCAGAGCTCACAGCTCTTCATCAGTACCAAAATATGACCAAAATCTACCTCCAAATTATAAACCAATGGAATGCCAGATACATCAATTACAACTCATTACATCTGATGAAGAGGAGGGGTTTTATACCATAAAAGTGTACAATAATTATGAGTGACATAGGGTTGAGTAATTTCTTGAAGGAGAAACTTCAATGATTCACTGTTGCATAGAAAAATGAAACGCAAATCCTAAACATTATTTATCCATATCCACAACAACTGCCGGTACCTTTGATATCCTTATGGTTTGTACGACAGTGAAAATTGTGTTGACAGAAATAAAGTTCTGATGAATACAACTGCTGACCAAGTAATTGTTTAAACTTGATATGTTTATCAATTAGCGATTATTATCACCTGTTGGCGCCCCACGCACGTGCTGCAAAAGCTCTGGATTTTTTTAATGATTAGACCCCCCATAGTTTTTCAGCATGCACGCAGCGCTCTGACTTCAAACACTGTTATCACAATGGATTATCGTCGCCTTCTACCGCCCCCTTGCCAGCCTTGGAAACAACCGCAACTTGTAACTGTGTCATGAAAATTTGAGCAATGGAGCTCCCAGCGGAAAAAAAATTGTAAACATGCATGGCTCGAGGGCACACCGCTTTTATGGCAGGTGATTAAATCTTCTGCACGGCAAAATGTTAGGTTGTCCCCCAGGACAAGTGCTGAAGAAAAGGTACTTGTCCGACAGTAAAATCAACCTGTCCCAGACAATCAAACATACGAGTTTTCGCGCCCCGCGAGTCTTGTTACTTGGCATTGCTGGCAGTCCTGTCTGCCTTGCAGAACCCATGAATCATTGATTCGCTGATGGCGAACTTCTTCCCTGATTCTCTGTTCCCGTGGGCTTCAGCACACTCAATGATGGCGAGCTCTTGCTGTGTATGAAACATGTCCAGAATGACTTGACTCATGCAACAATGGATACCAAGAGGGCAAAAATCAAAACAAAATGTCAACCGTTTTGATACTTGTCTGGCCTTTCAACCATACCTCTTGCTGTTTTGCACAGTTTGTACATTCACAGCTGTGTAAATGGATGAAAGTCTATTCATAAATATTTTTGCATGTCCTATGGAACAAATTCATAGATATAGATGAATGTACTTGAAGGTGCATGTGTTTTACATAAAATAAAATGGAAGTGAATAAGGATGCATGTTGATTGTCACACTAGTTTGGCCATCTGTTTTCTAACTTTCAGTAGATAAGATCAAATGTGACGCACATAAATGGCTTATATTTGTTAAAAAAACACAGTTAACAACCAATTCATGGGTTTGTTACAAGTAGGTGGACACCACGCTTGTGAAACAGTGACTGCTTGAGCCACAGTTTGCTTTGTTTTTTTTTTTTTTTTTGTTTTGTTTTTATTTTCCTTGCGTGCTATACACAGGTATATACAACGCTATTTAGGACACAATATTTAATACAAAGAGAAAATTAACAAACCTAAATCTGTAAGCCCATGTACCGTTTGAGCTGTATCAAGTCTGATATTCTAAGAGCAAAGTCCTATTCCATACCATTGGCTGAAAAACTGCATAGTTCTAAATCATTATAGCTAATAAATTTGTGAAGGAACAAATCATATTCATAAACTATTCAAAAATGTGGCCCACATTACATAAATATAATGAAACTACTTTTACAAAGCATAAGTCTGCAACTACATGTAACATTCATGATTAGGCGTACCAAATTGAATCATTGAATCAATTAAGTATAATAAACCCCACACTTACTTACAAGGCTTGGTCTGCGAACAGACCCAACTAGGCCTACCTGACGGAGTGATCAGATAAAATAGAAATAAGTGTTTCAACTTCAAGTAAAATGTGAATATAACGATGTGATATAGAAGAGTCATGTAATTAATTGCATCACTCCTGAAAACTGATCACATCAACACCATAGGTCACTTAAGTTGGTTTCCATGCACTTTAGGTGCTTTGTTAGAGCCCCCATCAAAATTCCCTGGATCAAGTGCCATCACTGTGCTGCTGCATTGAACCCATCCAGGCCCTGTGGCATTATGCAAAAGCATGCATCGATAACAATTTGAACCAGGTGCTTGAAATCCATGCACATTGAGTGGAAAGTTTCAAAGAATAGGGTATTTGTGTGCTATATCTGGTAGGAAGTACAGTCGTCATCCTCTTGAATGCATAATAAAGGCAACAAAGCCCAATTCATTAAAGTGTGTGTGTCAACACACACTTTTCTGTTTTTCCTCGAGTTCTTTATTATGTCTGTGTGCCAACACGGACATATTGTTTTTTTTAGGATTTCCCTCTTTCTTTCTTTCTTTCTTTCTTTCTTTCTTTCTGTCTGTCTGTCTGTCTGTCTGTCTGTCTGTCTGTCTGTCTGTCTTTTTTTTACAGGCAAATTTGTCTGACATTTCATTTGAATAGTATAACATGTAGGAACTCCAAACTTGGTACAATTATACTTCTATAGATGAAGTCTGGCCTTTTTATAACGAGAGGTCATGCTTTTCAAAATTAAGCAAATAAGGGCTAATTAAAGTTTTAAATCTTCAATATCTTATATACCATAGTAGATGTGGTTACCAGTGTATAGGAGTTCGATCATAGCAAGATAAAGGTCATCTCAAAGGTCAAAGGTCATGTCAAGGTCAAAGTTGTGGCCATTTAAATTATGCTAATTAGCAGCTTTTGAAATTTTAAAACTTTGAATATCTTCAAAACCATGATAGAGATGTCATTCTAACTTCTACTAGGGGGTTATTGATCATTGCACACTTCATGAATTAAAAATGAAAGTTGTAGCAATTCTAATTATGCTAAATTAGAAATTTTAAATCTTGAATAACTCCAAATCTATATTAGATAGCGATGCCATTCCAACTTCTACTCCTGTGTTATGGAATAGTTGGACATTGCCATACCAATATGCTTTGAAGACACACACACTGATTTGCTGTGCAGCAAGTTTCTTCTTTTATCTTTGTCCATGTAGGAACCAGTATAAATGATGTGTAAAAGGTCGTACAGAAAACAGCAACAACATTGAATGTATAGTAAAGGCAACAAAGCTCAATTTCTTTTTTCACAAAATCATTAATGCGAGAGTATGCACGATATTAATAGCCCAAAGCAGCCACACCGCGTAATACACGTGCATGGGTAAATTGATCCCCCGCTGTCTGCAATTTATTGGATCACTATCAATTAATCCTATTACTGTAAAGATGATCGACCTGGGGAAAAAGGCAGAGTGGACTCTCCTTTCGTGTAGCTGCCTTGGTTTCACCAAATGTACTACAAATGTGTAACAGGTGGAAGTTGGAATACAGTAAAACTTCTCTATACTGAAGACCATTTCTCTGTCCCAAATATACCAGTATATTTCCTATGCTAGCAAACCTCCCTATACTGAACACCTCCCTATACGGAACACTTTTTTCTGGTCCCAAGGGTATTTGGTACAGGAAGATTTACTGTATCTCATATGGGTGACTTTAACTTACTTTCTCAAGGTCACAGAGGGAATATGTGTCACTGGAAATGAGATATGGAATCATGGTGGTGCCACTGATGGTTATTATGGGAACTAATGTCATTGGCATAAAAAAACATTTGATTAATTAATTATTATGATAGGTAGAGACAGAAGTACAAAATTTAGACTAAATATGCATTAGACCAATGGTCAAGTGCTGTCCAATTTTTACCTTGACCCATTTTCAAGGTGACTAAGGACTTTGTAAAAACTTGGTGTTTCAGAAAAAGTAAGGCTAATGATGCCAAATATGCTATAAATGCATATCTGTAGAAGGTTGCTTAATTTGGATGACCTAGACCTACTTTCTCAACATCAAGGAGGAAATGCATTTCCATAAAAGAATTTTTTGTGGTGGTCATTACATGTAAACTTGTGGACATATATCAATGTACCATTACAAGAACATTTACATGTAACTGGCAAGATTCTTATTTCCTGTGAAGTCATGGTGGTGTCACTGGTGGGAGACATTGGAACAACTATTATAGGTATCAAAAACGCATTAAACTAAACACAGTAAACACATTAAATTCATTTTTAGCTCTGCTGACCTAGGGTTGCGGAGCTTATGCAACCTCTTATGTCTGTCCATCCGTCCATGAACTTTTGCTTGTTAGAGCCATACCATCCCCAATTTTCAATTTAACCCAGTATAACTTTCAGGACTTACAGAGTATATAAAAAAGGCTATGAGCCTCTTGTAATGCATAATCTGGGTATCCTTGATCATCTGTCCCAAGGTCACTGAGGACAAAGTTAAGGACTCGCCAATTGTTGTCTTGGAACATGCAACAACATTCATCACAGGAGTTGCACAAATAAGCTGATTACATGTTGAACGAAGTGCCATCTGGTGGACAATATTACATTAAATGTAATATGTTCAGAAGCCACTTGAGAACTCACAGCTTTAAAATGAACAGGTGCAATATAGCCACGATGCCAGCAGAGCTTTAGGCCCATGGGCCTCGTGTTAATGCTTCATTCTTGTCATCTCTCTTTTTAATGTACGTCAAGATTGCTTGTGTTATCCAAGGGGACTTTTTATGCTTGTATTTCTTGTAGTTTACCTTTTTGATATGAATGTGTTTATTTAAGCATCATTATGTCTGGGTGCCAACCCAAACATTTTGTTTTTCCAAGAATCCTTCCTTCCTTCCTTCCTTCCTTCCTACCTTCCTTCCTTCCTTCCTTCCTTCCTTCCTTCCTTCCTTCCTTCCTTTCTGTATGACCAGCTTTGTCCGGAGTTTTATTTGGATCCTACTATTCCAAAAACCACCAAATTTGCCATGGTGACTCACCTACCAGTGAAGTTAGGTACCTGACTTGGAATAGTTGTGATGTTTAAAATTATGCAATTTAGTGGCAGTTCAATTTTTAAAAGCTCCATATCTTCCAAACTATTGGACATAGACACAAAGTTCTAACTTACACATGTAGGTTTGAGACATCTATCAATGGGCAGTGAACAAAAGTTCAAGAAGTGCAACTAAATGTGGCAAGTTTGAAGCTTTTCATCGTGTTAATTGTCTGAATATATGGTTGTGGAAGGGGGGAAAGGGGCCACATCGTGTTGAATATAAAATGATGTGTTACATTGACACAAAATAATTTAAATTGTAATCATGACTTATATATTATGTCAAGTCAGATTCACATGTTGAAGTGTTTAATGGAACAACCACCACTCAATACTTTTTGTGTAAAAAAGCTCATAATCACCATGCAAACCCTGTTATGAGAACCCCATGTTTTGGTGCAGTGTGGCTACAGAACAGTTCTGCTCACTGCCAATTGGCTGAAGGTCAGGTTTTAGATAGGGTCCACTGAATATGCAAGCCTGCCAACAGTGCTCTTAACTGAGCCCCATGGGGTCTGCCTTATCACTGGGCATGCATGTTTGGGCAGCTGTGTGTGTGTGGGGGGGGGGGGGGAGATGGGAGGCAGGTTGGTCACAGCATTTTCCTGCTTGGATAACAGTCAGGCCATTTTTGTATGTGGCTGGTGGCTTAGGGTGCCTGTCCAGTTGTCAAGGACCCTGGGTCTGCTGAAAAGGCAACACCTTGAACAGGGACCTACATGTGTAAGTTATTCTGCCATAAAAATTTGAAAGAGGTGATGACTGGGCTCTCTCTCTCCCTCTTCCCTACCCCTCCTCCCTCTTTATGTCTGGGTGTCAACCAAGACATACTGTTTTTATTCTTTCTCTCTTTCTTTCTTTCTTTCTTTCTTTCTTTCTTTCTTTCTTTCTTTCTTTCTTTCTTTCTTTCTCTTTCTTTCTTTCTTTCTTTCTTTCTTTCTTTCTTTCTTTCTTTCTTTCTTTCTTTCTTTCTTTCTTTCTTTCATTCTTTCTTTCTTTCTCATTTTTTCTTTCCACTACATAATTTGTCCAGAGCTTTTCTCAGACACCATGCAAGCTACAATGTTTAAATTTGGCATGGTGACAGAGCTAGTGGGGAAGTTCACTATCTGACTTTAGACACAAAATTATAATGGGCACATATAGGTTTGTAAAACCCACCAATATAATGGACAGTATATAAAAGTTGTAGAATTTGACATTATGCTAATAAGGGGCATTCAAAAATTTAAAAGTTGAATATCTCCAAACTATTATAGATAGAGATGCCATTCCAACAATTCAATTCAATTCAATTCAATTCATCAATTTGTGGGTTTGTGGTAAAGACGCATCCAATGAACTATGAACCAAAGTTAAAGGATTTTAATTTATGCAAAAATTAGGTGAATATGGAAAATTTAAATCTTGAATAGCTTCAAGACTATTATAGATACAGGTGCCATTCCAACTTCAATTTATGGGTTTGAACCATGATCCACAATTGTACAATTTCAATTTATACAAATAAGATAAATACAAGAAATTTAAATCTTTGAATATCTTCAAAACTATTATACATAGAGGTGCCACTCCAACTTGTATTTGTAGGTATGTGGCATGACCGCATCCAATGAACCATAAACCAAAGTTGCAGGCTTGTAACTAATGCAAATGCACAAAATTAAAGTCTTAAATCACTTCAAAAACTATTACAGATAGTAGTGTCATTCAGACTTCACTTTATAAGTTTATGACATAGCTACATCCAATAAACCAAGGACCAAAGTTGTAGCATTCTAATATGTGGAAATTAGGGTAATACACAAAATATAGTTTATGTTGAACAATGGCAAAGTGTAGCATTTCAAACTTCTCATTTTGAAGGCACGCAGATTTGCTGTCGAGCAAATCTCCTTTTTAGGTAGTTGTCTGTATTATTACACACGACTCATTTGGATCCGTGTTTAGGTCTGGATTTATTTGAGAATAAAGACTTGCATTTTCTATCCTTTTCCTAAAAATTTCTAAAGAATATTTGTCTGGGACGAGATTCAATATATTTAGGTACCTCATCATATTTGAGATGTAATATATCTTAATAAATAAAATGTGGGAAGTGGTCTGAGATTCTGGCTGTTATGATTCCAGAGTTTGAAATATTATTACTTGTATTTCAAAATTTTATATAGAAAATTGTCAAATAAGTGGCAAAAACTGCTTTGTCGTGTATTCTTAACATGTCAATATTAAAATCTCTACCCACTATAATTTCATGTTTGCTCTTTGTAGCTTACACAACACTTTAGAAAATTCATCAATAAAAATCTTTTAATTTGTAATTAAGTCTCTTGAGGGTTTATAGATGTTGCCAAAAATAATCTTTGTGTTCAACGCTCTATCCCTGACTTCAATAAACTGCCCCTCCCATATCTCTGACTTCCAAAGGCCTCCACGTGCAGTACAGAGCTTACCCTGTTGTAATGATTAGACAGTGTCTATCATTTTGAAATTATTAATAAATTTAATAATAATGTTTGAGAAACTTTATTTTAGGCAGGATTGATAAGGGTTAATAAGATACTGGGTGTTGCTGTGCATGTATTTATGTTAGCAGTAATGAGATCAGAGATCAGTTCAAAGTGTCACTGCATTGATGTGGATACAAGCAGTCACGAGAGTACTTTGTTTATAATGGT
Source organism: Hermodice carunculata (assembly GCA_964020975.1). NCBI lineage: Eukaryota > Metazoa > Annelida > Polychaeta > Eunicida > Amphinomidae > Hermodice > Hermodice carunculata. Next base: position 21,267 of record CAXHWN010002257.1, read on the forward strand.
AGCGGTACAACAAGAAAACAGTATCACAAGGTCACAAGTTGTCAAACTGACAAATTAGAGTTCAGGAACATGGCAGACCTACTGGTGCCTTGTGTCGAAGAAGCCTATTGTTTTGATCCAACACTTTATTAATTGAAAAAGAGATGTAATGTGAATTATAGCATGAAGCGAGAACAAGTGGCAAAAGTCCCTGCATACAGGCTGTCATTGGCAACCCATTTATTTTATTATAGGCAGAGTTTAAGCTTCTTCTTGGCCATTTTTGAAGTGCACAACATCATAAACCCCCCTCCCCATTTGGGAGTCTTACTGTAGAGAAATTGTTTGATCTTTGAGAACAATTTATTTTGTATTTTGCCTGTCAGAAAAACATTCTGTGTAGTTGAACTTGTAATCACTCTGCGGTCAGAAGTTGGTCACCAGGGGTCAGATTTGTAATCTATGTATTAACCATCTGGCGAGAACGTGACAATTGCCATGTATGATCTAAAACTTTAATCTTTTATTGTTGTCTTGGTGAACTTGTGACCAACTTATACAATTTATTGTGAGGATGCTGCGTCATCCTGGACTGCCTTGAACTAGTTTCTACTGGGATGGAAAAATAGCCGATAAAAGTATTGTACTTGGAAAATAAAATTATCCCTGAGCTTGAAGTCGTGTTGAAAGCATCTCATTGGGTGCAAGAGTGAGAGAGACTGGCAGGACACATACTCCCCTAGAGTTAGAACAGAGACCCTCTTCTGCGTATGTCAGCAGCGTTTTACAAGCCTGTGTTTCTACATGAAAGTACACTAGGGGGACATTTCATTTGGCGAGCTTGCCAGGATTCATCTTAGTGGAGTGTGTGTGCTGCCGGGAGGGGATCAGAGGAAGTAGAGACACCCATTTCCGTCTCTGCTGGTGACAGTCGGTGGCTTAAGTTCAAGTGGCAGCCACCGGCAAGGAGCAAGGGCCACTTTTCCCATTCTTACTACATTTTCTACAGACATTCTGGTAAGAGTGACATTCTTTATTTTACATGGCAACATTGAATTTAGTGGACTTTGGAAAGATTTGTAAAGTGGAAGACTCTCATTTTATCTGCCTACGTTGCGGCCATTCAACCTTGGATCCAGTCGAATTTCAAAGACATATTTGGATTGAACTGAGCACCTTGTCGCATGGTACAGTTTGCCTTGACCCAGCTTATTGTAATTGGCAGAACTGTCCAATAATAATTTCTTTCATGAACTTATTGTTGCAACAGCAAGGTCATTGACCAACGGCATTATTTTTAACTGTTATCATAACCATCTTGATGGGCCGTTTCTTCTGCACACCTTGTCAAAGACACTTTGATTCCTATGGAAGCCTGCGATCCCATGTAAAGTTTCAACACTGCGGACTCATATATATTTATATCGCAAGGTGTGCAAGTTGTGAGTTTAAAGCAGGTCAGGCAAACATAGTGCAGGAGATAACATACTTGACTCATCGAATACGTGGACACATTGCAGTTGCTGGGCATGGTAGTGTGAGACAATATTCTATACAACGGATAAGATTGAGAATATGGAGAGTAAGAGCATCGCCATCATGTGGCAGCATCTGTAATTGTTCGTAAATTTTGGGCTCTTAAATTGTGAACTAGCATTTATTAAAATGGATCCCAATCAGATGGCTGGGCTAATGCAAGGCATCAGCGATTTAGTCACTGGGCTAGATGCGCACCAGACCCAACATTTTACCGCCCAAGAAAAACCAATGGCGGATCTCACAAAGAAAGGACAGGCTGAAGGGGCTGTGTAAACAGATAACCCCTTGTGATGGTGAAGTCAGTGCTTACACGCGTAATTATTTGTATGACATTGAGCTCCTCCAGCCACAGTTAGCAGGGGACAATGGAGGTCTAATATATATTGTGAGCCAGACAGCGTGTGGTGCTTTACGTAGGGAGATCGAACGATACTTGTCCTCCCAAGCAGTACAAAGGGACCAGGTCCCATGGGACCAATTGAGGGCACACATTGAACGTTCCTTCTTGTCCACCGATGAAGATGAAAAGCTAAGGGTCGATGTGGAGCGCCTCAGCCAACGGGAAGGAGAAACCCTGGCTTCATACAATCGACGTTTCCGGGAGGCAGTTCAGCGGGCCTACCCAACACCAAGGTCAGCAGACGCAGATCGTATCATTCTGCGTCACTATCTAAAGGGCCTCCTGAGCTCGGACCTGGCCAAAAAGGCCAGTTTGGAGCTGCAACAACAAACCCTTGATGCGGCCCTAGCTTTTACAGAGCGCATCGAGGCAGGCCTAGAGCGATATCAAGGGCTGAGACGAGAAGAAGCAATGGATACGTCGGCGGTACAAGCAGCAACACCAGCCAGCCCTGATGCCCTTGCAGAGATCCTGCAGACCCTCCAAAAGGTAAAGAAGGGACAAGACAGCCTGTCTACACGGCTCAACAAATTGGAGACTAGAGGGCATAAACCAAAGATGCAGTATGGTGGAAATCAACAGGGCCAAGACCTCCAGCCACAAGGGATGCAGCAACCACAACAGGGACATTCTAAGAGAGTTCCGGTTGCCTGTTACACCTGTGGGGGTCCACACTATGCTGTGGGCTGTCCCCTGCGCCCGCCTCAAGGTCAGCGTCAAGGTCGCAGAGGCAATGCGGCTAACCGACCTTCGCAACAACCACAGCAGGGAAACTAGACACAGCAGGCGTGAGCACTGCTGGCTCCAGGTTGGGCTTGTCAATTAGCCTTAGTGGAATAAAGATAAAGTGCTTAATTGACACTGGAGCCAGTGTATCACTCCTGCATAATAACGTGTTTAGGACAATCTGTGAGAGAACTGGCAGACCCAAATTATTGAAACCTGCTCCCCCTTTGTTTAATGTATCAGGTAAGCCCATAAAGGTTTATGGGGAGACAGAAGTAAATTTTGATAAACTTGGTAACTTGCCTGTACTTGTTGTTGAAGGTATTATCCACCATTGCATATTAGGTGACAACGCCATGTCAACGGGCAGGGCCGTCCTGGATTATGACCAGTGGACCATGTGGTGGAAGGGCCGGAAGCTGATGCTACAGCCATATGAAAAACCCTCAACCATCGCGTCATTGGATGATCCAGGGTCATGTGAGTACCCGCATGAGCTGGAATTTGATGCAAACTCTGCAAACCTGGGTCTGGAGTTTTTTAGTGGAACAGCTAGCCCTGAGTATCTAGATGTAATCAGGGATAATCGAGATGTATTTTATGAGGACGGTAAGCCCTATGGGCAATGCCCTCTTACTGAAGTTACTATAGATGTCGGCGGCCATGCCCCTATAAGACAGAGGCCTTATAGAACACCTTTGGCTAAGAGAAAAATAATAGATGATTGTATAGATCAGATGCTGACAGATGGTGTCATTGTGCCCAGTAGTTCACCTTGGGCGTCCCCTGTTTGTTTGGTTCCAAAAAAGGATGGGACGACCCGTTTTTGTGTGGATTACCGTAAGCTAAATGAAATCACTGTCAAGGATCGCTATCCACTTCCCCTCATTCAAGACATTTTTGACCAGTTGGGTGGAAAAACTGTATTTAGCGTCTGTGACCTTAAGGCCGCTTACAACCAGGTCAAGGTCGCGGCCTGTGACCAGGACAAGACCGCGTTCATCTGCCATCGAGGATTGTTCAATTTTACTGTAGGATGTTTTGGCCTAGCAAATATGCCGAGCCTGTTTCAACGAACGATGGAAAGGGCACTCTCTGACCTACTTGGAAAATGTGTATGGGTATTTCTGGATGACCTTGTAATTGGATCCAGGAATCCCGAGGAACATAAGCGGGACCTCGAAGCAGTCTTTGAAAGGCTGCGGGCTGCAAAATTGCAACTCAAGGCCTCCAAATGCCACTTCGGGGAGACAAGGATAAAACTATTAGGTTACATCATAACTCCTGACGGTATACACAGTGACCCTGACAAGGTCAGGGCAATTGTAGAAATGCCACCGCCAACAACGGTAAAACAGGTAAGGTCTTTTGTTGGGATGGTGAACTACTATTCTAAAACCATTCCGGGGTACAGTAAGATAAGTGAACCTTTGATAATGTTAACACGGAAACATCAGCCCTTTGTCTGGGGGCCTGAACAGCAGCAGGCCTTTGACAGTCTCAAGGACCTTTTAATGTCGGGTGAGGTCATGGCCTACCCATGCACAGACAAGCCGTATAAATTGTATACTGATGCCTCAGACACTTGCATTGGGGGAATCTTGGTGCAAGATGATGACCTAGGCACTGAAAGGGTAATCCAGTACATTTCCCACCAACTTTCCACCACCCAGCGTAAATGGTCCACAATCGAAAAGGAAGCCTATGCTGTGGTCTACTGCATTGATAAACTCCGCGCCTATTTATATGGGGCCGAGTTTACAGTGTATACTGACCACAAGCCTCTGCGCTCCCTTTTTACTAAAGAAATGAGAAACACCAAAATTCAGCGCTGGGGAGTGTTTCTGGCCGAGTTTGGGGCTACTATTAAGTACATCGAGGGCAGAAGAAATGTTAGAGCAGACATGCTCAGCCGTGTTCCTCCCCCAGTGGAAGTATCTGTGTTGGACACTGCTGACTGGATTGACCCAGATGCCATAGGTGGTGAGGGTGCACAAGATCGCATTCCATTAGAGGCTGACCTGTTATGTGTTGAGAATGTTCGTAAGGGACAGCTGGAGGAGTTTGCCTCCATGTTCACTGATGCAGAAGCCATGGATTCTGAATATGAAGTACATAATGGGTTGCTGTATTCTATTAAACGCCCTACTGATACATCCCCGTGGTATCCTCGTCTTTTGCTACCCTCAGAGTTCCGAAATCAGGTTATAGAGAGGTGCCATAAGGATGTAGGGCACATGTCAGTAATGAAAACTATGAACAGAGTCCGAGAAGCCTATGTGTGGCCAGGCATGCGCAAAGATGTAACACAATTTGTAAGGCATTGCCCAACTTGTACTGTCACACAGATACGCTCTGAAAGGCCACCAATGAGTGAGATGCCCATGCCGTCCTATTGCATGCAAGTGGTAGGCATGGACCTCATTGGGCCCTTCTTTCCAACTCAACAGGGTAACAAATATGCCTTGGTCTTAGTGGATCATTTGAGTGGATGGGCGGAGGCCATCCCCATACCCAATAAAACATCACAGGCTGTGGAAGATGCCATAGCCCGGGAATTCTTTCCCAGACATGGCGTCAGTGAAGTGATGATCGCGGATAGGGGATTGGAATTCTCCTCTGGCCATTTTAGGACTTTTCTTAAGGACATGGGTGTTGAACTCCGCCAGACCACTCCTTATCATCCCCAGACCAATGGTAAGGTCGAGCGTTTCAATCGCACATTGAAGGAAATGTTAACTAAGTTGGTAAACAATGATGCCCGTGAATGGCAGAATCAGTTAGCCAATGCCCTGATGGCATACAGACACAGTGTAAATGAGTCAACTGGGTATACCCCATTTTATTTGATGTATGGCAGGCGTGGCCGCCTGCCCCTAACAAAATGTTTGAATGCACCTTCAGACGGTACAAACCTATCAGGCAGATTGAGTGACCTGTCCGATGCCCTGATAACAGCACGCCAAAACCTGGCAGATTCCCGGCAGCATAACAGAGACAGGATTAATGCAAGGGCAAATGCTGGGGAACTTAAGCCAGGGGACAGTGTTGTGTTGAAAGCACAAGAAAAATTGACCTTTACATCCGATTGGGACCCCCAGTATGAGGTCATTAGGGTGAGGGGTCCTGTGTGTTGGGTTAAACATCAGCAGACAGGTAAGGTACGAACTGTTAATAGGTCAAAGCTGTTGCTAGTCGACCCTAACATAGTTTGGGATAAGGTTAACCCCCGGCCCATTCGGAATGCCCGTCGTAGTACAAGGGTGCCTCCAGTTAGCCTGGCCCCAACGATCAGAGACGAAACCCCTACAGATAACAGCCCCATCAGTGAGCCCACAGCTGCAGTACATGATGACCCTGCACCTGTGGATGAACCACCCATGGATGTGGAGGTTGCTGTTGGTGGGGAAGCACAACAAAATGAGCCACATGATGACCCGCCCGTAGAGACCCCAGAGAGTAATAGGGAGCAGACGCTGGATTTTAATGGCCATAACTCTAACTCGGCTCCACAGGAGCCGCGAGTGCCACGCTTCCAGCATAAATATGGTACCCGCCTGAATACCCAACGATCAACCCTCCCAGATGATCCAAATATTGCCCCTGACCCATTTAGCTGTCGCACTAGGTTTGAACGTGTGCCTAGTGGGCCTTACCAGTCGGATCAGAGACCTTCCCTCAGTATGCGACTGCAGAGAGGTGCAGATCGCAAATGGACAGTGTGCAATCCTCCAAGTCAAGGGCAACCAGTGTCCAGATCAAACCAGTCAGAACTGGAACCAGCAGAGTTCCACTCAGGTGGTCAGGCCATTGGCACACTGCCCGCTCAGAACCAGTTAGCACCAGAACCGAGCCACTCATATTATACAAGGTCACAGGGACGATTCCATTCCACCATGCATTTAAGGCCAAGTGCCTCCCCATCCCCTTCAGTAGTAACCAAACGACCTGCAACAGGATGCCCACTTACAGAAGAGGAAGCGAAGCGCCAGCGACTTGCAGCAGTGGACTTAGCCGCTGCTATGGCTGCCTCATACTTATAATGATGGTGAAAGCCAGCCTGACCTCCGTGGAGCCCTTACCTGATGGCCTATTAATTACCAAGGTTGATCAACTACAAGTTCAATCAGCCGAATGGACGGTGTTGGTTGTTATCGATGCCCCACAGGATGATCCAGTTCTTTTGTCCAGTACGTCCTCTCTCATCACGCAATTAACCAGGGCTTCACATGGTGGTCTCATTTCCTCCTTGGATTACCGAGCTTGGCTTGGCAGGTTACGATACTTGAGGGCATACATTCGTAGTCATCAGTTTACCCAAGATAGACCAGCATTGCCCGGACGAACTAAGCGTGGCTTGTTAAATATTTTTGGCGAGATAGGACACACTTTGTTCGGACTGGCCACTGACAGCAGTGTTGATGAGTGCCGGAAAGCAGTAGACAGGACTCGCTCGATGCAGCAAGTCATAGTTCACCAGGTGAACCAATTAACGACTGTACTCAATCAGACTCAAAAGGCTGTTGGTTACAATGCGCACAACATAGAACAAATTGCCTCCTTTATTTCTAGGTCGTTGGTGCCTAGATTGAACCTAGCACTGGTAACGTTAAACAGAACTAGCAATCGGCTTTTTCTGTTGGAAAGAGCATTTCAGTTTGAGCGAACTATTTCATTATTGGAACATGTCACCGCCTCATATATTAGGTCAGTACAGAGATATTCCCGTCAGAAGGCATCCCTAGAGGTGGGAAGGCTAACCGAGGACATTCTCCCCATCACCCAGCTAAAGGATGTCCTGGCCAAGGCAACCACTAGTGCCACATATCCTGTTCAGGAAATTCACTGGTACTACCAACATGCACATGTCTACCCCGTGTGGGGTGGGGATACCCTGATTTATAGAGTCAAGCTACCATTGGTAGACAGGCAGACCTATCACCGCTACAATATAGTTACCTGGCCGGTCCCATACAAGAGCAAGGGCTATGCAGCTCAAATAATGGTTGAGGAGAAAGACGTGGGGGTAAACACTGAAACGGGCGACATATTCCACCCTGTAGGTTGTTCGGGATGGAAGCCCATGGTGTGTAGGACAGGTCCATTGTATACTACCAGCAGATGGGGCTGTCCCAGGGCCCTAATTGTAAGGACACTGGATAAATCTAAGGCATGTCATGTTGAGCTCAGAAAACATCACAATTTAACACAGATTACTGAAATAAGTTATGGGGAATATGTTATTGTGACGTGGGGTGAAACTATTGTAACACGATGTATTGGTAGTCCCTCCTCTAGACAGACTGTCATGGCGGGGACATATTTAGCAAGGGTCATGGCCACCTGTACAATAGCAGGTAAGGGATGGACATTAACAGGCCTCATTGAAAGAGTTGGTCACGTATCAGTGGCGGCCATGCGGGTGGCAGCACCGCAGGTCATGAATGTCACTGATATAATACCTGAATATCAAGCCATCACCTTGCTGAACAAACCCCATTTGTCCCAGGTATCACCTCATGTTCAGTTACCTTTAGGCCCCCTTTTGGAAATTCCTGAATCTTTCAATTGGACACATGTGGGGAGCCGAATATCATTTGGCTTATTATTTGGATTAACCATTCTACTGCTTTTCATCTTAATGTTTGGATGCATACTTTGGCGTCATAGAGCACAAATAAAGGAACGTGCTCAAATATGGTTGGCCAAGGCTCGCATACCTGAGGGCCAATCGGAGGGGCATATGGCTGTGGAGGCCAGTATGGTGCGGCCTGCCCCTTCCTGCCCATCTAAGGAGATGCAGGATGCTGAAACAGCCACAGACATGCCCTTATACCCTAATGTAAATTCAAATATATTCAAATTCTGTGCTACACAGGAGTGTGTTTAAAGGGATTACAGCTTCCCTCCTACTTGCACTGGGCTAGTCGTCACGTGGTGTTGAGGGCAGTCCCTTGCTCGGTGGGTGGAAAGTGGCCACTTTTCACCACATTGGGGGAGTGAGCTGTGCCTGAGAACACTCTCCAAACCCTCTATTCACCATATCTACAGGGGGGAAATTTAGCAAGGGTAACAAGGTTGGCTATTATTATTATTATTATTATTATTTTGGTAGTGACACTCTTTCGCCATATTTTAAAATATATATATATATGGTACATGAGTAACGATGCCTGCCTATAGTAATGTCTCGAAGTAACATGGTTACTGATTATGAACTGCACAATTACATGTATATTGCTGCAGAGGTACCCGGGTACTGCATGAATTTGTAACGTCTCGAAGTAACATGGTTACTGATTATGAACTGCACAATTATATTGTTGCAGAGGTACCTGGATAATGCAGGAATTGGTAACGTCTCGCAGTAACATGGTTACTGATTTTGAACTGCACAATTATATAGCTGCAGAGGTATCCCGGGTAATGTATGAATTTGTACTATACACAGCCACAGTTGTGGTTACATTTTCCTATATATGAACTGCACAATTGTATTGTTGCAGGGGGATACGATGTATGCAAGTGTACCAAGTGGTTTTATAACACTTTAATGGTTAATTTCACTTGTTTATGGCCTATTAACTTCTCATAGGCTAACCTATTTTATATTCGGCATATTCTTGGGGATGTTTGTACTCTCTGGATATGCAGTCTTATGATATACATACATATATACATGTATAGGGATTGGGTTCAGGTTATGGCACACGAGGCTTTCCCTCTAGCCCATGGGATTGTTTCCATGCTGCATAATCCTAGCCCACTGAATTTTTGTATACTCTCGCAAAATAATTTGCCACTGAATTTTGTGATTCCTTCTAATTTTTAACAAGCCCATGAGTTTGTGTATTCTCTTGCAATAAAAATACACTGGCGAGCTTAATCCTAGTTGCGTTTTGTGATGCCAGTTTTGGAATTCCCAAACTAAAAAGGATAGGACGGGTGGCAAATTGTTTTGTTGAGGGTGGTATAATATTTTTTTTTTTTTTTGGTTTTGTTTTTGTCTTTCTATTATTATGCAATGGTCATTATATAGGTCATGATGTAAACTAAGCTTGTACAGCCTTAAGTGTAAAATAGTAATGCAGTCTTATGTTGAAGTTTTGAAACTCAAGTGAATTTCAAAACTAAAAAGAATAGGGCGTATGTAATGATTAGACAGTGTCTATCATTTTGAAATTATTAATAAATTTAATAATAATGTTTGAGAAACTTTATTTTAGGCAGGATTGATAAGGGTTAATAAGATACTGGGTGTTGCTGTGCATGTATTTATGTTAGCAGTAATGAGATCAGAGATCAGTTCAAAGTGTCACTGCATTGATGTGGATACAAGCAGTCACGAGAGTACTTTGTTTATAATGGTAGCGGTACAACAAGAAAACAGTATCACAAGGTCACAAGTTGTCAAACTGACAAATTAGAGTTCAGGAACATGGCAGACCTACTGGTGCCTTGTGTCGAAGAAGCCTATTGTTTTGATCCAACACTTTATTAATTGAAAAAGAGATGTAATGTGAATTATAGCATGAAGCGAGAACAAGTGGCAAAAGTCCCTGCATACAGGCTGTCATTGGCAACCCATTTATTTTATTATAGGCAGAGTTTAAGCTTCTTCTTGGCCATTTTTGAAGTGCACAACATCATAAACCCCCCTCCCCATTTGGGAGTCTTACTGTAGAGAAATTGTTTGATCTTTGAGAACAATTTATTTTGTATTTTGCCTGTCAGAAAAACATTCTGTGTAGTTGAACTTGTAATCACTCTGCGGTCAGAAGTTGGTCACCAGGGGTCAGATTTGTAATCTATGTATTAACCATCTGGCGAGAACGTGACAATTGCCATGTATGATCTAAAACTTTAATCTTTTATTGTTGTCTTGGTGAACTTGTGACCAACTTATACAATTTATTGTGAGGATGCTGCGTCATCCTGGACTGCCTTGAACTAGTTTCTACTGGGATGGAAAAATAGCCGATAAAAGTATTGTACTTGGAAAATAAAATTATCCCTGAGCTTGAAGTCGTGTTGAAAGCATCTCATTGGGTGCAAGAGTGAGAGAGACTGGCAGGACACATACTCCCCTAGAGTTAGAACAGAGACCCTCTTCTGCGTATGTCAGCAGCGTTTTACAAGCCTGTGTTTCTACATGAAAGTACACTAGGGGGACATTTCACTGTGATATCAAATTATAATGCTCTAGTTCTAACAGTGATAAGTCTGAATCATTCTGTAACCAAGTCTCTTGCAAACAGATCGCACTTGGAAGGCAACCATCTGAATTTAAGTTATCAAGGAAAATGTTAAGTGCATCAATTTTTGCATTCAAAGACTGACATGGAGACTGCTTAATAAATATAGGTTCATTTAAATTTTCATTTTGATTTGTACCCAACACATTTAGTAATGAGTTCATGTTTGTACCTCCACTACTGTCTAATATGTTCTCACCCAGCATGTTATAACAACTTGGTCAATGTTTTTACGCGTAAAAAACTGGTTTTAGTGTCATTCTTGGCAACAGTTGATTCATGGGCCTATAACAAATAAGGTCTATTTTAATAGGCTTACTTGGTAGGCCTGTCAGATCGAGAACAGGCCAGGGTGGTTTGCCTTCAGACATTTTCATGTCAATTATCAGCATGCCATTGAATGTCAGCCACAAAATTAGATTGACTCCCCCCCCCCCCCCCCGAAAAAAAAGGTCAAAGTGAAGTCGAATTATCGGGAACTCGACACATACCTGGGTAAGACTTTAAAAACTAAACTTACGTTTTCAGCTATATCTTATTATACAGTGTTTAAAAGCAGTGAACCGATGTTCAGGTTAGGCCTAGGCTGAGGCCTAGGCTTCATGTCAATCCAATATGCGAGTCCTACGGCCCCTGACTTGCCGGCCTAGGCCTGCTGTCAGATTCCGTTCCAGAAGTGGACGGCTGGGCAATGTTGTCGCTGATCTGCTTGTGTCATTTTAAGACCAGTCTGTCATCGATGTATAGGCACTCTTTTGACTATTTAACTTTTTTTCCAGCAAGTTTTGCAGATTTTATGTACTTGACATAAGCTGCCTGTCGCGCATCGGCTATTTCCTTTGGGAAGTCTGGCTTTACTCCCCCTTACTTCTTTTTGGATCTTTTATACGCAGCCAGTTTAACATTCATGGCCTGAATAGGGGTACCAAATGTCGCTATGATTGGGCAGGGTCTTTGCTTCTTTGACTTGGTTGCTTGTTGACTCAACTGACCTATTCTGTAGGCGGAAGTCACAGAAAGAAAATTTTTCAAAATAAAAATATTCTAGTAAATTTTATATCAACGGAACAAGCAAGTCATGCAGATTTCATAACTGGTCATTTTGTCTTTCTATGTTAATATCTGAAAAAGGTATGCAATTTTAACACTGCTGAGTAGAGTGTGGGGTTTTTTTGCCACCACTCAGCTGCACAGAGGTGTTGGGTCCAGATCTGTGACCCAGCTTCCCACTGCTCACTGTGTCATGGTCCAGTAAACAGCATCTCAGCAGGCAGGGCCGCCTTGTTTCTTCGGGACCAATTTCACTTCATTGGGCAAATAAAGCATATAAACAACAATAAGCACATGCAAATCATTTCTGGGGTTCTTTCATAACTTATTCGTAAATACTTTATAGTATTGCAAAGTTAAATTTCAAAATTTTACACATCAACGTCCGATGAACACAATATCAAGATGATGGTTGAATTCATTTTTTCTTTTTTGTAAAATTCTGCTTGTAAAACAGAATAAGCTAAATACAAATCCTTTTGGGGTTGCTCTTTCAATTCGAATTTCTACACAAAGTTATTTAAATTTTAATGCAAATTTTAGTCTTGGTTAGCTGGATAGTATAATTTTGTAGGGAGCAAAACTCAAATTAGGCAAGAGACTTGTGGACATTTCCTTACTAGCCTATTACAATGAGAATTCATTATAATGACACCATCTGTCTCCTAAAAATGAGTCAGATAAATGAATAACAGCAGCATAGAAAATTAATTTTTGACCTTTACAGGGCGTGGTTAAAAGTGAATATGTCAGACATCTGGGTGTCGTTATTATGAGCTCTCTGGACTTCTCACTATGTAGAAATTGAAGGAATTCAGGCAGTTAATTTTACATGCAAGATATATTTGATATTTAATTACAGTGAACTGTTCCCCAATAGTTGTCAAGGACGATTTATTAGCTCAGCTGACTTGTCAGTCAGCTGAGCTTATCTTATGGTCCGCCGTCCGTCCGTCGTCCGTCCATCCGTCGTCCGTCAACAATTTACATTTTTGACTTCTTCTCCGAAACCGTCAGCCAGATCCACTTCAAACTTGGTGGGGATGTGCCTTGGGTAGGTGTCTACCAAGTTTGTTCAAATGGTCACGGTCTATTAATTTTTGGATTTTTAATGAATTTTTTTGTTCTTTTTTGGGCAAATCTTAAAAAATCTTCTTCTCTGAAACCGCTCACCCAATTACTTTGATATCACACAGAAACACTCCCTGGGACACTTAGTTCTTAATTTTTCACCAGGTGGCGCTGCGATTTTTTTCTATGTTTTTATGAATTTTTGTGTGGTATAGCTGTTTTCAACTTCTTTTCCAGAACTGTCTCTCAGATTAAGCTGAAACATGGTGGATATGTTCCTTGTAGAAGGGTCAATTAAAGTTTTTCACTATGTGGGAATGCTGCAGATTCCTGATTTTTAACGATTTTTTCAATTCGGGTACTTATCGGTCAATGCAGCTTTCCTATTGATTACTATGGAAGTCAATGAGCATTCTAATGCTGATTCACATTTTCGACTTCTTCGCCAAAACCGTCATCCAGATTAACTTCAAACTTGGTGGGGATGTACCTTGGGTGGGTGTCTACCAAGTTTGTTCCCATGGTCATTTTCCAATGAATTTTGTTTTTTTTTAATGATTTTATTTTCAAAAATCTTTACAAAAGTTTTAATAGGAAAGTTTTAACATGGGAATTTCTTGTAATGGTTATAACTTAAATACTTTTGGCTAGATTTACTTCAAACTTGGTGGGGATGTGCCTTGGGTGGATCTCTACCAAGTTTGTTCAAATGGTCACGCTCTATTGATTTTTGGAATTTTTATGAATTTTTATGTTTCTTGGGGGGCAAACCTTAAAAACTCTTCACCTCTGAAACTGCTCACCCAGTTGTTTTGATATCGTTCATAGACACTCCCAGGGACGCATAGTTCCCAATTTGTTCACCAGGTGGCACTGCAGTTTTTTCAATTTTTTTTTTTAATGAATTTTTTATATGGTTTTATTATTTTTCACTTGTTCTCAGAACCGTCACTCAGATTAAAGTGAAATGTGATGGATATGTTCTTGTGGAAGGGTCAAACAAAGTGTTTACTAGGTGGCACTGCTTTAGATTCCTGATTTTTAAGTATTTTCCATTAGGGTACTTATCGATCAATGCAGCTTTCCTATTGATTACTATGTAAGTCAATGGGCATTCTAATGCTATTTCACAGGACAACTGACACAAAATTGACTGTTTACTTGATAACTTCAGATCTGTTTTGAGTTAGGACTGTGATGCTGCACATGTTAATGTTTTTGTATGAAGGTCATGCTCAGACAGTACATGAATGACTTTGACCTCGTTTCTGGGATCACAGTGCAACATACATGAATTTTACTCTTCATTATAACTTGAGAACTACTTGAACCTTGATGTTGCACATGTTAGTGTTCTTTTATAATGGTCAGACTTACTCAGAACATGGGTGACCTTGATCCTCTCCCAAGTTCATAGATCTGCAAGTGTGATGAATGTCAAGATCAGCTGAGCATGGGCTGTTCACACAGCCCTCTTGTATTCATTTCAGGAGCATTTTATGTACAATTAAATGTTCTCCGGCTTCTTTTGACAGTCCATCTTTAAGCTCCAGTGCAGGTTTCTGTTGCTGTTGCTGCACATGTACTTATCACAAAACATAAAGTATTATTGAAATAAATATGATTGTTAAACAAAAAAGTTGATATTTGTCTGGTGTGAAAAAAATACAAGTAGAAAAGATTTGTTAATAGTTTGAGTGCGATAATTTGCATATCTAGTACGATATTCGTGTCCGTTGAGACTTCTTTTTGCTATCACATCAGCTTCCGTTAATAGTTTTGGTTATAGCCACCGATAGATTATAATTTGCCGGAGCCCCAAGCGGTCGCTTCCTCACTCGGCCGTCGCCATGACGACCATCCATGAGCTCATGAGAGCCCTCTTGTTTATGGATATTTGTGTTTTTGCTATTTTCAAATTCTTCAAAACTGTCGCTCAGATGCTTCTGCAACTCGACAGAAATGTAGCTTGTGGAAAGGTCAAACTAAACTGCTCAGTACTGTAGGTGAAGATATTCCTCATCTCAATTACCTCAGCTGACTTGAGTGTCAGGTGAGGTTATGTGGTGGTTAGGCACTGTCGTCTGTCTGTCCAGCGTCGTCCATAATTCACATTTTCTACCTCTTCTCTAAAGGCGTCTGCCATATTTACTGTAAATTTGGTGGATATGTACCTTGTGTAGATCTCTACGAAATTTATTCAAAGTCGTCACGCGCAAAGGTTTATACAGATTTTGAAATGAATTTTCCTTCGTTTTTTGGGGCGAAATCTAAAACTTGCATTAGGGGTACTTCTGGCGACTCTTATACCTTAATTTGTCCAACAGCTTGTGATGCCATTTTTAAAGTAGATATTTTTACAATTATATTTATGTTTTTGCTATTGTTGTGAAACTTGACAGAAATGTAGCTTGCACGAGGATAAAACAAAAGTGTTCACTAGGTGATGATACGCTGGATCCCATATTTTCAACAGTTTTTTTTTTTTTTTTTTCAATCCGGGTGCCTGTCAGTGAATGTATGTATTCCTATGTAAGTCAATAGAGCTTGCAATAGAATTTTGCATTTTTTACTTTTCCCCCAAACTACCAACCAGACTGGTTTCAATTTTTTTGGTAATGTACCTTGTACCTGGCAAGATTGTTCAAATTAACAGTTGACTTTGCACTTTATGATGTTTTTTTGTTTTGTTTTTTGTTCAATTCTTGGCCAAATTGTCAAAAATCTTCTCCAGAGCTGCTAAACTAAATGTTTTGAAACCCATAGGGAAATATCTTGGGACCTTCAGACCTTAATTAGTCAAACAGGTGGCACTTCCATTCTTCCTTTCTTTCTTTCTTTTTTTTTTTCTGTGAATGGGGGCGGGTAAATTTTTTTTATTATTATCCACAAATTTTTTTAAGCTCTGGTTTTTATTTTTTTTTAATTTTATTTTATTTATATTTTTATTTATTTATTTATATATATATTTTTTTGCCTTCTTACAAACTGAACATTCTCTTCAAACATGGTGGGAATATACCTGGACTCCATCCGCAGCAAATTTATTTGTTCCATGGTGCTGTTGTCATTTTTTGAGTTTTTGACAAGTTATCAAAATAAAGGATTATGTTAATTTTGAGCTCGTGGCCTTGAAAGGTCAAACTGACACATTGGCTAATATCTTGGTAATAGTAGATTGTGTAACTTTTCACATGAAAAATGATGACTGCCTGAACTCAATGAGTGAAGACTGAGATCAGGGACATTGCAAACAGTCATCATAGTCTTAGACAAAGGTGACCTTGATAATATTCTAAGTTCACATGACCACTCCAATTCGTGAATCCATGGTCAACCATAGGACTGTCACAGTCATTTCGGTTCTTTTTAGGCATTCATTCTTTCATGCTTTTTGGTTTAATTTGAATTATGAAGGCGATCAGCCATATGTATTACAATGAGTGAAACCGTGAGGTATGGATCGAATCCTTGTTGGGCTGGACTTCACTCAGAACCTTCGCAATCAAATTTTTCATACAAACAACAATAACGTCCATCTAAATATACAATGTGTAATGATGTCACTGACCTGCACAGTAATAGTTATCTGGTAAGTAAATTTTGGTATCCATGGGAACAGGAATGTGTAATATACAAGTATATGACAAGTCCCCATAGTGCCAGTTTCATGTCAATATCTTTTTGATGAAGTGTTAATATTATGACGACAATAAAAAAACAAACAAACAAAAAAACACCCCCCCATCACCCCCCAAAAAGCCAAAACAAATTCAAAATAAGAACAAAAATGGGTAAATTAATAAATTAAAGTAATAACAGCTGACAATTTTCTGGTTTGTTACAAGCCTTTAACCAATGCTATTTTTTTTTTTTTTTTTTTGTAAAATTTGACTGTGCAAATGCAGATAATAATGTATGCGCAAATTAGTCCAAAAAATTGGAAATGCATAGATTTAGATGTGTTATCTTTTTATATTTTATTGAAATGAGGCACATTTCAAATATATGATCATGTGGAATGTACAAAATATCAAAGAACATGATTTTTTTTAATTAATTTCAAGTATTTTTTAAACATTCAGAGGAGCGGATTAAGGAAGCTGGCTTTTATTTTCTGTAGGGTTGCTTAAAATCAAAATGAAATTGAACTATAGTATGAATGTCACAAATGTCGCAGTAAATATTATTGGGTATATCTATCAGAGTAAAAAATATATGCAGCGTTGTTTTCAATCTAAAATGTAAATATGTTTTGCTTTGAATGTAAGTTTTATGATATAAATGTCATTATTAGTGACCTTGTCAGGTTTTCATTATCTATGCACGGACATAATATATCTCCTCCATTAATCAGAGTTGATGATGATGATGATTTCTCAAAACTAGTGACTTATTCTAGAATCTAAATTTTATTGTTATCCCCTCTCAAAACTAGCGATATTTGCATAAAAGTACATGCTAGGGTCAACTTACTGCACCATAAATGACACTTTAATCATCATAGTCGTGGTATTTTGACGTTTTTTTTTTTTTTTTTTTTTTTTTTTTTTTTTTTTACTTTTAGTTATTTGTTTTGGGCTGAGAACACTAATCTCACATCTGTCATCTTTTGAAAAGTCTCAAGATGAAAATGTAGCTGTACAATAGACTATGTCCCTGATAGAATGTCGCTGTACAATAGACTTATCCCTCATAAAATGTAGCTGTACAATGGACTTTATCCCTGATAACCCAAAACCGCTGTGAAACTGAAGTCCTGGCTGTGTCATACACTGTCACGAGCACTCGGCAACATGTGGGGAATAAAATAATTGAATTTTCATAGTTTTTTTTTTTTTTTTTTTTTTTTTTTGCAAATGAACGAGTTGTTCTAAAACCGTACATAAAATTTACTGTTGGTTCATGTAGCATTGCATACAATATCACACTGCTAGCTTTAATTTGCCCAGAAATGGACTTCAGAATTTTTTGATACCAAGAACCCTTACATTTTCACCGGAAGCTATATATCTGAGTCGTCAGACCTGTTTTTCGTGTCCTCTGTGACAAGCTGATAGATAAATAGATAGATAGATAGACAGACAGACAGACAGACAGACAGACAGACAGACAGACAGACAGACAGACAGATAGATAGATAGATAGATAGATAGATAGATAGATAGATAGATAGATAGATAGATAGATAGATAGATAGATAGATAGATAGATAGATAGAAGTCTTGCCATTACAAGCAAAAGCTTGTGATCCATTATTCATTTATAATATCTATTGCTATTTCTTAACATTCATGCATTCTATAAATTCAAGTTGATTGCCCTTACCTATACACAAGGAAAAGACAAGCAACCGCCATTACAAAAAAGGCATGTCCGAGAATGTAAGGCTGCAAAACGAACACATTCATTTTGCTGTTGGGGGCTTGAATTTGACTGGATTGACTATGGAGAGTAGAGAGAGTACATTTCGCTTTTTTAACAGAACTATGGAGAAGATGTGGCACAGTTATTCCTGTTTGTGTAATAGATATACATGTATAATCGACAGCAGATTAACATAGCTTACGTTGTAAGCAGTGAGATATCCATGTACCACGTACACAAGGGCAGTTTACATCTTTAAAATAACATTGACATTAGTTCAGTTACCCGGTCTTCTGTAACTGTCACAAAACATGTAACTCACCTTACATACCATCGTAGATAGATCTGCGATGGATATCATAATTTGGATATGTGGTCAGGCCTATTATTATTATTTTTCATAAATGAAGCTGGGAAACGTACAATAGATTTGCGAAACTACTTTTGTGTCAATTTCTAGTATTGCCCACAAGATCTGCATGAAAGAATATTCGATGCTGCGTTCTGAAAACAAAAGGACGGATTCTGGGATTAAAGAAGCCCTTTACAGTAAAATATTCCTTCCTCGATGATAGTGATAAAATAAGAATGATGAACTTTTGAAAGTAGTAGTAGTTGTATGCCTATAGCGATTTTATTGACATAAAGAAAAGAGGCCAGTACTGACCTATACGTCAAAAGATACATCATAATGCTCACAGGCATTATAACACCGTCTTGAGAAATTTTTTATCTTCACAAAATATCAATAAAGGTCCGGTGAAAAAGAAAATTTGATGCAGGCAGGCGTCTTAGTACCTAAAACTTGTAAGTATACTGTCCTCACTAGCTCAGATCTACAACACACAAATTTATGAAAAAAGAATAGACCATGACTTAGTATGTCTTAACCACATCAGACCATGCAGGGTAACTGCATGTGGTGCCATCTTCAGAAATAAGTAACCGTCACAAAAATTAGAAACTATATATCAGATATAATCAGTGTGCAGATGGTAATTCTGTTAAGTTTTTTATTGTTGATATCAGGCTGGAATGTCATCCTTTGGTCTATCCACCGTTTTCTTTAAAACGGGATAGGCCCTATGGGATAAACAGTTTTACACAAACTTACACGTTTCTTTATTTCTTGGTTTTGTTATTAAAAAAAAATCTCCAGCGTTTTTCTTTAATAGTAAGGTCTGTAAACAAAATAAAAGACAATATTACTAGAAGTTTATTATGTGCATTAAGTTGATTGTACTCAATCATTATCTATCTGCTTCTCATTCATTGTTTAACCAAAAAAATGTTCGAAATCTGGGGTGAAAAAATGAGCTGAGGACCAAAGTGTGTGTATTTTTTTCTGCATACAGTGCATATGACATGTCTGACTCGGATGATGGTGCTTCTGACCAAGATGAATTGATAAATGTTACCCTATGTCTCATAGCTGCCGGACCCCTGCAGTGGCAGTTAATGCTTTTGATGTGGCTTGGGGTTACAGTTACTACACTTATGCTTTTCCTCCGTTTGGCGCCCTGCTTCATGTGTTTATAAGACAGGTGGAGCAAGACAAGACAGATATGGTACTGGTGGCTGCCATGTGGACAACTCAAGCATGGTTTCCAAAAGTGCTGAGACTTTAAAGCGACCAACTCCAGATGCTGCCACAAGGCAAACAGACCCTGTCCCTGATACACAACCCAATGAAGACGCACCCATTGCACGAGCTGCGCCGGGCTGCTTACAAATTATAATTATTGTCAGTCAAAGTCAGTTCAACTCGGAAAAACGAAGACACCACTGAGAGTGAAGTTGGCAACAAAATTTACCATATTCATAGGCCTATATCACGGAGTCCACACACTCCCATATAGGCCTACTATGACTAGTATGAGCAGATAGAAAATGGGAAGACCACCAAAAGTTGTTAAGTCCCGGACTGGGAGCATGAGAACATAAAATCGTTTATCGTTAGTTTTAACAAGATCAGTAGTTTGACTGTATGTTAAGTTATGGATATACACTCGCAACCAACTTTAATATGTTTATAGGCCTAAGAATTGAACGTCCTCTCAAAAGAAGGTTGTGATAGCAACTTAATGACATGCTAGAATGCATGTCATTAAGTCGATATCAAACGACGAGGAGAGATCACGCAGGAGCGAGGGCCGAGGGGGCGAAGCTTTCCATGGGAGGGGCCCACTGGGAAAATTTTGAAATTTGCAAATCTTTTTCTTGCATTTCGAAGCATTTTAGGAATCATCAGTGACATTTTGAGCCGGGATTTTCGGTCACATAAGCAAATGAACAAAAACAAATCATGACCAGTGAAGCCATCCTAAGCCGCAAGGCTATGAATACATCAAACACTCTCCATGAAAAGTATTGAAGTTGGTAGTCTCTCACGACTGTTATGACAAACAAAGCGTAGCCCATACATAGTTTCACCCACCTTTTTTATCTTCTTTTCATTGTCCTGCTGTGCGTGTTCTGTATCTGTATACTAGTGTTAAGGAATTTCAATATTTTCTTGTTAGCCTATATGTTCAAGAGGCCCTAATTTAGGCTGCGGAGCGCGGCACATATGAGGGACATTCCGCTGTAATTTTACAGAGCATAGTCACAGAGGCTCCAACTCTCCCGCTGCCGGCGGGAGATGTCCCGCTATTCAGGGGAAATTGAAAATTCTCCCTACCTCCTGCTTGCTACAAAAAACTTCCCGCCCACTGCCCCAAATTACAAGCTTGGCATTTAATGTTATTTTCTAAGATTTAACTCCCCAGGATTCACCAGAGAGCACAATTTTTACTTGAAATTTGAAAAAAATTCCCACAGAAGGGGGGGGGGCAGCCTCACTGCCGTACCCTTCCCCCCCTCCCCCCGCTCAGTCGCGTTGCCACCTCGTGGTCTTCCTCCAAGCAACTCCCTGGGAGGGAGATTCTCCCTCTCTGGTACTCTCCTAGGTTGGAGCCTCTGTAGTCAGGTTTTCAAGAAATGCAAAGTGAAATGTGCAAATGACACACAGAAACAGAGATCCAATCCAATATGCTTAGCGGACATCCATTTCTGTTTCGGACTTTATTTGATTGCAAATTAGGTCTGTGTTTCTTTCGAATATGATCGTATTATGTCAGTTTGTAGCGAAATGGATAGGGAAATGTGTTTTTAAAAATCAAGCTGAAAACAGCAAATACCGGTAGAGCATTTCCGTCGATTACCACTACCAGCACCCGGCCGTATTTGCGTCTCGTTCACACTGTATTCGAGTAAGGATCTTTGTCCACTAATTATAGCTGTATCATCCAGAAAATATGGAAGATACAGACTGGGTGATGACCCTGTCCATATCACCACAGTGCAAAGGTCAATCCATATCACCACTGTGCAAAGGTCACTGAGAACTACTTAGGCAAGTAGTTCTCAGTGACCTTTGCACTGTGGTGATATAGATCTTGTAGTTGGCGCACGTCAAGCATGTAGTTTTCAAATGACCCAATTAGGCTACTGGATCCTGCGTTACAGTTATTCATACGCAAAGCTATTTAATACAAAGAGAAACCTAACAAACCTAATTCTGTAAGCCCATGTACCGTTTGAACACTATCAAGTCCGATATTCTAAGAGCAAAGTCCTATTCCGTACCATTCACTGAAAAACTGTATTGTTCTAAATCATAATAGCAAATTAATTTATGAAAGGAACAAATCATATTCATAAAATATGCAAAGCCTTGTTTGATGAAATAAACATTGAAACTGTTTTTAATTGTCGTTTTTTTTGTTTATTTGTTTTTTGTTTTTTTTTTATTCAACGATGAAAATAAAATTACAGCTATAATTAGTGGATAAAAGTAAAACACCCGCGTGTGGAGGAGACTCGTAAGCAGACTGGCCTCGTCTCCTCCACTTGGCTGGTTTTACTATTATACCTACCAATTTTAAGTTAGGAATAGCCTATATGTCTGCGATAACAGGCTATCACAGCGTAACTGGAATGTGTAGCCTAAATTGAAGTGCGTTCCTTGACAGGGACGAGTTGGTAACGGGACGACTTAGCATTGGGATGAGATAGTTTGGGGACGACTTGATAGGCCTATTGCCGTATTGGGGCGAGATGGTTGGACGAGTTGACCAAGCCAAGTAACGACCTGTTACCTCTCTGGGGACACTAAGAACTTAGCCATGCTGCTGGCATTATTATCTGGCCAACGAGGCCATATTAGCGTTCAACATGATTTATATAGGCATATCCTATAAATTTGGCATGTTTAATCAATTAATTTTGCAGATATGGAATTTCGTACTCTTCAAGACATTTTAATTCATAATTTCAAAGTACAGGTGGTGCCACTCGCATCATAAGCAACCGCAATTTTGAACTCTTTTATAACCCCACTAAATCTCACGAATGTCCATTAAAAGAGGTCCATGCATGGCCCAATGCTCTGCTGGCACGGTGGCTATACCTAGGCCTATCTTCATTTCAAAGTCGCGAGGCCTCGAGTGGCTTCTGATCATATACTATATAGGCCTAAAACTTATGTGATTTTAGTGTCTCATTTGTCCACCAGATGGCACTTCGCTTTACATATAATCATAACTTAGGCCATTTGACCTTGACCTTCAATTCGGATTATAAATTGTTATGTTCAAAATCTGCGCCCCACATCCAGCTTTCCATACATTGTCAGTTTGTTCAAATCAGGAAACAACTTTTCGAGATATTGTAAAAAAAAAAATAAAAAAAAAAAATGCACAAGCACCAATCTCCATAATTACTGGGTCACGGTGACCCAGAATGTAGTTCACCAAGCACATTTTTATGTACAATGTAATCAAATGGAATTTTGATTTGGAGGCTCAATTCTTTTTGCCATTGATGTCCCTGCCATTACAAAATCGCCTCTTTCAACTTTAGAGGCATGGTGATGACCTCATGAAATATAGGTCAAGGTCACTGATATTATACAACATTCCAGCATTGGACATGGTCCATATATCTTATAAATTCGGCAAGTCTTATTAGATTACTTTTCAAAATACGGTCATCGATCTTATTTGGAAATAGGAGCATCACAATACCTCTTTTCCATTATTTGTAATATTTAGGGATATAAATTAAAAATAACTGAAATTTTGTATTTTGCTTTCACTTGCAAAGTTTTGCGGAGCTTCCTCCCAAATTTGTGAACATTTCCCACAAAAAAAAAAAAACACATTTCAAATAGCAGGTGTTTTTTAACACATAGAAGGAAAGGTGTACAAGTTAGGAAAATATTCACAACTTAATTTTGAGAAAGGTTTTAACTTTTACAGTCTCTGAACAGAGGCCTTTCGGAAATACAAGAAGGTTTAAAAGTATTACAATGCTGTTATTGTGTCTGGGATAGCTAATGAACAGAGACTCCGCGCTGTGAAATAATCAACGAATTTGATCGTTTTCTGTGTTAATATTATTAATTTATCATATCTTTTAAATTATTACCTTTAATTTTATATGCTTCATTATCATCTTCCATAAGAATGGGTACATGTCATAAATGAAACGTGATGAAATCTACTAATACCAAGATATATGCCAATGTGTCGGTTTGAAACTGTCAAAAGAAATTAAATAAGTATTTTCCTTTGGGTGTTTAATATTAACCATGGCCCTATGATACACCATGATCACTGTATAATTAGCCACTATGCCATTATAAATTGACCTTTCAATATCACTCAAAGTCAAAATTAACAACACCAAAAGAAACCCAACAGATGCTTTCCTACTAGTGTTTAGGAGTAACCATGGATCTAGTATCCAAAATTACCGAGAGCTAGGCCAAAAAAGTCGAAAGTAGCCTCCCCATTGACTTGCATTGTAATCAATGGGAATGCATGCATTAACAGACAAGTACCCAAAATTAAAATATAAGGTTTCCAGAGTATCATCAACTAGTAAACAATTTGGCGAACTTGGCCCTCCAACAAACTAAAATTCTACCAAGTTTAAGAACAATCTGAGGGCCACTTTTGGAGAATAAGAAAATAGCAAAAAAGATACAAAAACTCGTAAAAACAAAAACAAAACAAAAAAAGCGCCATCTGTTAAACAGATTAGTAGTCCCCTGAAGTGTCCCTGTGTAATTTCAAATCTGTTGGAAGATGTTTTAAGATTTTTCCAAGAAATAGCAAAAAATTCATCAAAATCTATTGAAAAAATTGAGCGTGACCACTTAACAATAGCTTAACACCCACGGAACGGTTTGCCCCTTCCACCAGCTACATTTCCAGGAAATTTTGGGGAAGTCAAAAACAACAAACAAGGCATAAGTGCCCAACGGGGGAAGGGTTTCACAATCTGTCCAAGCTGCCCCATAAACAAAATTACCAGAAAGCCATATATGTTTTGTATTTCAGCTTCCTTTTAAGTTTCACTGGAACAGTGAATGACATGTCTGGGGATTGTATTAACAGTGGTCTCCACATTTGCCACATAATTGATAACATTGCCATTTATTTTCCACTGCCCTCCACATTTTGCTGGTCTCAACTGCATGAATGGTATGCGGCTTGCAACAAGTCTCTCTTCCAGTTCTATCATTCCTGTTATTACAGGGGGGTAACTTCGGAAACGACATTCCATTCGCAACTGCAAATGTGGGCACCCCAGCATTTGTCATTTTGCTATCTCCTTGGTGAAAAGTCCCTGGAAGACATGTGGTAGGACAAGTTTGTGCACCTGGATTTTCTTCTTCATCATTTGCCATTTTATGCAAAAGGACAAAATAACTCAATCATACAATGTACACTGTATTTCTCTTTTTTTTTTGTTTTTGTTTTTTTGTGCCAACAATCTGGTAATAACTTGTTACTAATCAGTTGCAACCAACGTAACTTATTACAAAGTTTTGGTGCTGGAATATTTAATATGTGCAAACCTGATCAAGCACTGACTGCCCATGGCAATTATCACACTTTCCTTGGATATGTGTAGTGACAGAGTTATTGAATAACATGGCTCATTGATCATGGCTAGATGCTGGCATTATTTTGGAAAACTGCGGCAATGCAAAGTCTAACATTTGGAATGAATAAGATATCTGGCACATTGATCAAGGCATAGACTGTGGCACTTTTCTTGCCTCTTGGCAATATGTGGCGAAACATAGATATTCTATGATAATATACTAAAAAATGTGACCCACAAAACATGGATAGGCAGTGGTACAATTTTGGCAATGTATTGCAATAAATACAGATGCTGCATAGTGTTAATATTTGGCAAAAGTACAATTTTTGCTGCCAAACGTGGTCAGCGGTCAGTAAAAATGAAGTTTTTCTTCTTGCGGTCAGTCAAAATCAAGCTTTTTGTTGTCAGCGGTCAGTCAAAATCAAGCTTTTGACAGTCACTATACAAAACAAAAAAAATCTGTGGTAACAGTGGTTAACGGCCCTTCTAAAAATTTGCGGTCACTTCAAATGGAATCAAAGCAAGATTTGAAATTTTGACGATACTGGCATGCAGACGTCCGATCAATTTTCTATGTGGAAGCGTAAATTTACCTAACTTGGAAACGGCTATAAAACCAAATATAAACCCCGGGAATATCACTCACCGTCTGGCATATGTTCTTAAAAGGTCTTTATGCTAATATTAGGAGGAAATTTGTGTGTTATCATGCTTCAAAGTGTTAATATCATTGCTCCAACTTCGCACGTGTTTACTCGCAACAGCGAGGATGCGTCCGTGTTGACCTAGTTGCATGATCCATCCTGGGAGTTCTTTCCTTTCCTTTTTTTTTCCCCCTTCCGACCGCGTACGGAAATTACCGATGTTCGATGTTCGTAAACACGACAATGTGGTTTTGTGAAGCGATCACAATGAAGCATGAGCGTATTTTCAGGTACAAATACTGATGGAATCTGTTAGTCTATATCGCCAAAGCAGCCAGTTGTCACCCTTTTTACACTGGTTTAAATTCACACCGCTAGCAACCAAATTGACTGTACTGATCATCGTAATTTTTTTTTTCAATGACAATGCCCCAAGGGCATTTGCATTTCACTGTGTGGTAGTGGTCGACCCAAGTATTGACAAATGAACCACTCTCAAAAGTCTCATCCCAATAAAATTTTATTACCATTTCCCGTTGCCTCATCCTCTGTAGAGTTACCACAACATTTGTCCCCAGAAGTGTTTGCGTCAGACCTGTTTACTTCTATGATTTCTCTGTAGTTTCTACGGAATTTGAATGCAAAATACGCTCCATGGATCAGCCATCAATTTCGGGGTCGGCCCATTTTTCCGAAGGTTCACGAATCCGAAGGTCCGTACGTCCGAAGTGCCACGGGTCCGAAGATCCACTAGTCCGAAGGTGCACAAGTCCGAAGGTCCACAAGCCCGATGAATAAGCTAATTAATGCCAGGAACGATAAACAACGGTTGTTCAGTCTTTAATTGGTCTCACCCAGATTATGAAACTTGACAATGGTTTATTCCATTGGCCCTACCTAATCACACCTTTTGTTTCACGATATACATAATGTTGATTTTGACTAACCGCTAATGGTAGATATGACATGTTGGTATTCGTTGGAAACGTCTTTTCATGAGGAATACAAATATGAAATCGTTATATTGTTATTATCTCATCTGTGTGAGTCCGTATATATGCAGACTCAGACTGGAAAGTGTTAACGGTGGCTAAATGGCTGTCACTCTTTATGGATTAAATGAACAATGGGAGCTAATCGATTAGTGCCGCGTGTTTGCCGCCTACCGGACAAACACTTGAGTGAAAAACCTTGCCAAACACATCAAAATTGTTGTCACCACGGGTTTGAATAGCAAGTATCTTATGTCTATCATCTTATTATCAGGTTCCCGATGCGGTGTTTTCCTGACGGGTACCCGAGTCGGGTACCCGGTTCCAACTAAAGATCCGACTCGGGTACCCGGTTCCAATATTTTCGCCTAAGTCAATTCACTAATTAAGAACACGCATAAATGTATCAATGTGTGAATGTTGTTTTTTAAATTTGAGAAAGAATTTATGTGCGTGACGGATTCACCATTTCCACGAACATGGTCGACTTATACATGTTTAAAATCTGTGGATTCTACCCTTTGCGATGAAACAAGGCACGTTTAATAACGTGGATGTAAATAAAAATCTGGCTGAAATATTATTGCTTGACGGACTCACCAAACTCATGACAGATTCAACCGTGCACCAATTTATTTCAATACAAATGCAGGCGAACCCAGTGACTAAGCGGTCTGAGCATATGATAAATAATCAAGTGTTGCGAAAACAATGGTACCTAAATCCACAAATTTGGTCTATCCAAGCCTTTACGGCCAATTTATTCATTACATGGACTCTCCCAATCTACCATTTGACGTAGGAAGTTCACCTATTTTATACAATAATTTTGGTTTCCCAAGGAATTTACACCAAAAACATTGCTTTTTTCTTTTCCTTACTTATGATAACCCTATATATTTTAAAATGTACAGTTAACTCACTTTCCGATTTTCTGAAATATGTGGACTACTTTAGATGTCAAGTTAGAAACATGAAAATGTAAACTTTGCGTGACGGACTCACAACACCATGTAAGATTTTGCACGTAATCCCCCATCATTGATACAAGACATCACATCATTATTCAATATCTTCCAATTTAAATCCAACAACATCCGCCTATGTTCATGACCTACGTAAAGATTTCTCAACATCTTAATAAGTGTTTCACCCGGAATTTCTTGTGAAAATGTGACAGCTTTACCTACTACATGTATAGGTCAGGTGAGCAAGGACTGTGAATCAACCACACAAATCTTTGATGCCAATTTGGAAAAGAAAATCAATGATTTTGTCACAGCTATCCTTATCTAAAAATTGCAGAGTCGAATGTTTATGCAAACCAGGCTTTTCTCTTTGAAGAATACAGATTAATTATGAAGCGGATGTTTTAATCAGTGACGGATTCACTCATGCGTGAATCCGTCACGTGAATGGACCTATTTAATACAAAGAGAAACTTAACAAACCTAATTCTGTAAGCCCATGTACCGTTTGAACACTATCAAGTCCGATATTCTAAGAGCAAAGTCCTATTCCGTACCATTCACTGAAAAACTGTATTGTTCTAAATCATAATAGCAAATTAATTTATGAAAGGAACAAATCATATTCATAAAATTTGAAATTTAGAAGAAAGTGAAAAAAAAAGTGATGTTCCTTAGTTAATAGGCCTACTTAAAAACGTAGCCCACATGACATAAATATGATAAAACTACACCTAACACTCATGATTAGGCCTAGCAAAAATGAATAAAATAATGGTTTAGAATTCGATATGTTAAACAGAGTTGAAATACGCTAATAGGCCTATGACATGACCACGCGTTAGGTGTAAAAAAAAAGGGTTAAAAATAGGAACTGAAAATTAAAAATTTAGATTGAAAGAAACTATGGGTCTGGAGAAATACGTAAACCCAAAATTCCTGGTGTGTATCGATAATTCGAAAATTCACCCTCATTGACCTTTTTCCGTGGAATTCATTCATGTGCAGGGCAAGTCGCTTACGAATTCAATTTAATTTATGGGGCAAAGCCTTTCATCTTCCGTCTGCTTGTATGCATGCATGTGCGGCCTATGTTGCTGCCATTGTAATTAACACTCTTGGAGGAACGTACTGTATCTATCTGGACTTTCGGACTTATGAACCTTCGGACTTGTGGACCTTAATCGGACTTGTGAACCTTCGGACTAGCGGTACTTCGGACATGTTGACCTTCGGACTAATGGCCCTTCGGACTCGTGGACCTTCGGAAAAATGACATTGACCCGGTCATCACATCATCCCTGCACAAGTTAGGCCCCGGGCCGGTGCTTGAATGGGTCGATCATTTGTCGGCCACATTTCAATTTGTCATTGTATTTCGGCATCAAAGTTTGTCCGCAAGTTCTGACCTGTCGTTTTCTTTTTTTCTTTCTCTCTCTCTTTTTTTTTTTTTCCTGATGTAACGATACTTTGACGTGTCGGCATATTAGTATGACCAGCTTTTGTTGTGCCAAAGGCACGCGTTTAAAACTGAAAGTTTGAAGCCAGCTCCTTGCAACCGACGCTACTCCAAGTTCAAACAGCCGCCAAACCTGCAAATTGTGTGGTGTGGTAATGTTGGCACCTTGCCAGTTGCCTGCATCACGAGATTGTCCAGGACCGCAAGCAAATGATTGACAGCTCTGCAGACCAGACTTCCATCTGCATGGTCCAGACCGGTGTGCTCTCTCTCTCTCTCTCTCTCTCTCTCTCTCTCTCTCTCTCTCTCTCTCTCTCTCTCTCTCTCTCTCTCTCTCTCTCTCTCTCTCTCTCTCTCTCTCTCTCTCTCTCTCAAAAATTGTAGAAAAAACCAGAGCGGTCTGCCAGCGTAATACACACATGCATGGGTTAATTGCTCCCCCGCTGCTTGCTTATCATGGTGTCTGAGTCGTTAATTACTAAACACAAGATCCTAATGAGATTAGCCTTGCCGGACGAACCTGTACATTTGTAACAGTCTGGATGTCAAAACTTGTTTCTTCCAGGACACTGCCAAATGCTGGTGTCGACACAGGAAACTTAATTGAAAATGAGTGAATTTACCGTGATCAGTCATCAGATAATTTTTGTTCGTTTGTTACTTTCAGTGGCACACTTCCTATATTTTCTAACAAATGTTAAGTCAGCGTGTAGCAACTACTTTTCTTGAGACTTTCATTATAAATATAGGCCTAACGTTACTTGCACGATGCAATCCTTGCATGACCACCCTGAATTAAATTTGTAAGCCCCGCAACATGCTCATTTAATATTCATGAGCCACGTGGACTCAGAACATCGGCCAACGTGTCAAGTTGGCCCTCACTGGCCTCAGCAATTTCTTCCATTTTGGATATCTCATAATTGATTAAAAAGAAAGTATTTTGTGGCGAAATTGGCAATTTATTTTTGTTTTTATGCACTTTGTATGGAAGTCTCCTGGTCATAGAGCTTAGCAGTCGACAACTAGGTCCATGGAGGAGCCGGAGGAGCTCTCGCCCACCTTTAAATGTGATTATTTATCCTGTAGTGTTTTTATGTGGAGGCACATGTACTGCATGTCCTGCAAGTCTGCACGTGTAAGATGTGGTAGAATTCCTGATCGAAGGAACGGAAACGATAAAGTTTTTTTTTGTTTGTTTTTGTTTTCGTTTTCGTTTTCGTTTTTTTTTTTGTGTGTGTTTGTTTGAGGTTGAGTTTGATTTCTGTTTCTCTTTTTATGAGGATGTGGATGTGAAAGATCTCAGTTTTTACATGGTTTCTGTTACCATGCTAGTCTGCAATATCCTAATAACGTTTACATGGTAATTGAAAAGAAATAGACCAATAGGTTTGTCTGAAGATTTTATATTCGCGTTTGGAAATCTGTACTGAAAAACCGATGAGCGCTGGTCATTGAAATCTGTGGGTAATGTTTGTGACATCACACTCTCGGCATTATCAGGGGCACGGGAACTGTACGATTGCCGTCAAAGGAAGTAACACGAAATTAAAAACAAAAGTTTGATCGTAACATTTTGTGCAGAAAGCCATGATTTGCTCACCGGCAGGCATTGACAATTGTTTCTACGATATGAAACTTGACGTCACATGCTGACAGTGCTGCTTCCTGGTGCATGTCCACCAAACGTACAGGCAGAAGTAAAATATTTCAAGTGTATAATATAAACATAGGGCGACAAATGAAGCTTTTTCAATGTCCAAGGTACAATGAATGTTTCACGGAAAAAATTTAATTATCGCGAATATTTGGATTATTGTTTCAAACGCAGTGACGAGTATGACTGCGGTGCCAGGTGGAGCCCTCAGTCAGACGCCTCGGGCGTGCGACCTCGCGAGGTTCCACTACCACAGGCCTTGAACGTGTGACCTCGCGACCTATTATTCAGCAAGCACCACGCCAAGCGTGGTACCACCCGGGGGTTCTCCGCCGGGTAACATGAGACCCGCGCGAGGCGCACGCGTGGACATGGAGCAATACTTTCCGGCGGTACTGTACCCGGATGTCCCGGCAAGTCTGTGCTATGGGACCGTGACCAAGGGTCCCGAAAGGGCTGAGTACCGTGACCCGTCACCGTAGCAGTATGGGACCGATCCTGCATAGCAGGATCAACAGTACTAGCATTTGTGGTTCATGGATCAGAGATCCATACAGTACCTTAGCTGGGTTCCGCAGGGTCCTGTACCAGGGGACCTCTTGCACATACTCCAGGCAAAGCCCGAGAGCCTTGTGAAGGCTGTTTGGGGGCACTAGTGGCCACTGGACTAACCCGTGGGCCCGTATGGGCACAGAACCAGTCTGCAAAATTCCATGTACGGGGATAAAGGCTGACGGAACTCTCCTCATAGGTGACTAGCCAGGACAGGACGCAACCATTGGTGGTTCAGCGGTATTGACACGAGGGTCGGAGTAGAGATGTCTGCTACCATGAATCTGTACCAACAACAGGGACCAGAACCGAAGCAGAAACAGGAATAGAGAGGGTCTCACCATCTGCCTTGACCCTCTCCCAGTGAGCTCGTTTGAACCCAGCCCTCCTGTCTGCCCCGGCAACTAAGTCCCACTGCCGGGCTGTCCAGGACTCATAGATTGGACATGTATTGTGCCAAATCATCTCCCTCCATTTGACCTGTTCATACATGCATGGCAACATGAATGATGGTCCCAACTGGCCACGAGGTGTCCCCCATCGTCACGATTCAACGATTCTAGGGAGTTGCCCTTCTTTGAGGGAGAAGCAAAGTATGACATTGTGAAAAGGGATCCAGCCAAAACCAGTCAAAACTCCTCTAGGGGCAACTGGAAAGAGTCAGGCTCTAAGCCTTAGGACTCCAGGTGCACGATGGTAATAATAAGAAAAGCTAACCAACCTTAATCCCGCCAAGGACACGAAAACTAGGAGACACTTCTCTGCAGCAAATTAACAAAATGGACGCCAACGAGAAAAAACTTAAGTCTTAACGAAGCTGTGTCCCACTTATTCTAGCTGAGTTAACAGCTTGGGCAATAGAGGGCACTGTGCGATGGAACAAGGCAGTGACTGTGTCAGAAAGAAAAAATTCTGGAATAAAGTGGGTTGGTAAGTACTGCTAATAAACTTGAGAATTACATACAAATTCTCAAAATTTTAAACTTGAATAACAGGGCCAGAATTTCGGGGAAAATCTGAGAATCCATTCTCGTAAAGCTTCTCCTAATTTTGTCTTTCTTTAAATAGAAAACTAATTGAGAAAAAGCCAACTAGATTCTCGCAAAATTTTGCGTAATTCTGGCTCTGAATAACTTCAAAACTATTATAGACTTGAAAATCTTGTACAGCCACATTAAAAAAATTTGTTGCAGGGGTTAAATAAATACTGAATAGGCAATCTTTAAAAGTTTTTCTAGGTACAGACTGATTTTCTGACAAGCAAATCAAATTTTTCTAATTTCAAATGTTTCTGCAGTTTCAAATAACTAGATTAGGAGGTGGCGCCATCTGCCGCCAGTTGGTGCTTTCAGAGTGTTGCCTAACCTAACAATATTTAACCGTCCATTCAGCATCAGCGTACCATAATTGATGCCGCATAACCAACTTGACAATTCTTCTGACACATTGGGTTAATGGACTGAAACACAATTTTTCATTTCTTTTATATTTGCAAACAAAGCTGCTTGATAATGTCCACTTTCTGCCTCCAAATAATCTAAAGCAACTTTTTGCTGGCTTTGTGCTGTCACTGAACTGTCATCGATATATCAAGTGCAGTCACGCCAATCATTTCGCCCTCTATTTTGAATCATTTCGCCCTCTATTTTGTATTTTGATGCCAAAAAATTCATATATTATACTCATTCGTACGGCTGTTACCTTGAAGTCAGACGTGATGCCCGCAAATTACCGGCATCAGAAGAATTACGCACTTGCGAGTGAGAAAATGGACGTGAAATGTTTGTAATGAGGGCACTGGAATGTGGTCAGGCGGTAGCGTTGATGAGCTGACGTATGCGTCCGCGGTGCTGATGACATAGCCCGTGCGGCAGCATCCCTTCCATTATTTCCCGCTGGAATGTGTAAATGGCGTATAATTTGTATGCAGGATTCCTGAGGGGTAACACTGGTAGCCCATTGGAATACTGAATGTTGCCAGCATAATCTCTCAATCAATCTAACTTTGTCTTGTTTAACACCATAGTGTTGGTGAACATGAGCACCAGCTCTATATATGTGATCATGCCAAATAGTACATGGGCATATATATGTGTATGTGTGTACATATATGTGTGAGTATGTGTGTCTGCATGTGTGTGCGTGCACTCGTGTGTGTGGAGAAAAGAGAATGCATGGTACCAGTCGGGAGTTTTGCAAAAAGTAAATTGCCCATCCAAAAAATATTGACCAAAATGCGGAACGTACGTTTATAATCACACTGATTATATGAATATTTCAAAATTTAAATTCTGAATATGATGATATTCCAACTTCTGCTAATGTGTTCCTAATTATTCTTCAGTGAATGAGTATCAGAGTCATAGAGCTAAGTTGAGAATGCTGGTTAAGGACATTTTAAATTTCTTACTGTTTTCATAACTGTAACAAATGTAACTGTAATTTGCATTTTGGGGGGGGGGGGGGGCAGATAACCAGGCAACAGACGGATATGTTACTGAACCGACTTTCTGTTACCGATTTATGGTTTGTTTGTCTTTTTCTACCTTTTTTGCGCAGTTTGAGTTGTCGCTGGAGTGGGTACTGACGAAGGAGCCTGGTTCACGTTTGTGCTCGGCCTTGCTCTGTTTGGGTGTTTCTCACTTATTTCTACTGAACAGAAATTATGTCTGTGTGCCAACACAGACATACTGTTTTTCCAGGAGTTCTTTCTTTCCTTCTTTCTTTCTTTCTTTCTTTCTTTATGTCTGTGTGCCAATACAGACATACTGTTTTTCCAAGAAATCTTTATTACGGCTGTGTGCCAACACAGACATACTGTTTTTCTTTCTTTCTTTCTTTCTTTCTTTCTTTCTTTCTTTCTTTCTTTCTTTCTTTCTTTCTTTCTTTCTTTCTTTCTTTCTTTCTTTCTTTCTTTCTTTCTTTCTTTCTTTCTTTACAGGCAAATTTGTCTGACATTTCATTTGAAAAGTATTATACATAGAAACTCCAAACTTGGCATGATTATACTTCCACACATGAAGCCTGGACTTTTTGTAAAGAGGTTTAGCAGTGTTGAAAATTATGCAAATTAGGGCCATTTGAAAATTTAAATCTTGCATATCTCCAAAAATATTATATGGACAGGTAATTAATCCAACTTCGATTAATATGTTGGTAACACTGCACATTTTTGTAATTTACATGTGACCTTTAAAGGTCAAAGGTCAATGTCATTTTCACATTTGAAATTTTCTTCTAGCCATAACTTTGGTCAATTTTTATCCAATTTTGATCATGTTGGTCTCAAATTGTAGCTATTGCAACACTGCACATTTTGGAACTTACATGTGACCCCTAAAGGTCAAAGGTCAATGTCATGTGGACCTTTGACAGTTTCACCCAGCCATAACTCGGCCAATTTCCATCCACTTCTAATCACGTTGGACTTAAATTGTGTGTATTGTAACACTCTACATTTTTGCAATTTACATGTGACCTGTAAAAGTTAAAGGTCAAAGGTCCAGGTCATTTGGACTTTGAAAAATCCATGCACCCATAAGCTTAATGGAATGTGAAGTACCAAAGGACAAAAGTTGTAGCATTTAATATTTACAACTTTTGAAGGCACACAGACAAATTTGCTTTGAAGCAAATCTTCTTTTCTAGTTTTTTTTCTATGCTTGGCTGGTGCGTGCATAATACAAGAAACTGACATGGTATAAACTTCCCTTGTGGCTGTGAGAAGTAGGTGATGCACGTATGTTGGCTGTACGTTTTCAATATATAGCTAGAAGAGGATAATTTGTTTTAAAGTGCACAAAGTAGTGAAAATATCTGGAAAAAATAGTTTTTAATCATAAGGATTATCAATGTTTTCTATGTTTGATGCCCACACAGACATTATCTTTAGAGATCTCAAGATTTTGAGATTTGAGTGCATAAATGTTGAACAGGTGTACTCTTGTTTAAAATGATCCATAACTTATTACGTTGTATTTTCAGTAATTTTGTCAATTTTGTTCACTCTGATGCTACTAGACAAAAGGATAATCTATTTGCAACTCACTATAAAACTAACATTCATAAATTTTCTATT
The DNA here is from genome assembly GCA_964020975.1 of Hermodice carunculata. Classification (NCBI taxonomy): domain Eukaryota; kingdom Metazoa; phylum Annelida; class Polychaeta; order Eunicida; family Amphinomidae; genus Hermodice; species Hermodice carunculata. The sequence goes on from CAXHWN010002257.1 coordinate 56,943, forward strand.
AAGGTTCATGGTCCTATTGTATGGAACAGGATTCCTCAATCGGTGCAAAATACACCTTCTCTACATTCTTTTAAAAGGAAGCTAAAAATATGCTTCAAGACATTTTGTATTTTCTCATTTCATTTGTTTGTTGGTTTTTATTCTCAATAGTTCTCTTGTGTATTTCCATGTTTTCTAATGATTGTGATCTAGCATGTGGTGAACTGTGTTATATATTTTTGACTATTACCAATGGCTGCCATCTTGTAAATGAATTTTTGATGTAGAGCATCTGAAGGGGATTTTCATAAACTCTTGCGAGTTTCTATCCCCAATTGTATATTCCTGTATAAATTGTACTTATATATGGAGAAAATAAGATTCAATAAACCTTTACCAAAGTACAAATTGTTATCATATCACTGTATTTACTGACTAGATCACAGTATTTACTGACAACTTTCACATGACATGGCTTCAGGTGGATAATTGTATGTGTGACGTCATACACAACTACAGCAGCATTCAACGTTCATATTTGATAGTCTCTGGTACTGGAAACTTCGGGCGGCGATGGTTGAGTCTCGGCTTTTCACTCATACACACACATACACACACACAAGTGCACAGACATTATAATATGATACCTGTGTCGCAGTCTCGTTGGGTACTTGCCGATGCGGTTGCTGTTTTAACATTTGTGATTGTTTTGGACACGTGATTGAGGCCTATTATATGAATGTGAAATGCCTGGGATCAAAATGATTGAAATGCTACAAGTCGTAGTTTTCATCAGGTGCACCATACTGCAGTTGGAATTACACTTCTCTCTGTCATAGGTTTGAAGATATTCAAGAAGTAGTGTGTAACATACTCCCACTTATTCAACCAAGTCAATGTATAGTATGACTAACAGTAGCATCTTCCATTCTGGGCACACATACCAATTTGCTAACATAGTTTTGTTTTCAGAATTATTACAGATAGAAGTGTCAATCTAACATCAATTTCTAGGTTTTTGCTATAGGTGTATCCAATGAAATGAAAGGAAAAGTTTTAAGATTGTACTGTTAAGACAGAATTGGAAGATTTTAATGGCCACCACCTTAAACCCATTAAAGATGAAGGGATAATGTCGATCAAAAGCCTGTGGTAATGATACATTTGATCAACATGGAACAAAACGTTAAAACATTCCTTATTCAAGGCACACAGATTTGCTCCAGGGCAAATCTAATTTTTCTAGTTTTGGATATTTTTATAACTTTTCTCCCTCTTACACACAGATATATATATATATATATATATATATATATATATATATATATATATATATATATATATATATATATATATATATATATATATATATATATATGAATGAGTGAGTGTGTGTGTGTGTGCGCGTGTGTGTGTGTGTGCGTGTGTGTGTGTGTGTGTGTGTGTGTACAACTATGGTAATGAGACTTGATATAATAAACCTGGCTGATAGGTGGTTATCCGATATACTTAGTGGAATAGTCACGTCAAGTTGGGAAAGAGGGTCTGATCCTCTTTCATGCAGCATAATTGTTTTTCTATTCCACAAGAAATGGTTTCATCGGAACAACGAATGGTACAAAATTATTTGTTGGATTCACCAATCAAAGAAATAAAACCATCAATCGCAAATCAAGGCAAACGAAAATGTGCAATTACGCAACATGAAATTATGACACCCTTTCCCCTCGTATTTACATGTCACACATCCACCAGCGATCCACAATTTTCACATCTCGCGTATACTGTACTGTGCTTGAAAATAAACCGCGTTTGCACTAAGAAATGAAAATGTCAGAGTTCGAGATGTGAAAATTGTGGGCTGTGCTGGACGTTATGTTATACTGCACATGTGATTATTATTATTATTATTATTATGATTATTATTATTATTATTATTATTATTATTATTATTATTATTATTATTATTATTATTATTATTATTATTATTATTATTATTATTATTATTATTATTATTATTATTATTATTATTATTTGATATACTGCAACGTTGTATTGATATGTCATCTTTGTATGGTTCATATTTTTTATCATCAGTCAAATAAGATGGATTCAAATAGCATTTATTATCCTGCATCATGATGTGTGGTATTTGTCGCCAAATTGCACAACAGCATTCTTCCTGGGTACAAAATAAACAAATCTATCACTATTAAGGCCTTGTTTTCATTTATGCGACAACTGGTGACTGAAGCGCACACTCTACATTATTGTGACCAAAACAGCCATACGTACTTCTGAAAACATATAGGTATCGGAAAATAATACGCAGTTTTTTTATTCATTCTTGATTTCATTGGTTCCCTAGTTCATACCACACAGCTAACTTCATCTGATCTGTGGCCAGCGCATGTTGAACACCGCTTCTCAAAGTAGGTCAACATTATTTCGTTTTCGCAGCTTCAGAGGTTACCAGATCTGATGTGGGTTCCTGTTGGCCCGGCTCGAGCAACTGTAAGGTATTAATTACATGGATTTTAATATGATATCACAATTGAACAAAATACTATAACACACACACATATGAATCGACATCTATTTAATGTATTGCCACCCTCAGTGTAGGTCTGGCAGTCACAGTGTCATGAAGAACACAGTGAATGGACACATGCTTAACAGATATAAAGGCATGTATCATATATATATATATATATATATATATATATATATATATCATGAATGGAACAACTATCAAGTGAAACACGGGGACTGTTTGGCACCAACCTATTGACCATGCCAAGTTAACTTGGAATTTTTTTTTTTTTTTTTTTTAATTCACCTGATCAGACAGCACACCACAACACAAGTTTTAAAATTCAGAAATTTAAAACATCTTGTCAGAACCAACGCATTTATTCATGTTGCACGGGGTAGATGGAGCGTACGGAGACAAATGAGTCACTTATTTCGGAGTCAACATAAACAAAGCTGTGCGGTACGCGCAGTTTCAAGATTCTTTTGGACGCAGAAGGTAAACTTCAGCCTGGAGAACTGAAGAAGGATCACGCAGCAACGATCATTAATTCAGCATCAATCGGAAAGGAATGATATTTGCATTAGTCATGGACACTAGAAAAACCTGGTGCACTGTCAAGATGCCTCTGAAGAAATGTTTATAATATCTGGCAATAAATCCGGCTTACACTGAGAAAAGACACATCAATGGCTGTGCTTTCACTCCACGATTTCCCTGTTAATATTGGACTGCCTCCCCGCATTATTAGCAGAATAGACTGAAGACACTCCTCCGTGGTCATCAATGATGGCATTGAGTTGAGCACTAGCAGGACGTGGCAGCAGCAACGCTCAACCGTCTTACGAAATTTGATGTTTTGCTAATCCTTATGCGATTTGACTTGCAGACGATGGTGCTTCTAGAATGTAATATTTACCCGGGTTTTTTTCTAAGTCGTGATCGATTCGAGCCAGATCGAGGGGAACCATGCACCAACCAACATAACCGTTTTCAGGGTAGCCCCCGACCCTCCATTTAGTGGGCAACAGAGTAGATCCTTTTGTTATGTCTGTGTGCCAACACAGAGATATTATTTTTCTAGGAATTCCCTCTTTCTTTCTTTCTTTCTTTCTTCTTTCGTCCTTTCTTTCCAAGCAAATTTGTCCGACATTTCATTTGAAAAACATTACACGTATAAACTCCAAATTTGGCAAAATTATACTTCCAGAGATGAAGTCTGGCCTTTTCATAATGAGAGGTCATGCTTTACAAAATTATGCAAATGAGGGCTAATTAAAGTTTTAAATCTTCAATATCGTATATACTATGGTAGATGTGGTTCTGAGTGTATAGGAGTTCGATCATAGCAAGGTAAAGGTCATCTCAAATGTCAAGGTCATGTCAAGGTCAAAGGTCAATTTTAAGCCAAAATGTCATTTTTGAGGCCAAGGTTCACTTCAGGTAGAGGTCATTTCAAGGTCAAAGGCCGCTTTCGACAGTGTCTTTCCTCTAGCCATAACTTGGTCAATCTTTATCCAATTTTCATCATACTGGGCTCAAATTGCAGAGCTTCTGTAACACTGCACATTTTTAAAACTTACATGTGACCTCCAAAGGTCAAAAGTCAAGGACATTTAGACATTTGAATGTTTCATCAAGTCATAACTTGGCCATTTTCCATCCAATTCTAATCATGTTGGACTCAGATTGTAGGTATTGCAACACTGCACATTATTATAAGAACATGTAACCTCAAAAGGGCAAAAGTCAAGGTCATTTGACCCTTCGAAAGTTTCATCTTGCCATAACTTGGTCAATTTTCATCCGATTTGGTTCATGTTGGGCTTAAATTGAGGGTATTGTAACACTGTGCAATTCACATGTCACCTGTAAAGGTCAAAGGTCAAGGTTATGTGGACTTTGAAATTTGCATCCAGCCGTAAGCTTAATGGAAGGTGAAGTACCAAAGGACAAAAGTTGTAGCATTTAATATTTACAACTTTTGAAGGCACACAGACAGATTTGCTTTCAAGCAAATCTTCTTTTCTAGTTTGTTTTTGTATTTGTCGACAGTGTGCATAGGAGGCTTTCATGTCGGATTAGATCATTATATTACACACGGGGTTAAACAGGACAACAATCACGTACATCAGGATATAAGCACACATAGTCGTCAATTCAATTTACAATGGAAAACATAAAGACATAGTGTAAATTAGAAGAGATGGGAGGGTCTCTTGCCAATATGCACAATTTGTGGCCTGCCGATAACGTGCCTTGGCCGTTGTCAGCAGTAAGGAGAAACATTCCTGCTTGGTCTGTGTACCGTTTATTTGCTCATGGAAATGAGGGGTTGCAAGTGACATTGCGAGTACATCAGAAAGCACTAAAGACACTGTTGTGTTGACCTTCTACCTCCAGCGTGTACATAAACAGCAGAACATAAAAAACAGAGCCTGCTTTGCAGGCAAGGCTCAGAAATGACCCACTATAAACAGCATGACACAATGGCGGTCCCTTGACGACTTCAGCTTTGTTCTGGGGGCAGCTTTATCCAAAAGTGGCAAAAAAATAGTGCTGCCCCGTGAAAAATCTCGTGCTGTCGTCTACGAATATAGTCACCAGGTTAAAGCCACAGTGCCATATGGGACTTAAAAAGTTTCAGTTGACCATAGTTGCATAAGCTTTCCGACAATCTATGACGATGGCTTTTCTGTGCTGTTCTGTCGGATTTTTTGTTTTGTTTTGTTTTTGTTTTTTGTTTTCTTTTTGTTTGTTTTTGGTTTGTTTGTTTTTTGTTTTTTGTTTTTTGTTTGTTTTTTTTTAAACAAGTATCTGCCATAGGGAGGCTCTTGAGAAGTTTGCTGTGGTTTTAATTTAAAACAGATCGCATGCTCTGTTATGATGCACATACGATAGGGGCTGGCTTATTTTTTAAAAGCCAAGTTATATCAATGACTTGATTTCTTGAGAGCGCCAGGACGAAAATAATTTATTGTTTAGCCGACCAGAATAGACAAAATAAGAGGACTGTGGCAGTGCTGTGCTCAGCTGACATTGAATGCACAGACGGAAGTGGCATGGTCACCTTCAACATTATTTCAACTTTCATGGTCCCCTTTCTGTAAGACCATTAGCACTGCTTGCAATATCAGTTGTCACGCATACAGTTCCTGGAGTCATCATCTTTGAACAAAAAATGACACGGGATTCACATTTACCAAGACTAACAGAAACAGGTCAGTTCGATCATAAAAGGTCACTAAAGGGAAAATTAGCAAAACAAAAAAACAAAAAAAAAAAACAAAAACAAACAAAAAAAAGAAACAAAACAAAACAAAACAAAAAAAAAACAAAAAACAAAAAACAAAAAAAAAAAAAACAAAAACAAAAACAAAAACAAAACAAAAACAAAAACAAAACAAAACAAAACTAGATCACTGTGATTGTACGCAGTCACTGCAATGCCTCCCTATCGCCCCTGTTCACCCCGCCCTAAAACTACCAACATATTGTTCTTTAACGTCAAAGAAAATGGTATATCCATTCAGGCATTTTGCAGATATCAGGGTTAAAAAAAAAAGCTGGCATGCACAATAAGAAGGTCATATTCGTATGTAAATAGATCACAGTGACATCAAATCTTAATAATATATTCTATGCCACGCAACGCACTTTTATATCAAATTTGAGAATAAAATCATCGAGGCATTTTGAACATATCATGGTAACAAAGATGGACAGAAGTACATGTAGTCACAGTATGCTGTAAATAGGTCACAGTCCCCTCGAACTCTAATCAGCTAAAGGGGTTCTGGGTATGCATCGATGTATCGAATTGTATAATTGCATTTTGAAGATATGGCCCTAACACGCGCATATGGACAGTAAATAGGTCATGCTAAGCTGGAACTAGGTCACAGTGACCTTATTATCTAAACACCTATCAGGGTCCAGAAAGACGTGTGTATCAAATTTTGTATGAAATAAAACCCATCTGAGCAATTTGGAGATGTTGTGCTTACAATGCTCAGATAGACAGTAAATAGGTCACAGTAAATGGGAATTACGTCATATTGACCTCAAATTCTAATCAGCTAGTGGGAGTCCAAAAACGCATCTGTGTACCAAATTTCAGAAAAATCTGTCCGGGCCTTTTGACGATATTGCGCTAATAATGCTAAAATGGCAGTAAATAGGTCATGGAAAACCTTAAATATATCACAGTGACCTCAAAACTAATGAGCTAATGAGAGTCAAGACTCAAGGAATGCATCTGTGTACCAAATCTGAGAAAAAATCGATCCAGGCAGGAAGATATTGCACTAACAAAGCTCAAACAGGCACTAAATAGGTCACACTGAGCCCCAAATAGGTCATAGTGACCTCAAAATCTAATCACCTAATGGGAGTCCAGGAGTGCATCTGTGTACCAAATTTGAGAAAAATCCATTCATGGAATTTGAAGATACTAACAAAGGCGGATGGACGGACGGATTACCCTGAAATACAATGGCCCTCCCCCCATTGTGGGAGAGGCAGAAAAATGGGTACTGTGTTATTTGTTTAACCGTGGGCCTAAGGTCTATCGCTACACAGAAAGAAGCCGACATGTCACCTGCACTACTGTTCCAAAAGTAACGATACTGACATGTACATGTACCTTAGCCAATATTTCCTAATTTCGATAATTCATCAAAATCAGGAAATGTCTGCAGCACCATCTACAATACCGCCAGAACGTTTGGCACCGTCTGCTCAGGTGGCCCCTGCGCGTGGTCCTCCTCGGGTACATATTGTACAAGGAACTCCTGCAGGGAACACTGTTATGAAGATTGATATTAGTTATGTCTGTGTGTGAACACAGACATATTGTTTTACCCAATATTCTTTCTTTCTTTCTTTCTTTCTTTCTTTCTTTCTTTCTTTCTTTCTTTCTTTCATATCTTTCTTTCCGCCAGATTTTTGTCGTTTTAAACTCAGACACCGTGCAAGCTAGAAACTTCAAAATTTTGCATGGCTATAGTACCTGCAGTGAAGTTTTGCATATCGTTCTGAATAGTCAAGGTTTTGAAAATTATGCAAATTAGGGCAATTAAAAAAATTCAATTGTTTCTGGCTTCCAAAGTATTCATCCAATTTTGATGATGTTGGACCCAAATTGTAGATATTGTAACACTGCATATTTTTGTAATTTACATGTGACCTCTAAAGGTCAAAAGTCAAGGTCATTTGTATGTTTGAAATATTCATCCAGCCATAACTCAGTCAATTTCCATCCAATTTTGATCATGTTGGACACAAATTGCAGCTACTGTAACACTGCACATTTTTGTAATTTACATGTGACATCTAGAGGTCAAAGGTCAAGGTCATTTTGCCGTTTGAAATATTCATGTAGCTATAACTCGGTCAATTATCATCCAATTTTGATCATGTTGGACACAAATTGTAGCTACGGTAACACTGCACATTTTTATAATAATATACATTTGACCTCTAGTTTCATTTACATTTGACCTCTGAAGGTCAAGTTCATTTTGCCTTTTAAATGTTTCATCTAGCCATAATTTGGTCACTTTCCATCCAATTTTATTCATGTTGGACTCAAATTGTAAGTGTTGCAACACTGCATATTTTTATAATTGTGCAAGTTTTTCACACACACAGACAGACTTGCTTTCAAGCAAATCTTTCTTTTCTAGTTATACACTGTTCTTCTTTTATCTACCTGTGGCCCCCCCCCCCCCCCCTCCATTGGCCCTCAACTGGTTTCGGTGTCAGAATTCTAATTTTTATTTCACTTTGAAAAGTGGTACCTGCAAGTGGCTCCACTGGTGACCCGCTCCCCCCCCCCCCCCCCAGATCATTGGAAAAAGACTTTCTGCCAGCATTGTAGTGACCAAACGAAGCGAGGTCGAGCCCATGTACATTGAAGACAATCTAATGGAGATGCCCAGAAATGTTTCATACAATTTCAACTGGCCTAGCAGCATCGGAGAAAATTGTTCAGAAAAACACGACGCACATGAAAGATTCCTGTTTTAAAATGTTCCTTGCCCTTCGCCGAAAAAATCCCCCAAAACATGAAATATCCAAATGTCACCAAAGAGTGGATATTTGAAGAACTTTGTAGTGGCCCACCCAAGCTAGATGCCCACCGAGGTTGAAGATGATCTGGCGAGTGGTCTTGGAAAAGTCGAAAATGTGATGACCATGGAGACGGATGGGCAACATGAGATAAGCGCAATTGACTCACCAGGCAGCTCAGGTAATCTTTGTTCTACCAGGCTCCTCAATTGATATGTCCATGTACTGAAACGAAGGTAGTAGAAATGCTATAGAAATCCACTTATTGGATGACCTGTGTGAAAAGTTAAAGAAAACTTCGGGGAAAATGAAAAAGAAATTCACGCGTTGAAAAAGCAAAGACTAGGGGAGAGATTAAGAGAGCAGAGAGTACAAAACGGATGTTTTAGCAATATATGGATGTCCTCGAGACTCGCATTTTGGTCATTAAAGACTGGGCTAATGGTTCATGCGGCCCACTCAGTGTCAGTGTGATAGCGTCATGTTTAGCTCACGTGATTTGTCTTCCAGCCCAGTTTTTAGGATGGGTCTGCCGTCCGTCGTCTGTCCGCAATAACGTTCTCGACTGCTTCTAAACTTTCGCTCCGAAATTTATTTTTGATGGGTCTCTACCAAGTTTGTGTAAGTGTCACGCTCCAATGATTTCTATAATCTTATGACAATTTTTGTCTTCAGAATTATAAAAAACTTTTCCCCGAAACCGTTTTGCCCATTGTTTTGATAGGGACACCCCGAGACTTTAATTCGTATAACTGGCGGAGTTGCATTTTTTAATTTTTGCGCAACTTGATATTTTAGACTTCTCCAAAATCATCGTTCAGATTTTACTAAAACTTGATGGAAACTTTTCTCGTGGAAAAGTCAAATAAAGTTGTTCACAAGATGGTAATGCTCTAGAGCCCTGATTTTTAATGAATATTTCAATCCGGGTACTTTTCGGTTCATTCCTCTTGACCATCTAGAGCCCTGATTTTTAATGAATATTTCAATCCGGGTACTTTTCGGTTCATTCCTCTTGACCACAATTAAAGCGAATGGTAATTGTTATGGTAATTCATATTTTCGACTTCTCTTCAAAAGCCATTAGACATATTAATATTGTTTATTTTCATCAGCAAAATTGCAGGAAAAAAAACGTATATAGAATAGAATTGATGAGGGATGACATGAAGGCAGTTCCTTGTGCCGCCAGCCAATAGATTGTAAACATAAACCAATATCATATCAAACTAAATCAAGTACACTATACTACACAAAAAATTCAGAAATACTTATAACACAATATATACAAGCAATAGGTTAAACTAAATTAGTACATCAGGACTAACTGGAATTAGTATTTGTTTCTCTATGAGGAAAAATCAAAGAATAAATGTCAATATGTGTATCTTGTAGCCAAATAAATAATCTTCTTTCAAAGGAAATAACAGGTGCAGCACTTTTAATATTCTCGGATAATAAGTCAAATATTTAAAATACTCTGAGAAAACTTATTATTAGTTTGATGTTGCAATTGAGTTAACTGATGTCTATTTCCCCTGCCATAATTATGAGTTAAGCCTCGATTTTGAAAACCAAAATTCAGAGAGGATGTACCACTTAATTCAGAAAAAACTAAGAGACAAATATTTAGGAAATATAATTTATGGACAGGAAGGATTTTCATGAAGTGAAACAAATGTTCCGTATGAATTTGATGAGATGTAAAAAGTAGTATAGGAACAGCCCTTTTTTGTAATATGACAGGCTGTTTGACATGAGTTTCATAAGCTGATCCCCAAGCATCCATACAATATGATCTATCCGCATGAACTAATGAATAATATAATTGCCGTAATAAAATAAAATAAAGTAAATGACGAACTTTTGAAAGAATAGCAATGATAGGTGTAATCTTATTATAAATGTTAGTGATATGTTCTTTACAGGTTAACTTATCATCTATAATTACCCCTAGATATTTAGTAATTGACAATCGATGTAAGATCCTATTTCCTGCATTTATGTGAAAATCACGCCATATCTTTTTATTTTTTCAACATATTATAATAAAGTTTGATTTATTGAAATTTAGAGCAAGTTTATTTATGTTGAGCCAATCCATTAGTTTAATCAAATCCAGTTCAGTATTCTGTTTCAAAGAGTCTATATTATTTCCAGTGTAAATAATATTCGTATCATCTGAAAATGGTCTGGATGTTTCGAGAGAAAGTAAATTTTGCAAATCAATAATATAGACAAGAAACAAAGTTGGACCTAAGATCGAACCTTCAGACACACCACACTGAACAGACGAATACGCTGAGCTTAAATTTTCTAACTGAGTAAACTGTTTTCTGTTGGAAAGATAATTTTTGAACTAGTCAAACACTACACCCCTAACACCATTATGTTCTAACTTTTTTCAGTAAGATACTATGATTCACCGTGTCAAAAGCCTTCTTTAGATCTATGAATATACCCAAACACAGTTTCTTTTTTCCAATTGTTGTTGAATAAAATCTCACAAATAGCCAATTTCGTTCCTATGCTTTTCCGGAAGCCAAACTGTAATTCATAGTAAAAATTTGAACTGTTTCAAAAAAAGTAATAATCTGTTTGCTATACGGCGTTCAAGAATCTCAGAGAGAATAGGTAACACTGACATTGAGCGATAATTCCCCATAGTTTGAGTCACAGGGCCTACAATACTGTATAATCATATATATTCCCGGAGACAATATTCCCCAAAAACACTCCAAATCAGAATTTCACGTGTTTTGTTTTCCCGGTTTATGGAGGTTTTCATTCCACATTCAAGTTGCTCCAAATTTTCCCCGAGTTTAATATTCCAGAACTGGGTTTCCGCGGGAAAATTCAGGAATATTTATCCCTCGCGAAAAATGATGACAGTACAGTATATGTCATTGCATCCTTCAACAGGCGAGGATGAATGAAGTCAGCACCGTAAGATGTAACTATTTACCTTTAGTCCATTTATCAAAGGTCTTGTTTCCCCCTTAGTAACAGGCTCAAGGTAAATAGAGTTTGTTGCTCTGGGCCCCATAAAACCGAAAATATTCTGTTCATCCCTCTCAGTTCTATCGATTCAGAAATTTTGTTTCCAACAGAGGCGAAAAATGTGTTAAATGCATAACAAATTTCTTCAGTATCTGAACCAGTATGTCGCAACTCATCATCAGAACAAATCTGCTCAGGTATATTATGCATACTACCTACACTTTCTTTTATTTAAAACTTCATAAATAGTTATGTCGGTGTGCCAACACAGACAAACTGTTCTTTCTTTCTTTCTTTCTTTCTTTCTTTCTTTCTTTCTTTCTTTCTTTCTTTCTTTCTTTCTTTCTTTCTTTCTTTCTTTCTTTCTTTCTTTCTTTCTTTCTTTCTTTCTTTCTTTCTTTACAAATTTCATTTGCAAAGCATTACATGTAGAAACTCCAAACTTGGCACAATTATACTTCTATAGATGAAGTCTGGCCTTTTTATAATGAGAGGTCATGCTTTTTAATGTTATGTAAATGAGGGCTAATTAAATTTTTAAATCCTCAATATCTTATATACTATACTAGATGTGGTTTCCAATTTATAGGGTTTCGATCATAGCAAGTTAAAGGTCATCTGAAATGTCAAGGTCATGTCAAGATCAAAGGTCATGCCCTGGTCAAAGGTCCATTTTAAGCCAAAATGTCATTTTTGAGGTCAAGGTTCATTTCAGGTGGAGGTCATCTCAAGGTGAAAGGTCATTTCAAGGTCAAAGGCCACGTTTGATGGTGGCTTCCTTCTAGCCGTAACTTGGCCAATTTTTATCCAATTTTGATCATGTTGGCTCAAATTATAGCTATTGTAACAATACGCAATTTTGAATCTTACATGTGACCTCTAAAGGACAAAGGTCAATGTCATTTCGACCTTTGAAAGTCTCATCTAGTCATAACTTGGTCAATTTCCACCCAATTCTAATCATGTTGAACTCAAATTGTAGGTATTGCAACACTGCACATTGTTATAAGAACATGTAGCCTCTAAAGGGCAAAGGTCAAGGTCATTTAGCCCTTTGAAAGTTTCATCATGCCATTACTTTTCATTTGGACTTTCAGGCCTTCACGTTTGAGGAGTGTGATTTTTCACTCGCCTAAAATCATTGAGGTGAGCTCCTAAAAGCACACCTCAATCTTGCATTTAAGTACTCTGACTATAGCAATAGCTCACGTACAGCTCACCTAGAATGATTTCAGGCTAGCTTTTTTCAGCTCGCCAAAGATTTTTATATGTAAAGGCCTGGACTTTGAAATTTGCATCCAGCCATAAGCTTAATGTAATGTGAAGTATCAAAGGATAAAATTTGTAGCATTTAAATTTTACAACTTTTGAAGGCGCACAGACAGATTTGCTTTGAAGCAAATCTTCTTTTCTAGCTTTCCATGTTTTTCTTTGATCATTAATCATTGTTGTAAAATTTGTTCTCAAAATAATCTTTTTCAGTTTTTTTTTCAACAACAAATCTAATAAATTCTTATATTGGTTATATCTTTGTTTTACAATAGTGTTAAACGGTTCATTTCGAGTTTTCAACATATAATTCATTTTTAACATTTATGGATTTGAGTATACCTTCAGTAATCCATGGTTTCTTAATTCTTAATTTCTTATTACAAATCCTGAAAAGCAAACCTCTACAATACGAGGGAAATTTCTTACAAAAGTATCACATGCTTTCTTCGCATCTGTACTGTGGATTACTGGATTCCAGTTTACCTCCCTAAGTTTCTGTTGGAATGCATTTGGGTCATATAATGCAAAAGTATATTTTTCCACACAATGTGATACCTTAAACCTTGTTTCAATATTCTGTAGAACTGCAAATATTGGTTTGTGGGCTTTAATATCTGAACAAATGGTACCAGAATCAAGGACAGTGTCAGCAATGTTGGTAAACACGTGGTCTATTACTGCACTAGTTGTTTCAGTTTGTCTTGTAGATACCGTAATAAGGGGTTTATATCCAAGAGAACCAAGCGTATTCACTTATTTTGAACTCATATCTGAACCAATATCTATACTCATGTCACCCCCAAGTAGAAATTTAGCATTTCTTTGCAAGCAAGTCACTCAATAAGTGGTATAGATTAGTGAAGAAATTGTTTAAATTTGAACTCGGGAGCCTGTACATCGCACCCAATATTATCTTGCCCTTCGTACTCACAGTTTCTAGTTCGCTCCAGTTTCACTTTCATCAATACGGGTGGCCATTCTACGCTTAAAATTACAATCATTGTGCATGTATACTACAACACCTCCTCCCCTACCGTCTTGTGTAAAGTGTTCCACATTATCTGTGAATACTCTAAGACATTATCAATCCAGGTCTCCGTTGTAATAATAACATAAACAAAAACAAACAAAAAACAAAAAACAAAACAAAAAAACAAAAACAAAAACAAAAACAAAAACAAAAACAAAAAACAAAAGACACACACACACACACACACACACACACACACACACACACACACACACACACACACACACACACACACACACACACACCAAAACAAGAACAACAAGAAGAACAACAACAACTTCAAAATTCCAAGGATGTTAAAAAGTTGGTAAAATGGTGAAAGTGATCTCTGTTCTTTAAAGTACGTATATCAAGGTGAAGTAACGATGATCTTTTTCCATCAGTTTCATTGCGAGCAACAGTTTGTGAAAAAATATCTGTATTTTAAACTTCAATACTTGGTTTCCTCCTCATTTTCTGACTCAGAATACAAAAGAAACATTCTTCTCTCAAGGCTTTGAAATTACATAGTGGAATTTCTGGAGAGCCCCAAAATTAATTGGTTTAACAGGTGGCGCTGTAAATATTATTCTATTTTTCACGATGTTTGGGTGTCTTTTCGACATTTTCAACTTCTTTTCCCAAACCGCATTTTGTTTTCTCTTCAAACGTGATTGCAATGTACCTGGACTAGATCTGAACATTTTTTTTGGTACATAGGGCTGCTTGTATTTCATGATTACAAATAATAATAATAATAATAATAATAATAATAATAATAATAATAATAATAATAATAATAATAATGATAATGATAATGATAATGATAATGATAATGATAATGATAATGATAATGACAATGACAATGACAATGACAATGACAATGACAATGACAATAATAATAATAATAATAATAATAATAATAATAATAATAATAATAATAATAATAATAATGATAATAATAATAATAATAATAATAATAATAATAACAACAACAATAATAGCAATAACAATAGAATAAAAATAATATTAATCATCAGCCGAGTACCGGTACATGGTAGCATTTATAGCAGACGGATAGCAAGAAAAATGACATGAAACTTGAAACTTTATTGCTGCATCAAACATACAGACGTGATATTATGCAATATATACAACCATCCACAAATATACACACAAGTTACATTAACATCACATTTTGACAAAATCAAACGTATACACGGTAATGCAAAATACATAACTACTGGCAAGAATGATAAGAAGTATATATATAACACCCCCAGACTGGAAAGAAGAAAAAAAATCACTGTTCCTGATGCGTCATTGATGTTGTTGGTAGATTATGTTCAAAAATTAGAAGGGTCCCCTCTGCTCCATGATAGCTGCAAAGAAAATTTCAATATATTTCATTTTTTCTATATCGTCTAACTTCATCAAAAAGGTAAATTTATCATTATTGTCTAGTGATGAGAATAAAGGGAAAATATCGGCCATTTCCAAGAATAGTTTTTTTCTCTCCTTTTCATGTTTTTTTGCAAAAAATTATGACATGTATTTCATCGTCTTCATCGTCCAATATATTACATTTGTCACAAATTCTTTCTTCCATAGGTGTTTTTTGTGGTCTTCTATGTCTACCTGTTTCGATTTTTAAATTATGTGCGCTGATTCTAAAACGTGTTATATTTTTTCTGATATATCGATCTTTTATTGCTAGTAAATATAGTTCTCATGAATGTTGATGTTTTGGTTATATCTTGAATATCTGCCTTCCGCTGTACTCTTTGCTCTCATTCTTTGGTTGAAATTTATGAATATTTGTCCTGTTTGTCTGAGCCCTATTGGCTTACATTTCGGTTATATTAGACCCAAAGCCTATAATTACTATTAATCACTAATAGAACATATGTGGAATTTCTCTTGGTGCTAGTAATTTTGAGTTAGTGTGACCTTGAAAAGTCAAACTGACATATTGGCTTATATCTTGGCAATAGTGGATCTTGTCACTTTTCATTTAAAATGATGACTTCAGAAGTGTGTGAATGAAGTATTTGATATTGCAGACAGCAGTGATGATGGTCTAAAGGAAATATTCTGAAGATCATAGAAGCACTTTGGTCAATGCATCCTACGTCAGCCTAGCACAGGACTCTCATAGTCCTTTTGCTGTATTTTGTAAGGTTTAAATATTTCTCGCATGGAGGGCAGCTTACTTTAGTGTTGTTGAAATATATTTTTTCTCATTTTCTAACTGATCATCTCTCAATGTTTACATCAAGATCATCTCCTAATCTTTACATATAAAGAAACTTGGGCTCTTGGGGCGGAAATGAGTGATACCAAGTGCAAATATCTTCCATAGCGAAATGCTGAAGGTAGTGGGTACGTTAATCCATTACGCCTAAATCTGGCACTTGTGTACAACTGACAAGATTAAAAGAGACTCTTGTATTCCCTTGTAAGCACAATGTATTTCATTTGGGATGAAATATATCGCCCATTCATCACTGCTTTGGAAAGAGTCTATTCATTTCTGTACTCTAGGGAATTATACAAACTATGATTGTGTTATTGATATATGAGCAAGATAACCTCAGAACAGTTTCATCAACATCAGACAAGACAACAAAACCTAACATTGGCAGTGCGTACAACAGTGTACATGCTTGCTCAGGTGTCTTTGTCAAATGTATGCATTGTTCAGCATTTTTGCACCTGTGGTTAATAATCGATATTGAGTAAAATTTACTCATTTAACAATTTAATAGTTAAGTTACTGACAACTTCACTCTTTTGCTGAAATAAAAACGAAAACAAAATAAACATCCCCAAAATAAGTAAAATAAATAAACAAAACAAAAAAAAAACCCCAAGAACTTTTCAATATTTTGCCTGATGCCCTGCTTTTCAATGTGAAAAGCCGTCAATAATTGTCAACATTTGTATCTATTTCCAAAATGGACATAGAGGGGAGGGGGTCAGAGCCAGAGGACCATAACTTTGTAAAATTTCAAACATTATTATCTGCAAAAACATACTTTATGATATACATATATATATATATATATATATATATATATATATATATATATATATATATATATATATATATATATATATATATATATATATATATATATATAGATGTTGCTAAAATCAATCAATTCTTCAAAGCAGGGGAGTTTGTAGAATACCGGCATTTTTAAAAATAACAAATATTATCAAAGTAAAGTTCACTTTCCTTGTCCCCTTAATTTGGTAAATATTTATACAAGAATAAATTCACTTTCTCAAGCTTAGACAAGGAAAACTTTATGCACTATAAGCATTTAGGTCATTTTGCATGAGGTTCAGTGTCTGTATCTGCAATAAGGCCCGAAAAAATGATGATGATGGCCCTAAAGCTGGGGAGGTGGGGTGTAAAAACATTATGGTCATATTGGACATAGATGAAAATGTTGACAATAACTATGGACGGCCCCTAACCATAATTACGATAGCCAACTTCAAGATAAGGGGTTGTAACTCTTGTATAAGGGTGCTTAACTTTATCGGAAACTTAAAAACTCCTTATATTCGCTGGTATCCGGTGGTCAATAATGATTAGACTCTTAAGATAATGCCCCGTTGTCTTTTTCTGTAATTATGTTTGCCTGAAGATATTCTAGTAAGCACGTATTTTGCCTGTCAAATGTCACAGTTTGCAAGCTTTAGCTCCAACACGACTTGACGAAATTAATAAAATACTTATAATATTCAATGGACTGTGCCAACCTGTGGATCTTCATTAGAGACACTACGTTGCTGCACCAAACGATCATTTTTCATGGTTATACATGCATCCTTAAAACTTAATCCATGAATTTAATCAAAAAAACCCTTGAGGGAAAAATTCTATATTATACAGGTATCAAAATGAAGAGTTCTGAAAAGTGTACTATTTTCAAAACAAAAGAATTTCCATGTTTTTGGTATTATCCTCGTGAAAGAACAGTTACATCATGAACAATCCCTGACACGTTGTGATAGATACATGTAGTGATCTTTTGTGTTTAACAAGGGAAGATTCACCTTGTTCCAACCATATACACTGATTTTTATGGCTCTTCTGTACAGCGCCTCTTATTCATACTCACTTTAAATCCACCATGAACATCATAATCACTGAACAGTGCATGGCACATTTTGGTGGCAGCCAGGGGCACTGGTGCCCAACCCCGGTGCCCAACGATGCTGACTGCCATCGAAGCCTGAGAGCGGTTTATGTGAAGTTGGCAGCTGCAGTGGCACGTTGCAGCCGGGAGCGGCGAAGTAGTTGCGGCCAGTGCGCTCTCTGATTTGTCTCTTTTGAATGCTGACTGCTTCTTTATGCTGGCCACTGCTCTGTGCAATATCTAAAAGAAGAATTATGACGTAATATCGCATGGAAAAGGATGAGGTTTACGTGCATTTTCATCCATATTACTCATCATTAGGCATACAATCTGCAATCGCCCATGCACTTATTCATTTGATCTTTGCACAGAACAGGTAGCGCTCAGCGCAATATGCTGGCACCACACAAAAAAAACGTGGGGCTTCCAATGATTAGGGCCCCGGATGGCAGTATTTGGGGTGATCGTTTGCATAAAATCTCTCTCTCTCTCTCTCTCTCTCTCTCTCTCTCTCTCTCTCTCTCACTCTCTCTCTCTCTCTCTCTCTCTCTCTCTCTCTCTCTCTCTCTCTCTCTCTCTCACAATGACAATTTCAGAAGGATTCATTAATATAAAATTGAGCAAATCATATGCGAATATCATTGTCCAGAGCTGTCCTCTGGATTATTAAAAGGGTCTGTTGGTTTCTACTGATGATCCCATATTCTGCCAATTTGGTCCGTCTGCATATGATAAGATATTACTGGAGCTTATTTAGATCCTGCCTTCTTTCATCAGCGTGCTTATTATCTTCATCGATGCAGCCATAGTTTTTTCACGAAAATGAATCATGTCGTGGAAACGCACCTTTCAGAATATGTGCGAAACATCGATATCATCCATTACATAGATGTCCTTTAAATGTGCAGCATTCTTTTTCAATTAACTTACATTTGTACTGAATGGAATGTTCTCAGACTTTGAAGCTAATTATAATGGTTATCTGTCACTGAAAGGAATGTTCTCAGACTTTGAAACTATTAATAAGGGTTTGTCCTGAAAAAAGGTTTCCATTAAACTTCTTTGTATTCAATATGAACATTTTGTATTGTTCGTCCTCATAGAAAGCAGGTTAGTTCACTTTCATATTCAGAAGCGCAGCTGGAGAAATGTGGCAGCTGGCAGCAGGGGGTGAAGCACTCTCCAGTAAAGCCATACATTTTTAATGAGAGTATATATCAAAAAATAATTATAGCTCATCACTGTATGCATGATGGATTTCAGCTACATCAGTCTGACTGTGACTTCCTAACTCTGCAGACATGCAATTAAGTGTGGTATTTGGAAAGAAGATGGATAGGCAAAGGCTAGTCATTGCTTGTGCTAGGCATATTGTTTTTCCATATGCTACCAGCACAATCCAGCCTGATGCATAAACGGCGCTATGTTATTTCCTTGCTATCGTCGTGTTTTTGGCGCACATGTGTGAAATGTGACAATGCAAACACAGTCACACCGCTGTCATGGCAGTGACTTTGGTATAGCTCAAAGTCTCCCTATCAAGAATGGCGAGAATATGAGCAGCATAGAACTGTAGAAAAATATGAGCCAGGACAATGTAAAATAAATAAAGTGAAAACCAAGTAACGATCCGTACTTCCACAGCAGTGTTTGAAATATCAAACAACTGAATATTACAAGAACAACGCATCTTTAAATGACAGGATACATGTGCCACCAACTGCGCAAACTAATGTTCATGGGCTCAAAGGCAATTTCTTGCATGATTGCAATTGAACAAATAATTTGTACGCTGTTTCCACGGATTTGGAAGCATTGTGAACGTGCAAAAAATGATCACATTACTACCGCGTGACTAAACTGACGCGGTATAGATTATCATCCCCGTGTATTCATAATATTTTTCTATAATGTCATACATTTCATAGATGTTTAAAGTATTCAATTAAAAGAACACCATGAAAATTATGGCCATACCACTGAAAAAAGTCTAGCAAACATGAAGAATACAAGTGACAGATCACACAACGACAGTAAGTAGAAAAGGGAAGTCAATGGAAACATTGTGACATCATCATCCATATTTTGGTGGTCTTGCCACATTTTCACAGTTGAACATTCCTACTTTACGTATACAGGACGACCGTAACATTATAAAGTCGGAGAAAGGGAGGAACTAAACCATGGCGGTGATCATGGGTAGAATAACACGGCCGATTCTGGAACAGCTACCGCAATATGCGTTGACTTCCACTGGGAGGCCTCACGCGTCAACGTAATGCTGGCGTGCCACAGAACCTATGCATTGCCCATCAACAATACATCGGGTCTTATGCGGTGAGATTTCAGCATGGTTCTGGGTCATGTCTGAGAGAGCTTTCAGGTCTGCGAACTGAGCAAGTGCAGGAATCCTGGCCATTTGACTAGTGATTTATTACCTTGTTTACCAGTAACTTTTTCGAAAATTAATGGATATTATTATTATTATTATTATTATTATTATTATTATTATTATTATTATTATTATTATTATTATTATTATTATTAGCTCCCGAAGGGAGCTAAACCGTTACGTGCGTGCAGGAAACAAATTAATTCATGCTCCCTTATCTAGCTAGTGGATGGCCTGAATTGCTTGCAGCACGGAAGTTGTTTTTTGAAGCAAACAGGAAGCGGAAGTGCAGTCTACAACCCATGAAAACTGAATCATTCTCCGCGACAGATTAACCCAAATGAAAGAACAAGTTCATTGTCGTGAACATAATTATTAATATTTTTCTCCAATTTTCGGATCATTAGTCCTTCTTCAGGGAATGACAGTTGATAAGCAAAAATAAACGCTCACCGGCCCCAGGCTATGGCCTTGGCTGGTTCCCTGCCTCGCTGCACGGAAAATATGAATCAGGCTGTAGGGAACTACACAAAACACAGTCATCGCAATATATGAATCACGCTTGGAAAGACACCAAACACACTAGGGCGACAAAGCGTCGAGTCGTACTTTGCCTTCGGGAGCTTCCACAGCCTGGCTGTTACATATTATCATTATTATTATGTATGATTTTGCATCAGTACACATACTGTCCGTGTAGATTATGGCATTCAGGCATCCCTGCCTCCACTGAACCATTCTTTTTAGGAATGGGGATTTGGAACAGTTAGTATGTGTGTTACCCACTTTCAGGCAAGGTGATTGGTACCGAAGGCTCCTGGTTCGACATCCGGCCGTTCCGTGGTCACCAAACGTACCATTTTGTGCGCATCCCAAGAAAATCCTACTTTAATTCTGGGACGAGTCATTCAAAAAATGTTCTATGGCGAATAAATATTACGCTACACATGAGCTGGTGGGAATGAAGGTTTATATTCTATATGCACGTGTTAACAGATCATTTTCCATTCGTCGTCGCTGTTTAATAAGGTAGCGGTGCCTTATGGATGCACATAGTTACAAACATCTTGACATTTGGAAGGCAGTAAAGCGTCTAGAATTTTTAAAATGCAGAAAGGATAATAAATTCTAAAACATCTCTCCTTCTTCAGTTTTTTGTCTTGATGCGAATGGCTTTGGAAATTATATGCTAAGCTTGTGATAAAAATTATGGGATGGATACTCGGCAGGAAGATCATCCGGAATTTTGGTGAACAAAAGAGACATATTTTTGTTCAGTGTATTCTTTCAAAGTTCCTTTAGATATCTTCTGTTATTGTATACAGTTAATTTATCAGGTATTATGTTGGTCTGAGATATTAACTAGGGTGTCTCCACCATACTCTTCTATCTGCTGATGCTGCATTTGGTGAATGTGTTTCAAGAAAAGAAAAAAGTGGGACGTGGCGTGGATTTAGTCGTATCCCGTGTCTTTTATATGCTGACGATGTTGCAATCACTACTGGCATTGTTGACCAGTCAGACAGTATGTTAAAGGTGGCTCATGTTTTTGTTGAAAAGTGGGGCATAACGTTTAATGCCAACAGGTCTGAGGTCCTGGTAGCTGGGAAAACGTATAGACGACCCAGAGTAATGGCAATGGACGGTTTCCACCACATTTATCTCTGAATGCAAATATAAATATTTACGTGCCATGATGTCAAATTCACAGACTCATGTCATAATTTCAAATTCATGAACCTACCGGGCATATATAATTAGGGAATATTTGTACCAAAAACATCTTGTGGTAAAGGTTACCTGTGCAGCATACTGCGTCCAGAGCTTCTTTAACTCATTCAGTGCCTACTAAGTTTTGGACTGAGTCAACAGATTTGCTCGGCGCCCTTTGGGCGCAGCTCGCCGAGAAAAACTGTTTCATCAGTACCCGGCCCGCTATATCCTGTGATACTATAGGCCGTTGGTCCTTGAATGAAAGGTCTTTCCATAAGGAATATGAATCTTCCATCCTTATTTTAATCCAGACCAGTTAGACTTTAGTTGCACTTGGCATTGAAAGAGTTGAAGTCCGTCCAATACACCACAGCTAAAGCCATCTTGCAGGTCCGCTCTTCAGCTACAGAGGTGGAAGCCAATTGAAGTTTATAAATCCCCAATGAACCAGGATGGCTACCTATAATTCTTATCCCGGATCAAGTGAGGTTGAGAGACAAATACTTCCACCGAATGATATTTGACATACCCGACATAAGGCTATGCTAACACATTTTTGACACTCTGTTGAAAGGAAATGAAAATCAATTTCCCGACATTTGTTCATAGCCTAATGAAATGAAGATGGTAGCCAAGGACCATGCGTTTATTTTTTTTAAATTACCAAATGAAGTTTATAAATTAGAATATTTCCAGGAAATTGGTGGGAAAAAGTCCTTGGGATGGTATCAGAGGTTTAAACAATCCTCTTTTTGGGAAAGCTATCTGGTCAATGTTGAGGGGTGTGTCGGTGCGAGACTTAAATTCATGGCCCGCATAGGGTTTTGGGGTGCTAAGTGGGCTGGGATCACGAATTCGCATGTCTTCTAGCCCGGGACAAGTCGAATTCCAATCAGGACAACAATTGCAAATCACTACCCCTAGAGGCAACCACAAAATTTACTTTCAAGATGACTTTTGCATGGATGGACAAGCCATCTTGGAGAGGGGCTAGTTAAATGCCAGACTTAGTAGCCCTAAGGACTGCTACTGAAAACAGAATTGCAGAGAACTGGTGAGAAGCTGAAAAGGTGGGTATTCTGCCAGCAGCTGATGATATCAGATTGGAGGCGTTTATGAATTTGGAATGGGAATGTCCAAATCTGCTGGATGAACGTGTATGTCTGGCATCGTTTTTCCGCCTCTTCTCTTAAAGCTAATTTGTGCTGGTTCCTTAGTGAAGTTCAAAGGCTTAATTTAACCAGTTCAGTAATTGAATAATATTCAATGTGGTCTCTGTGACCAATATCAATGGTAAAATTCACTTGTTAACACTTTGATGTCTGATATATCCTGTATTTTATTTTCTGTCTGGCAAACGGCATCATTTCTAGTTGATATTGCCTGGTGAGAAGCATCAATTGCTCAGAAATGGATCTTATCTCCGTTAAAAACCTTAGTCAAGTCACGAGATGTTGCAACTCGAGACAAGGTCTTTATCTGAGAGAATATTTCGTCATTCATTTTATAACTTAATTCGTATTTACAGTTGATATAGAGTTGTCAGTGAGACAGTCCTGGATTATAAAGTTCGGCTCCCAAAACATACATTCTGTAGTAACTCTTGGAAATAGACACGGGAATCGAAAATGCTTAAGTGCTTTTGCCCAAGGCAACGTCGTAAAAGTAAATCACCATCCAGCCAAGCCGTCATGTTGCTGAGTTCCAGCACACTTTTGGTAATCTTTTCCTTTCACGAGGCCCTGCCGTCAAGCTCTCTTTTCCATACGTGAACTGGGGTAGAGCAAAACCTTCAACCTATGATTCAGCATCATCTGTTCACTGACGGGACTGAACACTTTGTTAGGTTTATACCCCTCACTGAACCAGGGGCTTCAACTCACGAGGAATCCCGCTTCAACTCTCTGTGAAAAGAGCAAGTTGATGCAGCGTGTCGGGATATTTTTGTTGGAACGTGAGCATGCCTGAGTGAAAATAAAAGAAATTGAGAAATATACAATGTATATCAAAAGACGATTTTTTCACAACGAAAAAAAAAAAAAATCTGCTGCCTTTAACATACTTGTCTGGCGGACAGAACCTGCTCCATGTTGTAACTTCGTACGTAGATTTGAGAAAGCAAGTGGTTCAGAAAACATTACCCATATCCACAAATTTCAACCGAACGATGAGAGCAAAGTAAGTATAGCAAAAGGCACAGATTTTAAAATTTCCTAAACATCAATATCCATTTTCTTTGTTCGCATTGTTGGCTTGATATTCATGAATATGAGTAATATCTTTCTGGACTATATTTGCTGGATCTTCGTGACAGTACAACAAATATGTATCTATATGTCTATCTATCTATCTCTCTATCTATCTATCTATCTATCTATCTATCTATCTATCTATCTATCTATCTATCTATCTATCTATCTATCCATCCATCCATCCATCCATCCATCTATCTATCTATCTATCTCTCTCTCTCTCTCTCTCTATATATATATATATATATATATGTATATATGTTTTGTGACCACAGAGCGGACGGGTCTCGAACCAACAACCTTCCTAAAAAGAATGGTTCAATGGTGGCCGGTATGTGTAAATACCCTAATCAACACGGTTTAGTTCATTTTATTCACTCCAGCACAGGTATTGTATTCGGAGTTGTCCCAGATCTGGGACTGTACATATGAAAGTCCACCAGCATCAAAGGAGCACCGAAAATATATGTTTTCTGACCACAGAACGAAAGAAATAAACACACATACAACCATACATACATACTTACTTACATATATACATACATACATACATACATACATACATACATACATACATACATACATACATACAGTCAATTTCAACCAATCGGTCATTCTGATTATATGTAAGGCTGTATATCACGTAGAAAATTGACTGTCTGCAACGCTGCTGTCCAGAGGCTGAAGACACAAAGGAAATCTTTTGTATTTCTTCGATAGAAACATTTAACTTAAGAGAGCCTTGAAGAATACTTTTCACTGCACAAAGTGCTTTCATCACTGTTGATACCCATCAAAATAAGATCACCTAGAGAGTGATGTTATGTATTATTAGCTCTCAAGGTATTAAAACAATTGGCCAGCCTTGACGCATAATAAGGTTTTAAGACAAAAAACATAAAAAAAAATCATGAAATTCCCTGGGAAAAACATGACCGTACAAACGCTCTTCTAATATATGTATATTCGATGAAGATTTGGAATTAATAGAGTCATTTTTTGGCCAGAAAACATGAAGACCAAACATGATCAAGATACATTTGAACCCATCGACCGGAAAATATAGCGATTAACAGGCATGGAGGCTACTAAGAAAAAAAGCAGGAGAGTACAAAATGCTGTATGTTTCAAGAAGGGGTTGAGCACAATCAGTGCCACAATATTGATATTTGTTTCCATAGCTTTGTAGATTGTTGTCATCGCATTTGTTTGACGGACATGTTCACATAAGAATGAAAGTTTCGTCATAATTTTTCATGAATTTTCATGATTTGACACCCATTTAGAGTAATGATGCAGGGTTTTGTTTCATAAAGGTTTGACCAAGGAGGCTACATGTGTGGCCTCCTTGGTTTAGTGAATTTTGATTAGGGTTGTAATTGTAATTGCCAGCCAGTCGCCACAAACCTCTTCTGAAAAGACAAAAGTATAATATTAACATCAGTGATAAGTCCTTCGTATCACACTGATGCACTTTGTATTGTCACTATTTAAAAGGGATGACATATGTAATCTAACAACTCTCTTCTAACATTATTATGCTTTATCTGCTATGGAATATAAGAGATGTTCCCTGAAATTTAAAAAAGATGTATGTTTTAATGTATTGCGTGTTGAATGTTATTGGTTTTCCACTTGTAGCACTAAATAACTCTTTGATATAAATAAACAAACCAAAACAGCTATTATCATACTATTACAGCTAATATCTGTGGAAATTAAGACAATATTTTTCGAGAAAAGCTCATGATTGTGCTGGTAGTACAATTTAACTCCACCTTCAATATTGCACATGTAATTACATTTTATATAAATACGGACATCCTTGACGTAATTGAACCAGACTGCAGATGATGTTCATGACTGGGGACAGTTTCGATTGTCACCACATTGGTTAAAGTGTGACAGGTTCGGTAACTTGTTCATACACCTGAAGTCAATAAATTTCTTAAGAATGCTTCAGTTATTCTTCTGCACAAATACATTATGGTCCGTGAACAAGCAGATTATGCTGAAGCAATCAGCCACTGGTAGGTAGTGAAACGTAGCTGAAAGACGCTAAAATTTACAACGTAGTACAGTTTTTATATTTTTCTGTCAAATGACTTGCAGTACCCTCCGGTCAAATGAAAATGTTCCATGTACATGTACTATTTATGCGATAAAGTATTTTTCATGTGATGTCCCATCAGTTTTGGATGATTTTGTTCACTTTGAGTTTTTGGAACATTTTGTTTGGTATATATATATATATATATATATATATATATATATATATATATATATATATATATATATATATATATGTGTGTGTGTGTGTGTGTGTGTGTGTGTGTGTGTGCGTGTGTGTGTGTATATCGCGCATGAATACCTCCATTGAACCATTCTTTTCTTTTTTAGAATGGGGATTTGGTCGAGTGGACATGTGCGTTTCCCATTTCAGCTGGTGCCAAAGGTTGCAGGTTCGATTCCCGCTTGTTCCGAACATAAAATATATATTTTCGGCATTTCCTTAATGTAGAAATAAATGCCGACTCGGTACTTATACTGCACAACCGTGTTGATATGGCACTCGCACATAACTGCCACCATGAACCACTCTTTTTTTGAGAATGGGGATTTGGTCAAGTGGATATGTGCGTTTCCCATTTTAGCTAGGCAACTTGTGCCAAAGGTTGCAGGTTCGAGTCCCGCTCGTGCCGAACATTGTATATATATACATATTTTGTATCAATTGCCCAAATTTGGTAGTTCAAGTCCCAATTCAATCTGAAGTTACTGCGAAAATATTTTAAATGCTAACATGGTAGGTAATGGAGTGTGTTAATCCTTGAATCCAGGTTACATAGTTTTTACATCAAAATGTCCAGTTCATGCGGATATTTCTTTAAAACTAATTATCTGATTTCGATCAAATAAAAACTTTAAACATTCTAAAGAGCAAAAAGGTTTCAGGGATCTTCTCAGAAATAAACAGTCCTTTTTTTAATGTATGTCAAAAATGAAGAGTCCACCAACTTTATTCATTTTGACAAAATCATCCTTTTAACAGGTTTTTTTTAAATCATTGTAAAAAAAAAAGAGAAAGAAAAAAACAGATGCAGTAAAACGCTTGTGTTTATACAGCAACTTTGAATGTAGAGTTTCATCTTTAGTGCAGAAAGATTTTGCAAAGTCTTGTGGACAATCAAGTATATAGGTTTATTGCATAGGAATGCATGTTTCTTTGATATTTGGCCCAGAAGTGAAGTCACTTCGTCAGGTTGGACATTACCTTAAGGGTTTATCTGACCACGCATCAAGGGAAAAGTATGGGCCCTTTTCAAACGAGATTGTTACATACACGTACTTTAATCTTCATAAATCAATTTTCCTGTGTCCGACATCCCTAAATGGAAATTGGAATCCAACATGTCATGGGTAATGAATAAAAAATAGGTCTGACGGTAATACAGCAGTTAGGATGGGAGATCAAAGATGGGTCCTACGTCAATACAGCAGTTCGGATGGGCGATGAAAGATAGGTCCTAAGATAATACAGCAGTTCAGATGGGAGATAAAAGATAGATGTATGTTCTATCGTAACGCAGCAGTTCGGATGAAAGATCAAAGATAGGTCCTATCGTAATACAGCTGTTCGAATTGGAGATCAAACATCAGTTCGGATGGGGTATCAAAGAAAGATCTTATGGTAATACAGCAGTTCGCATGGGAGATCAAATATAATACGGCAATACAGGAGTTCGGATGAGTTTCACCAACGGGTCCACTTAAATGGCACGAATACTGAATTTTATAATGCAGCGGCCGAAGAAGAAAAAGGGATACAGTTCTAATGAGCTGTGCCACACCAATTCGGCAGTGCATTATAGTGAAGCGAACATACTTTTGAACATTGCAGTAAGGAAAAAAGCCATACAAACAGAGACTTTTAACTTCAAAGATGCTTTACATCTTTTAAAGTCTGAATATATAAATATTCTTAATATTTTTAGGAAAGGAATGCAATTGATCTGTGTACACGACATCTATCTATGTTTGCCACTTAAGGCAAGAACACAGAATAAATCTAATTAACCAGTGCACAAACACATCTATATAGGGTTTTTGTTTTTCATATGAAGGAGGCACTGAATTATATTTATGAGATGTGGTACATCTGATATTCTCTTGCTTAAAACTACACAGAAGTCATGGACCAGTTTTTGCCGTATGGGTGGGCTCTTTAACTTTGACGTCATTCTACAGTGGTCATGTGATAATTAACCACTTGGTGGCAATAGCACTTCTCTTTCCCTTCAACGGCGGTCTTTCCTTCAGTAGGTCGGGGACAAAGCCAGAGATGCCCCAATCCCATAAGCCGACTGATCCACCGCATACCTGCTTTATTCCAAATCATTCGGTTTTACATATTTGATCCTCTGCATATATTATTAACTTAGTTTATCTCTTTGTTTGATGTTTCTTGTAAATTCTATCTTCGTACGTCATGTTAGTTTTCATGTTCTAAGTTAAAGATAGCCACTTCATTTTTTTTCCTCGAAATTCTCCAACCTAGGGATGCATAGCCCAGCTTATTACCCGATTACTCGAGGAATAAAACATGTCTGGTATTTTCTACTACTCATTTGGTACGGTCAAGTCCCCGTGGAGGGAATATAATTGCACTGAGACAATACAAATTATGGGGCACAGAAGTGGCTTATTGATAGGAAACACTGGAAACCACAAGAGGGGATCATGCGCACAGGTGGTGTTTTATCAGCTGAGACTAATGCAATGTTGATCACTTCGATGTCATTTCAGTGCACACAGATGAGCAGAGCATAAAGACAGTGTTGTGGCTTACAGATTTGCTCCTATTTGACTTAAGAACCAAATGATTCAGTGATATCAATATACAGTGGAGTGTTGTATGAAGTATGCAAAACAAGCTATCTGCTAAAAATAATGGAGCTTGACTTTCTTTGCTTAAAGTGGATGCGAGGTGATGAAAGACATACAGCTTCTTACATATCAGACTTAAACGCTGCTAAAACATGACAGTCAAAATGCCAAATAATACATGATAGTAAAATTCTGTACAAGGCAGATGCATTTTACGAGGTCAATGGTAAAAGCCACATTTGATCTAAAGCTTACCGCTTAGTCATCGCTTGAACGTCATCAAAGATAGAAGCTTAGTGTCTTTGAAGTTGTGCTCTTATCTAACCATCCTACCTGTTATCATGGAACATATAATGACGTCTAATGAACAAACGTTGTATGAATAATGTGCTCATAATGTATGAGAACTGAAATATTTGTGAATGTATGCGTGCATGCGAGTGTGCGTGAGTGTGTGTGTGTTTTTGCGTGCTTGAGTGTGAAGCTGTTTGTTTGTTTGTGTATTCCTGTACGTTGTCTTGGAGCAGTCCCGATAGACAAATATATTTAAATGGATCTGTTCAGATGTATCATTTTCAGATCTGTTTTGGGTTTATACATATCTTTAGTGCTTGTGACGTATTGAAATTGCAGGGAATATCACTTGTAAAATTCTGTACATCTTAAGTTGCCAAATATTATGTGAAGATATATATATATATATATATATATATATATATATATATATATATATATATATATATATATATATATATATATATATATATATAAACCACAATGAAACAATTTTTATCAATCGCATATGAGTCATACGTTAAGACAAATGTGTCATAATTTGAGCAAAATGGTAAATGCTATCTCTGTACTACGTAACATCATAATATCACCTGATAACTGCTTTACCCTGTCACAGGGTGATGGACGGAAACCGAAGCAAGCAGGTCGGCCTTATAACCTGCACATTAGGGGTAATTTGGCCAATACGATGGCATGATATGCTAAGGTCTGCGCCTATCAGTAGTGTTACTGAAATAAGTAGTGAGAACATCTCTTGTGAAAATAATGGAGCTACAGCTACAGCCAAATGACCCTAATGAACAAAGTGCGATGACAAGTGTTCCAGATTGATTTTTGAAAAGTCGGAGCTCTGAGGCACGAGGGTGAGTAAAATTGTCAGTGGAGTGGCACTTTTTTAGGTGCAATACTCTTTTTTAATTTTCGCAAACTGCAACCTTTTTGTGCAAATTCAACAGCGGTGATGACTGATGTAATTGTAAGGAACTAGACTACTGGTAAGCAAAACTGAAATCTCATTGATTAATAAAAACTACCATGAAGTACAAATTTTGCATTACTTTTCCTAAACTTCGATCAGATGGATATGCAAATCCTTGGAATGTGGGGGGTTAATAAAAGAGATCATTGAGGAGGTAAGGCATCCGGTGTGCTGTGTTGTGACCGTCATACCCAGGTGTCCCCCATACGTGAGGATAGTGTGCACCATATTGGTCACCGTACGTACAACAAAACTTGTATCACTACAAAACAACTTGTAATCAACTGATTGGTGCAAAAACCATTGAAAACCATTTGAAATCCGAAATTCGTAATGCATGTGTGTATTGAAAAAAGCAATCCACTACCACTCAAGCGCGTTATGCATAATTTACTTCATGACTCTACAGAATAAAAAAAATCTTTAAAACAGTAGTAAAAGAGTTACTTGCAGATGCTGAGGACAAATTTTGATTTCTCAAGAGTTATTTTGAAAGAAAAGCACGGTATAAATATTCAAAATTACCAGACAGCAAGCAAGTTACATAGCCTTTGACCCAATTATGAGGGATGCCATAACGGCCAGGGAGATCAGACATTTTACCAGGAGACGCAGCAGCTGGTTCTGCTGATGATATCAGGGCTGACAAACGTCCACACACGGATAGGCACAGTATGGTGGCATATTAGTTCCATAAAAAAAATATGACAGAAACTGGCGCGAAAAGTAGAAAACAAGATTACTAGGAAGCGAAAACGTGAAAATTAGAAAGCGAAAACAAAAAAAATCGGATGAGAAAACTAGAAAACAAGAAAACAAGAAAAGCGATAAGTAGAATGCTCGAAAAGTAGAAACGCAAAAAGTAGAATATTCGAAAAGTAGAAACGCGAAACTGAGAAAGTAGAAGACGAAAACTGGAAAAGAAAAAAGTGGGAAGCAAAAACAGGAAAACAAGGAGACGAAAACAAGAAAAGAAGCTAAAAGTGCCATATTTCTTTTCTACTTTTCTTATCCTTGTTTTCGCATCTCTAGTCTTCTTGATAACTTCTTTTCTTTATCTCGTCTATTTCTGGTTTTCGCTTACTAGTTCTTGTCTTTTTCAGTTTTCGTCTTCTACTTTTCTAGTTTTCGCCTTCTGGATTTCTTGTATTCTGGTTTTCGTGTGGCAAAAAAAATGGTTTCAGCTTTTCTGTACATTTTGATTTGCACATCGACGTATTGTGTGCATGTGAATATATGAAACGAAACAACTGCTCAGTGCCATCCTTACACATTATGTCAAATTCTATTGAATAAATCCCAACGTTACAAGGTTATACCATCCTCAGGCATCTCGTTTGGGCCCTATAAATGTCCATCTGATCCATTGGAAGCCTTTCATCTTACAGATATAAACCTAACAAGTTTGTGCTTTGATTAAAAAAAAAGGTTTGTCATCAGTTTTGTAGAAGTCTGAGACATGTTTTCAATGTTGAATCTAGGTACATGGTTACACACAACTGTCACTGCTTCTTTTGTTAACGCCATATAACCCACATCCATTAGAATTTTCTTGTATGGCCAACTGGTTTGAGCACCAGAAAAGGAGTGGCCATCTAGCCCAAGTGAAACCTTAAAAACAACCAACCAAACAAACAACAGAACCCAGTTATTCAGTGCACAGTGTCACCACAATGTCCTCTAACTCGCTGAAAGAGAAAAAGGAGAACTGTCTCTGATCTCTGACATAAAGTAAATCAGCAATAACACTAGCAGAACCAGTGTAATCAGTGAGCAATTTCATCTGTGCAGATTGAATTTTGTCGATAATGTCAATAATGCTGCAATTGCAGTTGTACTCAATTGTATTCAAGATGGTGGAAGTATTTCACCTCTTGTAGGTTTAGTTTGGTGATCAATGATAACTGTCAAGGTCATCTAGTTGTGCCGTTCTTGAAGTGGCGCACTTTATCTGCACGATGTTTCGGGCTATCCGGCACTAGAGGGAGTTTGCCATCTTTCCACTTTCCTCTGTGTTACATGTCAACACCAAAGCGTCATCTGACGGCGAGGGCATAATCAAACCATGCCAAATAGTTTCATATCTATGAGTGACAAAGAGGTAGTGCATATTTAGGCGTTTAAGCTATTCAATTTAAGCTTGTCGTGTAACTTAGTATATGCAGAATCACATGATTTATTAAGCATGGTAACTAATTATTTTTATGTAGGCCTATTGAATTTTTCAAGCGCAATATTTCCGATATATTATATATATATATATATATATATATATATATATATATATATATATATATATATATATATATATATATATATATATATATATATATATATATATATATATATATATATATATATATATTGGGGGGGGGTGTTCAAATTTAACGTTTTGCCAAAAACCGTGACATCTGATTTCTTGCCATTAACCTCCTTTCCCCTTTTTATAGCTAAAGTATCAGTATCACTTCTCGCCATGGGGGAAATATCACGTGTGTTGAGCAAAACGGGGACACCGGCATAGTTCTTACATGTTGCTGATTTAACATAGACAGCACAGCGCTGAGCACGACAGAGAATAAAGTGGGTGAGAGAATGCATCCCTGTTTCACCCCGTTGTCACAGTCACACAGAATCACTTTCATATGGACCAAAGATAACCTCGTTTACCATCTGTTTGTACAGCTTTGGCACAAGTCGCCCAGCCTTATGTTTGTGCACTACTGTTTTATAACTCACAGCACATCCTGTTCCTGTGAAATGTGTTGAAGCCTTGAGATAAACCCGTCGTGGTGTATTGAGGTCCCTGGCTCAAACTGCCTAACTTTTGGACTCAAAAGTAAGTACCTCTCTCTCTCTCTCTCTCTCTCTCTCTCTCTCTCTCTCTCTCTCTCTCTCTCTCTCTCTCTGTCTCTCTCTCTCTCTCTCTCTCATCTATGTATGCATGTATGTATTTATATGTATATTTATATATATATATATATATACATATATATATATTATATATATATCTCCAAATAAGACTGATCCTATATTTAAAACAAACAATTTACGGTCCCATTTTGTTTTACCCGAACGTAAATCATATCCCCTTGAACAAAATTTACAGTCCCTTAGGTGTGTGTATATATATATATAATATTCAGAATTTGATATCAACAAATGCATTTGCTGACATGTCTAAATGGTAAAATATATAGCGTTTTTTGTGTTGCGTTGCGGTGCGTTACGTTACGTTATGTTATATTCTATTATTACATACAGACTGCATTTTAACGTAGCTTGAAATCTATTGGATCCTATGATAAAACTCATTTTAGATGGCCCGGAGAAATCCTTTTTGCACTAAAATCAACAAATTTTGCTTAAAGTTTTCGCAAAAAAACCGATGAACCGATGTTCAGATTTTAATAAATATAGTGGACCCTAAAGTATAGTGGAGCGTAAAGTATAGTTGACAGTAAAGTATAATGGAGCGTAAAGTTTACCTTCTAGTTTCGGTCTTTTGAGTCTTGTGACATGTTGTATTTTTATGTGGCTTCGCTACTCACAAAAATATAGAATTCATCGTTTCTCTATGAGTCACATGCAACTCTCGATTAAAAAAAAGAAAGAAAAGACTACCTATTGCATTTGTTGCAACTGTGGAGATACCGAACGTGGAAGTCACTGTGCCGTCTCATTGCACAAATTTTCAAGATTGTAAGCTATATATTCAGCGACAATATCAGTGAAAACTTGGGACCTTTCGCTAAAAGCCCCTCTTTCACCCAAAGCGTCCTAGTGTCCCACAGAATCGTACCAAGAATACAATTATGTATTTTATAGCTTAGATATTGTGCAGTTTATAAAGAGCATACTACCGCCAGAGGCTATTGACGGCTTAGTTTGCTATACAATTATATGAATTGGAAAATAGGACTCAGTAGAGTAAATAACAACTATAGGAACGGACGGACAAGGGCAACTCGAAATGCCCTCCCACATTGGGGACATTAAAACTAGCTTAATTTGCTTTGCCAGGGTGTTTAGGTTCAGGCCCGTGCACCAGTGTTCATTTGTATCCTTCGGGTTGCCTAAGTCGTATTTAAACCTATCATCAAGTCGGTTTAAAACATCAAATTCATGCAATGATATGGTTAATTACGTGTGTATTTTAACATCCGATGAAATAGACTTGATAGTATGACTAAATACATTTAACCATTTGTAAATATATTATATTTAATCATACCATCCGTTAAAATAGTATAATGATACCATAAATTACATTTGAAACTTGAAATGCTAAACTGGATTTTATCATATGATAATTAACTAGATGAAAATGATATAAACAAATTTTCAAATACATGTGGTGATATTAAGTCTGGTTTAATGATGTCATGAAGTCATTTCATATCTTATTATATCTTAATATTTTTCATATAAAATTAATTAACTATAAAAGGGTGTATAATGACATTCAAGCAGCAGGTTGCTCTTTAAAAACATATGCATGACAATTCTTGGCATTTCTTTGGTAATAACTGCTTGTCACCGCGGTCCATCTGTCGCCTTGTTGTTCGAATGACATTCTTTTGCAGTGCAGATATTGCCTTGACCAGGGGCCAGAGATACAATTCTGGCCAGCAAGTACACAGGCAATTCATTTCCTGGTTAACGCTCTTTCCGATGAATGAAATGAACTTTACTTCGCTTCACCCCTATACAAATGAGGCATTTGTCGAAACACACACAAATTACATCACGATAATAGACAAAATTAAATAATACACCAATTTGGAAAAAACACAGAAAAATGATGTATGTGATTAAAGAAAAGTTAAGCTGTATATAAAGAGTAACAGCGGCAAAGAATAACACTTGACTAACATACACAAGTCACAGTGGGCCTTCTACTGCTACTGTAGAATAACACTTGACTAACATACACAAGTCACAGTGGGCCTCCTACTTCTACTGTAGAATAACACTTGACTAACATACACAAGTCACAGTGGGCCTCCTACTTCTACTGTAGAATAACACTTGACTAACATACACAAGTCACAGTGGGCCTCCTACTTCTACTGTAGAATAACACTTGACTAACATACACAAGTCACAGTGGGCCTCCTACTTCTACTGTAGAATAACACTTGACTATCATACACAAGTCACAGTGGGCCTCCTACTTCTACTCTAGCAGCCAAAAACCAGTCTTTAATGTATGATATTTCTTCATCATGACATCTCATCAGGAACAAAAATTTCTTTTCACCATTTAATTTCTTGAAATTTGTGAAAATTTTGTTTGCCAAATCAATGAAAAAATGGTGAAGTTCGTCTCCAATGGTCGGGCATGTGTTGCAAAGTCTTTCGTTATACGCTGTTTTTATTGGTTGTTTTTGTTTGCCAGTCTCAATAGCAAGATTGTGTGCACTGAGTCTTAGCCGTGCAAGGCTGTTTCTTATGTTTACATCTTTATATATATATATATATATATATATATATATATATATATATATATATATATATATATATATATATATATATATATATATATATATATATATATATATATATATATTCCAAAATTCTCCTAAACTTCTGCATACGTTCTCATTTGTTTTATACGGAAGTAACCGTGCTTTTAATTCACTTCACCATTGCATTGTAAATCTTTCTTTGAGTAGTTTTTAGCTATTGTTGTCGGAAAATCCTTAAAATCAACTCCGGAATTTTCCCTGATATCTGCACGTTCAATGAGGTCCAAATTCTTTTGCTGTTGCCAGCCATTGGGATCTACCTGATGACACTGATTCGACATTGAATTTGAAGGCATCCTATAAGAGGACCTCGTGATCTAATTTAACAATGCGATGCCAGTTTTTGCGCACACATCTAATAATCATCAGACGGTAATGATATTGTCCTCTGTCACTTATTACCGCTGTGTTGCGTGCTTTTCTGTTTCCCAAACAATACTTTAAGAAACTAAGATGTAACTTTACAAACTGCGTTTAAAAGTAGTCATTTAAATCATTGGATGATATAATTTAGTTGATTGGATAATATATGCTCCCCAAATCATTGGATGATATAATTTAGTTGATTGGATAATATATGCTCCCCCAAATCATTGGGTGATATAATTTAGGTGATTGGATAATATATGCTCCCCAAGCTTCCCAACCACAAAACAGTATTGGGGCAATAATTTTTCCTCCAAAAGGTGCAGGAACAGCCTGATATCCGTCTGAGTGCCATATAATACTCTTTTACCCAATGCTTTCAGTGTGTTATTGCATTAATATTTAATGGCACATATAAAATTGCCGTTTGTAGTAATATAGATACCCAAATATACATATGTTTTTACCACTTCAATATCTCTGTTTCCGTGAATCCAATTTGATATTTATTATTCATATTTCTGTTTTTTGTATAATATTAATACGTCTCTTAAAAATGGATGGAAATAATTTCGACAACAGTTAAGTGAAATCCGTATGTGTTTGTAAAGGTCAAATTGGGATCCATCTTTATGCAAGAGAGCTAATAGGCTTATCTTCCAAGCGGCCGGGAAATTCTCGAAGAAAATATCAAATTGAATCGACTTGTTAGCAATAGAGTTAATATATCTCTACCTGTTTTTAACATTTCATTCAATTCAATACACCGTCCTTTCAGGACGTTTGTCCATTTTTAAATGTCGATATGACTTATGTGATTTCACTTTCCCTGATAGCAAAATTAATTTCAGAGAATGTGTTTTTCAAATTCTTATTTGTAATAGCATTTTGCAGTTTTTGTTCAACTGGGCTCATTTGTCATAATTAAATGTAATGATGCAGTAAGTCATTCGAATTTTTGTTATTTTGCATCGAGATCAGCTGTTGGAATCAAATTTTGGTGATAAATATAACATGTAACAGTTCATATATTTTTATTGTGTGTTAGTTAAAATTTTTATGGAATGCACGATGGGGTTTTTTTTGTTCACTGCATTTACAAATTTTGTCAATAAAATACTGCCACCAGCACTGCTGTTGTGGTTTTCATCGATTCTTGTATTTGTTCAATTGTTGGAGGTTGTGGAGAGCACTATTTTGTTGATCAGTAGATGTATTCCATGTCGTGCGGGACACTTACCTGCGGTACTCACACTTACTGAGGGAAGAATACAATCAACAATGATAAAAAGCCCGAAGAAGACGCGCAACGACGTGTTATTTGCTGTCATGATGTGTGCACAAACGTTTGGCCTGTTTACCATTTTCATTATTCACATGATTAGAACAGGTCCTAATAATCATCATGAAGAACGTGAAAGGTTTGAACAGCGACACCTGGAAGCGATAAAACTTTAATGACAAAGGAACAATACTCGTCTTATTGGTCATTTTCAATCAAAGAAATTTGTGTGAGATTCCTATTGAGAACAAGAGCAGGATAATACAAATACATCTGAGTTATTGGATTGAACCGATAGTCAATGGAGATCACGTGACGTCACAGCCAGCAGGCCTTGAAAGTGTCAGGTGATCCCTCGTGAGCGCAGTCAGTGTAAACAAGTTATCAACTTTCATTACATCACTCCGTGTCCTATCGATTTGCTGTGACACAAAGCAACGCAAAGGTACCATAAGACGCCACGTCTGTATCAAGAGTTTTAAATATTACCCGGCATGTAACTTAAATTCTTGATGTGAAATCCAAGAGTATTTCACGGCTTGGCCCCTTGATAACAGATGCTATCTTTTCTTTTGTTTATCTGTTACGTTACGTGTATAAGCACTTTCACCTTGAATATATTATTTAGAAAATCAGTGAAATTTAGTGCCGGGACACTGGGTGGAGAGGTTGTCTAATCCACTCAAATAGAGGTTCTTAGACATCATCATCTACCTGAAGGAGCCCGAAATATTAGGTAGACTCATATTATAGCCACTCTTTGACTGGAACGGGCCACAAAAATTCCAGCGCTCTCCAAACGGGGGTGGGTGGATCGTGCATTAAAAAGGATCAGAATGTTCCAGAAACTGCCGCGTAACAGCTAGAGATGTCGCCCTTACACAGAGAAATACTGTAAGCAAACGGATAAATTGAACAATTCATTATTAGATTTGAATTAAGGAATATATCATACAAACAGGAGCAAGAATGCCTTCATTTTTAAAAAATCACAATCCAGTTTCTCTAATCTCCATATTCAATCCAGCCACTATGTCTAAACCTATACCCTAATTAACAGGGTGAAGTATGTGTGTGGAGGTGGGGGATGGACCCCTTAAGGACATTTGTAATGTCCTGGAGAATGACCTACACTTCTGTAGAACAAGGGAGGCATCCTGGCTCAAAATCAAAATATCAATTAGAGTTGCACAATAATGGTACAAACGATGCAAGCCCATCATTACAGCATGGCTAGAGAACCGGCTTACTCCTCGAAATGACAGAAGATGGACCCCTGAGTATATACGTACAGTATGCTCGCTTTGATTATCAAATTGCTAGCAATCGGAAATAACCAGTTTTGAAACCAGGATTGGGCATGTGATATACTGTGAAGAATTCTGCAGGCAGACGACTCAACTTGTGGCCAGCTACTTGTCTACGCAAGTAACGTGTAATTACTGATCTAATATGACATAAATATGATATAATGCTTTTTTTTCAGAATTTTCACAAAAGCAATGAAGGGCTACTTCATGTTCAGACCCCGTAATATTAAAACAAAACAAAACATATAATAAAGAATATTTTATGACATTTTGAAATCTCTGAAAGTTGATAAAGCTTGTGGACCAGCGGGTATTAGTCCTTTATTATTAAAAGAGGTTGCCCTAGCATCAGTTCCCCTTACTAAATTGTTTAACGTCTCTCTTAGTAATTCTAGATTTCCATCAGAATGAAAAAAAAGCCCACGTGTCACTGATCTTGAAAAGTGTATCACCAGAACATTGTAAAAATTACAGACCCATTTCGCTTCTAAGCTGTGTTGGTAAAGTTTTGGAACGAGCAGTCTTCAAACATATGTTCAATTTTTTCCGGAACAACTGCGTCCTTTCTGAAAAACAATCTGGTTTTATTCCTGGTGACTGCACTGTTAATCAATTAGTATTTCTATATAACGAGTTTACCAAAGCTGTCGATTTGGAAAAAAGAAGTTCGTGTATTTTTTTGACAAAGTACATCATCCGGGTTTGCTTTACAAGAATAAGAAAGCAGGTATTGGTGGCAATTTAGTAAAATGAATCGAATATTGTCGTCATGACAGGTGTCTGCGCGTAGTTATTCAAGGTCAGGCGTCGACTTGGGGCAGTATCGAAGCAGGCGTCCCACAAGGCTCAGTACTAGGCCCACTCATGTTTTTGATCTATGTTAATGACATGGTAGATAAAGTTAAGTCAGAAATTCGTCTTTTTGCAGACGATACAACACTATACATTCAAATAGATAATCCAGCCGAAGGGGCAAACAGTTTAGCTCACGATCTTTCCTCGATGTCTGATCGGGCAAAACAATGGCTGGTCAGTTTCAACCCAGCAGAGACCAAATCATTACTTTTTACTCGTAAAAAGAGACCTGTTGACTTAATGTTTCAAGAAACAATTATTGAAAATGTTGAACATCATAAACACCTTGGCGTCATCTTTTCTGTCGACCTATCTTGGGCATCACTCATAAATTCGATTGCTATAAAGTCAAGGATGTTAGTAGGTATTCTAAAAAGCCTCCAAAATTTATTGAACAGACGGGCGCTGGAAGCTTTATATTTCTCTTTCATTCTGCCGTGTTTAGAATATGCCAGCGTGGTCTGGGATAGAAGCACACAATCGGACAGGGATCTCCTGGAAAGTATTCAACTGGCTGCAGCCCGGGCTGTAACAGGAGCAATGAGTCGAACAAGTCACAGTAAAATATATGAAGAAGCGGGCTGTGAAACACTTTTCCAATGAAGACGCAAACAAAAATTAGTCCTCATGTTCAAAATAGTTAATGGTTTTGCTCCGGCCTACCTCTGTAACCTAGTTCCCCAGACAGCGGGAGAACGAAATGCATATAACATAATATCAAGAAAAACTATAACACCTCATATTGTTAGGAAAAACATACATTATAACTCCTGCCTCCCATCTATTATCCGTGAATGGAATCTTCTTTCAAGATCAATAAAAAATTCGGAAAATATTGACGACTGCAAACGGAAATTAAGCAAAGGTAAACCCCCCCCCCCCAAAAAAAATGAATCATTCTAATTTGGAGAAAGAAAATTGCCATAATACATGGCAGGATGAGAATGGGCTGTAGCCAGTTGAACTCTGACTTGTACAAAATGGGTCTTGATAGCGTCACCACTTTGTTTCTGTGGTCATTCTGCTGAGGATTACTTCTAATTTTTTTGAGTGTAGCAAATATCCCATCCAAAGGGACAAACTTCAAACCGAAATTGCATCTTTGGCACCCTTCAACGTATAAACATTACTTTACAGAATATCAGGTAGAAATAAAAACGCAAATTGTGACATTTTTCGATCACTACATTGGTATATTAAATCTACTGAAAGATTTAAAGACTAGTCAACCTCAATAAAGCTTTCAAGCAGGGACTTCTCATTGCGATTTAAAATTTATACAGATCTCGTTGCCAGTTCAAGATATGGACAATCAAATTAACACACACTCGCCCAATAGCCTCTCCTCCTTCTCCATTTCACTCTCTGCTGTTGTAACGAACTGTGCGTGTAACTATATGTTATCTGGCACTCCAACATTGTTTGTATGTATTGTCACTGTATGTACAAGAGGTCTTAATATAGGCATTGTGCCTGTTGACCGATTGCTTTTTTTCTAATAAAATATGTTTAGATCAATATATAATAAATTGAAAGACACTTTCAACTATTCAATTGTTTGCATCAGATGTACAATTTTTCGGGACATCTTTCCCAACATTGAGAGAAGAAGGACTTAGCTAACTCCTCTGTGGCAAATTACTTCCAAAAATAATTGGTGTTGGTGTATTGACTAATACTTTGGGACACTTATGGTTAACCGTATATTCAATGAGTGGCGATGCGTTTATTTATTTATTTTTTATTTGTCAATGACTTTATGTCTCTATACTATCTTCAGCTTCTGCAGAATGGTCACTTATACTGATGATGATGATGATAATAATGATGATGATGAAGATGATAATAATAATTATTATTTTTGACAAAACTACCCCTTTACATCGGGGGAACCAGTGGTCAGGAGCAAACCCACGATGTGTCCATTTATACATCTATACACAGTCTTCCGAAGAATTAAAATCTTAGTTCATATTAAAATCAGTCTGGAATTGCAGGATTTCCTCCTAAACCTCCATGCTTCAGTTAAAAACCTTTCACATATGTCATCAAATAAAATTTCTACTTCATCGGCAAAATTGAAACCTTCGTCACCAAGCAGGGAGTTTAATTTTGTCATCAATGTCCTGGATTGTATTGAAACTTGGTGGAATTTTTTTTCTGTGGAATGGATATATGGAGTCATTAGGTATCTGTTTCCTCTGAATACATGTATCTATCTGATCACGACTGTCTGTCAGATAAGTAGCTGGCAGTAACGTTGTATGCTTCGTCAGTCGATCCAGAACTTGCATACCAGGTCCTTGTATTATATATATATATATATATATATATATATATATATATATATATATATATATATATATATATATATATATATATATATATATATATACATATACATATATACTGAAGATCGCGATGTTACTGATTTAGTACCTGCATTGGTGCTGGGTTTTTCCACGCTTGTCACAATTGCCAAATTGCTGATACATACTGGATACAATGAATTATCTGCGTAAGTTTAGCTAGGGTTTATTAGTGGAGAGAACACTGTTTTTTTTCCAGGAGGATTGGTGAATTGCATTTTAAAGTTAATTGTTATCCCGCCTGAAATGCAGAACACTCGTGGATGCGCCACTTACATAAGTGAAAACACCAATTCGTGACGTTGACTCCTCTTTGGCTAACGCTTGTATCTGCAAAAGTTCAGGCGGGGCACACCACAATGACCTGCAGCGCAGATGTATCATTTTAGGTGTCAAACGGACAATTTAGTTTTATCAGCTGGTCTGGATGTGAGGTGGCAGAGGAGATACTTCACCAGAATAACATATTGTGTCACTGCGTCAAGGTGAAGACACACACCGCTCGCTGAATGGTCTTTGCTAGCAACGCAGGTACGAATATTTATGACATGGACATATAACCACCACCATTAGACATGACTCTGATAAATAAAGCATATCTGCCAAACCAGATCAATCATAATGAATACTGTAATTTTGTGACTGTATTGCGCTTGTCTTATTGCGTTATCAATCTTTGTCAAGACAAGAACTTCTGAAAAGCGGAAAGTGTCATCTTTCAATACGTGTTGTGTACGATGTGCAGAGATGTGCAGAAGATCTGGTTGTCAAATATAGGCGACTAATATGTACATGTCATGTTTATGAGTCATTACTCATCCTTAAAGTATCATTGAACACTTAAACATGATTAACATTAGTTTGGGCTGAATGTTCATCAAAGTCACTTGTATCTATGACGGCCTGTTTGACATGGAGTAAAGTAAGCCAATAATTCACGGCAAGTATCACAGCGCTCAACGCCATTATCCTGGGCCTTCTGGGGCCAGAGCTAAGATGAAGTGTAATAATCTAAGTGTCTTTATTATATTTTTATTTTTATCAAAATATGTTTCCAATGAATATCCTGCCGAGAACGTTGCTTTTCATCCACAGTCCTGCATACAAAAGTATGAAATGAACAATTATATTATGATACCAAAAAATGATGCAAAACTACATCCATGAAACAAAAGAAACGTACTACTAAATACTGACACTATGCCACAATGTTTGGATTGTGCAAACGTAAATAAATGTTTTAATTATTTATTGTTAACAAATACATGTTACATATCTAATAATTTGTGAAGACTATATTTTTATATTTTTCAACGAATCATCGCTGAGTATGTTTTAGGTGAAACTGCACTTGCAATCACTCACAATGACGACGTTCTGCCTGCTGTGACCACCCAGTTACCTACAAAATAATGTGATTTTGGTTGTCACACCTTTTATATAGCAGCCTGTCTAATGCCACCTTTGTCTGTGTGCCAATTATTTGTGAACGTCAGACAAACTAATGACAAATAGTATGAACCAGTTACACTGAGATCAGTGATGAGGCAACTGGTTAGAAGTTTTCAGCGTCACCCGAGAAAGATGGAATATTGCGGAGGTTGGTTTCATAAAGTCTCTATGTTTGCTTAACTGTGCAATACTCCAAAAGGCAAACAGACAGAGAGCTCCAGAAATAGGGAGAGGGCAATAAAATAATGAAACTGGACGCTACAGCTGACAGTGACATAATCATATTACAAAAAAAGTGATTGGTTCATATACACCCAAACAGTTTTATTAATTAACCGCTTTTGGTACCAGAGCTGCTCCGAAGGAAAACATTCATACAGGATATCATCGGACCTAGAGCATTCACGCCAACACCTTACAACTATCTGCATCCAATGTACCTAGACGCAGCTAATCCCACACCTGACATTTTTTTCCCCTGAAAAACAAGAAATCCATGTTATTGGAGCCCGAGGTTTTATATCCAAAGACAATAGCCATCGTCTCCAATCACTTCACACACTATGTGCCACACCATTCTCATTTAAAACTTTTAAAAATACAAGTGAAATAGCCATCATCAGCAGTTTCACACTCTTTCATGCAAAAACCCAGCACACTTGGGAGAACCTACCATTTCTGAATACTCTTCACTTTGCCGATGCTGTGGGCTGGTGGCATTGGCCACCGACACACAGACCAGGTGCAATAGTAAATGTACTCATAACTATCATGTTATTTTAGTTTACACATAACCTATGGGTAATCTATGATGCTGCAAGTTATACTGATTTAATTGGACATTCTACATTGGACATTATATAACCACCACACGTATTTCAATATGTTATGCTTTGAAATCTTTATTTTAAATCTTTGTTTTTGTTGTATTTTTGTTTTGTTTTTGTATTTTTGTTTTTGTGTTTTGTTTTGTTTTGCGTTTTGACGGTATGTTCGCCCTGCATGCTGTTTTCACTGACACATGGTGTCTGGGCTTGGTAGCATTAGCTGCCAATATGTACATATGTC
The DNA here is from genome assembly GCA_964020975.1 of Hermodice carunculata. NCBI lineage: Eukaryota > Metazoa > Annelida > Polychaeta > Eunicida > Amphinomidae > Hermodice > Hermodice carunculata. The sequence goes on from CAXHWN010002257.1 coordinate 101,715, forward strand.
CCTTTATTTTATGAATAAAGTGACATTTTTCCACTTGTGGTGCAATAATACTCTTCATTTTGGACAGTGCGTGGGGGTGGGGGTGGGGGTGGGGGTGGGTGGGGGTGTTAATATTATGTGGTGGAAGGATGATGAATTGAGATACGCAAATGGCGGAAAATATCTTGAATCAGAAGAGTGCTTCACATCAAACAGAACTTGGAAAAATGTGGGAGACGTCAGGCAAGGGAAACAAAAGATACGGACATCAAGTGATTTTCCAATTCTTCGAGAAGCCTCATGAAAAAAGAAACAAAAAATACAACTACCCCTGCAACAAAAGTCGTCTTTTACCGTCAATTCATTTTAAACCCTCTTTGCTTCCTGATCTCAAGCAAAAACCAAAAAAAAAAAAAAAAAGAAAAGAAAATAAAAGAAAAACCTACCTACTTTACGTCCAAACAGGAAGATTTTAGTAAGTTTGGGATTAAAGTTAATTTAGCTAGTATCTTTATAATTTGGATAGCGTCTTTATAGTTTGAACCGTGTCTTTATCATATAAAATTAGAGTCTCTGTATACAATCAGCATTTGAAGGGATTCCTGTGAGGTATTTTTGGGCAGAAAGTTGTGACTTGTATTAGCTAATACCATGCTCCGGGTAAATGGTCATAATTATGCTGTGAATGGACTGCGTTTTCCACAACAGAAGTAAGTCCAACAACGGAAGTATTTGAACGTGTTTCTCTTATTTTTCCCTGCACTTGGCTCTTTATGACACCGCATCATTGGTCGTTGGGAGCAGTTCAGACAATAACACTGATGATATACATAATGAAAGGTGCATTGGTAAGATGAATATTCTTCTTTCAAGCTAATCACAAGAACACCCTAGTAAAGGCTTACTAAATGTTTGGATGAAGGCATCAGTAGCCTATAGAGTGCAGTTTCTTGATGTCACAGGCTGCCTTATCTTTACACACGATGTGCATGCCGTCGTTTGCATTGGATAAGTATATCTTCAGCACATTGAGTCTATATGTCACAAGAAAAGGTTAATGCTGTTTCGCCTTTGACGACCTGGCTACAACAGTCCCGACACCTTTATAGGAGATAAAATGGTAAAATGTGCCGGCAAAAGACAGGGATCCTCCCACTCGGAACACTAGGCTACCAATGTCACTCAAGTACGGGTGCTCTATGAATATCAGAAATTGGCTTATCGTCCAAAACTATGGTAAAAGGACAATGCAATACTGGCAAAATCCCTTCCAAAACATTGTGTACAACGTGTACGTCACATACTGTATTTTACTGCAAGATACTCAATGGCGAATAATTTGCACATTGACACTTTCTCCTGCAGTTCTGGTATCAGTGGCCTGAGACCAGTGGTTTTACCAGTTCTCTGATACATGAAGAGGGTGCAAACATCTGCAAACATACTGATGACGTGCTTAAAAACACAGAACAAAAACTGTGTGTTACAAGACAACACTTAATTCTTTGTTGGACCATTATATAGCAAATTACATATGTACCGGGACAGGGAGTAATAGACGATAGTACTAGTCAATAGGTATCACTTGACCTACTGTGACAATATCATTGGTCAGAGTAGGTCAGCTGGTATCTTTTTTGACCAGTGCTGTCCTCTACCCCTTGCCCCTTGGCTTATGCCATTGGATGTATAGTGACAATCTCAATGATTGTACCAAATGGGTCACAGCAACCAAGTGGACCCAAACTTGGGAAATGGCTCTTCTTGATTGTTTAGTATGAACAAAAGCGACAAAAAGAATACATCAGACTATCTTCATCTGGTTTGGTCCTTGAAGTACTCGGGATAAGACTTGAGTTTAAGCTTGTCACAATCATCATGAAGCAAGGAAAAGGAGTACATTGTATTTCTATACACATCCACGCAAACTTTTGACAAATAATTAGAATGATGAAAATGGAACATAGACTCTTTTCAGGCTGTTACATGCATTTGTGTACTGGCTCGGAAGCGTCCATATAGAAGGCAGGGGGTATATTGGATAGTTTATGTTCCATTTATTTTTGTATTGCTTGTTAGGTTGTTTGGATAATTATCACATTTGTCAATTGCTTTGAAATTGCACATGTACACTGGAGGCATAGGGAACTTAATTTGTTATACCAGCAAAAGGACATTTTTTTTTCTAATTTCTCATGCACTATTTTGTGTGTTTGTTATGTTTGACTTATGGCTTGCCTGATAGTGCACACAGTGCTAATCTTCTTTACTGGCCAGGGGAGACAGTAAATGGACCACACTGACAATTCCCAAAGTTGCAGGTTCAATTAGGTGCATGCAGGTTCAGTTGAGCACAAAACAGTCAGGGTCCTTTTGCCTTTGCTTGTCATAGCGTCCTGAATATGAATCTGTATTATAGCACACTGCTTATTTGTGGATTTTGTTTACTCAAATGACTGAAAACATAGCTTAGCTTATCTGATGGTCTGTGATCCGCTTTAAAGTCCAACCACGTTTCATACTTTTTTACTGCTTCTCACAGATATTGGACTGGCTTGTCTTCAAGGGTGTTGAGGATGTACCTTGGGAGGATTAATACCACTATTTTTCACCAGGCTATACACGAAATATGTTTGTACCTTCTATAGCTTTTTTCACTACTTTTGGGGAATTTTAACGTTTTTCTCTGACATCGCTTGGCCTTTCATTTTGGAATTGCACTGCGATGTTTCCGGAGATGTCCAAGTTTCAATTGCAGGTTTTAAATAATTTTTCTGTATGTTTTTTGTTACAAATTTTCCTATATTTTCTGCCTGGGTTAGATACAATGGAAAATGAATTAAACAGAATTGAAGGGAGATGCTGAAAAAGCCTTACACATTGATCGCCTAGTTAATTGATACTACATATTGGGTTATTTGACGTTGGGAGAATGTCAAGTCTGTTAATATGTAATGTGTATTAAATTTGCATCTGTTTTCTCCAAGTCCATTTATTTCTCTGACTCACAATCAGGTAGGAAGTATATGCCGACATCTGTGCCACGGAGAGCTTTTGGTAAAAGTTTGGCATTTAAAAACGACGTATATTATTATAAAATTGATTTCAAGTGCCATGTGTTCTAGTATATGCTTTTTTTTCTAATGAAAGCTTTTAAATATGTGTGTTGTCTTCAACTTTTTCAATTGAGTGAGACTTGGGGGTGTCCAGAAGCAGTGTAGTTTTAAAGCAGCCAGTAGAGCAGTTGTGGAGAAACTAGCAAACAAACTTTGAAAGGTATACAAACTCTCTGAAACATATCCTATTAAAAACGTGAGAGAGTTCCACCCAAGGTACATTCTTATTAAATATTTCAGAAAATGGTGGTCTATTTTTACTAAGTTTGAAGACAACCCAGCCAAAGGTATGTGAGAAGAAGTAGTATGGTATAATGCAGATCCATATTCTGGACTCTGCGACGAGCAAAAAAAAAAAAAAAAAAAAAAAAGGACTTGGGCAGTTTTATGCTAACATGAATCTCCATGCACTCAATTGACCCTGTGACGATGGAAATTAAGTCCAGGTGGTCAATCTGCTGTCTCCACCTGGCCAATATAGAAGATAATCATTGTGTGCAATATTAACCAATTTTAGAAAAGTGAAAAACTATTCATAAGAAATTAGCACAATGTTGTTATTCGTGTTTGACATAATTACACCTCTCTGGTGCCTGCCAATGTTCCTGTTTCAAAGTAATTCGATTTCAAATTAATTGAAAAATGGGATGATTATCCAAACAACCTAACAACTAACCAACCCCCAAACCCCCAAACAATATAACAATTGTGGGGTCAGAAACTATCAAATAACTTTCATTCAGACTTTCCTACTGGCGTATTGTCATAAAGTGTAAAAGAGACATGAAAGATGGTAGTTAAGAAATGAGAATGTCGATTATTGATGAACGGACGATATTGTAGTTAGTTTTGATAAGGAAGCGGTGAAAACAAACAAAAAAAGCAATGTTATAATTGAATTCACTGAAGGATTGGTAGAGTATAAGGGTTGAACTTCACCCCAATCCGTAATTAACCCTTAAAATTCTAAACACATCTCATCTCATTACTGTTAAACATGTAATAGTTAAAGATTAAATATCATCAAGATACCTTTCATTCAAATACCAGCAAGCCTAGTCTAAGGCAAAAAGTAGTTTTAGTTACCAGCTTTCCTCAGTGCATTTTAGCACAAAGTGCCTGGGAGAAATCTGTTGACTCAATCTTAAATCACCACTTTTAGGGTTAATAATGACATAATCTCACTTATATCTACTTTAGTTGCCCTTGGATAAATATTGAATGCCTTAGACATTAATTTGGTTGAGGGATCAGATTAAGGCACAATTTATAATACTAGGCATGTCAAGGTTCCATTCTTCTGCTACCTGTAATTAAATTAGCAGAGCCAGGAAACTGAATACACATGCGCTGGTTACCCCCTGGAAAACCATGCCAATGTGGACACTGGTCGCAATGTAGGTTCACGTGGAACAACGCATATTGTTTTCTCATGATAGGATATCATGCACGTAGCCTTGTTGTAGCAATCACGGAAGAAGGTCTACATTCTGTTTACTCTAAACATCTTCAGGTCATAGCTGAATGTGATTAATATGGACCAATTCTTTGATGTAATTCTATGCTCCCTTTTGTCAAATTCTTATAAACCAGCAAAATCAGCTACTGTTATGTAAACCCAATAACGTAAGTCACATTCATTACAATATGTAGAATATCACCAGTCGCATTAATTGGAGCACAAATTGACAGAAAAGTGAACCCAGTGCAATTACCTATCTGATCTAGATAAGAGTTACCATTTAAAGGATTTCATGTGGTTATACTTCCCTAGGCATATTCGTGCCGGCATAATTAACAGTCCTTGACAAGAGCCCTTCTCACTCCAGTGCTTCCAGCTAAACGGGACTTCCAGGTACCATTCCACGTATAGCCACTGCCTGCTCATTCATATACTTGCTTCTTTACAAAATGATGTCCTTTCTGACCTTTCACCCAATTGTGATTGCTCCTGACTTTTTTTTTTTTTTTTGTTATCGGCAGCTTCATGGGGACTTACAGACCATTAGACTTGTTTGTTAGGAATCCATGCCTTTTAACCTGAGACAGCTGTTTTGTGTCTACAGCTGGCAGTTGCTCATTGTGTTTTTTCGCCAACTTCTCTGAATATCTTCACTTATTCACAGATTATAGTCAGGTAGCATTGGATGTTGATCATTTTTGAGATAACTGGGGAAGTGACATGTCTAAATCCACAGTGGGCCTGCTAGATTGTTGATCTCTTTTGACACTAATGTGTACATATTATTACTGATAGACGTATCACATATTCTGTGTTGGCTCGATACCCTTTTTATTTTTAAATGGTGTCAGTAGTGAGACATATTCTGATATAAGTCACATCTAAAATGACATGGTAAGTCTACTTCCAAGAGATAGTCATTTCCTTGTGGTGGAAACGATCAGCATTAACCTTGACCGAAGGTGGTTTATGAAATGACACTCCCTACAGTGGTTCAACATACTCCTTTTTCAACTTTCTTTATGTAAGTCAGTTATGTGTAATTTATCAAAGTCAGGTGACAGTCTTGCCGATCAAAGACTTGCCAATCAAACTGATACAGCGTCAATCTGAGAGGTCCTTAAAATCCCTGAGATATCGTCCCATAAAGATATTGCAGAATGTCACATCACACAGTCTCATGAATAACCAGCATCTTTCCTTTCATAAATAAGCCAGCATGGACACTAAGATTGCCTGTCCCTTTCCAGTGTGCATATGTTTTGCAATTTTGTTCTGAAAATCTGCCCTGAGCACGACGTGCAAAGCCTTTCAAAGTACCATAATTTTTGTATCTGACATTGCAAAGACCAGAATCCGAGGCTGACAGGTTGACAATGATTGCATTGGCAAACACTCAATTTCTCCATAAAACTCACTCTCATGGTTCTGTGACTGCAAGGTTTTAACATAAAGCATTGCCTGTGCACCATTCATTACCAGATGCAGTTTTATTTCCTAATCATTGTATATAAGCGTCATTCTGAATCTTGCAAGCGTTCTAGTACCCAGGGCTAACTTTTCGTCTGTGCATCATGATGCCTGGCATTGATTGGTGGTTGCCTGCACACACACACACACACACACACACACACACACACACACACACACACACATATATATATATATATATATATATACATATACATATATACATACATATGTGTGTCATTTCTTCAGACAGTTCTTTTTGTAGAAATGATGCACCCAAGTCATAGCTCAGGTTATTCTTTGAAACAATTGTTCTAAAGCTTAGTTGTACAGGGATAAAGCATAGTCTGAAGCCATTTCCAGTTTGACATTGTGGAATACTTTTGATTCAACAAGTCCAAATTTCCTTTGACTTCAAGCGTTCCTGTAAATGTTGTGTTACCTCAGTGAATTCATGACAAAATGTTGCCGCTGGTTTACCATGCCTAGTTCCGTGATGTCTGAGCCTACAGGGAACTGAAGTATTTCTTCACTTTGATACATTCCTGCACCAGAAGCAAACTGATATGACTGCATTGGCGACACAAAGGTTAATGTCCACCCCTGAATTATGGTCTGCCATAGATGATTTGTCAAAGGAGTGTAAAACTCATTAAATTCAACATTTCAAAACTCCTTTTTACATTATCAAAGCCCTGTATATGTGTTTGGGGGCCTATTGATTTGCTCTTGTCTGTCTGTCTATTCGTAGGTCCCGTAAATGACACGAATTTGTATCTCCAAAAGTATTTCACCTACAGGTGTATTAATCAGCATATGAAAGAGACACAACATGGGGTGTCCAATCATAATCCCCTCCTACGGGGGTTGCATAATGAATACTGTATAAGTGGAATAATTCTCAAACCCGATTTTGTTGAGAATGATAGTTTTGAATTCCGAATCTTAAAATATAATGCTGCGTGGTGCAATGTATAACGAAGTCACTGTCAAAATTATCCGGTTTCTATTTTCCCGAATTGTTTTATCCTGGGAAATTCGTGAAGTTAATACCCGGAGAATATTTCCACTCATACATTTATTTGCTAATATTTGCGATTATCCATGTTAAACTTGGTTGTGAGCACAATTGTGTCATATTCAATGCATTTGTGATGTATTTTACTAGTAATGGTAAGCTTCTACAAGCACACATGCTTTAATGGTAGTATGAAATGGTTTGGCTTTGATAGAGGGCTTTGCAAAGTTGTAAAAATATTGCGTGTAGATGCATTGGGCGTAAGTGCAGATGAACAGGAAAGACACAAAAATGAGCATTGAAATGAAGCGCAGTTGTATTCTGATCATATTTTGGTTTGTGACATACATATAGGGTTTTTCAGTATAAACTTTGCCTGTATTATAAACTCAATAGGTTGTCGAATTTTGCTTTTCTGCTCATGAGGCGTGAAATATATTGTTTTCAAATTAAATCATCAGCCATGAAATATGTGGACAAGCAGCCAATAAAAAGTGTTGATGGAGTGCAAAGGAAATCATATCAGAAGCTGAGGAAATACCATACTTGCCTTAATTACATACAGTTATTTTTTTGGCAACACGATGAGACAGCTGCAGCAGTAAATTGGCTTGTAGTAGTACAAAAGGTGTTTGAATCGTACTGCCAATAATATGTATTCTTTGGTGAGTACATATATACAGTGAAACCTGTCAATTGCGGAAACCATTGGGACTGAGCAAAAGTGTCCACATTAAGCAGTGGCTGAACTTGTGCGACCTCCAGGTAAAATGAACATATGCATGTGCATGTATGTATATATATATATATATATATATATATATATATATATATATATATATATATATATATATATATATATATATATATATATATATATATATATATATATATATATCGGATGATTTAGCATTTGGGGGCGCATGTATGTTTGCAACATCTGATACCAGCCAGCACACTCAAATGAACTCTTTCAGTGGCAACTGCGATTTAAGTCGAATTGCTTCACCGGAACTGCTGTGAGTTAAATTAAGTAGTCATGGCGTATCATTTCGCAATATTATATATATGTATACACACACACACATATATATATATATATATATATGTATATATATGTGTGTGTGTGTTTCTATGTCATGTAAGCATATACATGTGCATGATAATAAACCCTTTAATGCATCGTAATAAAAACAGATTAATTACCCCCCCCAAAAAAATAAAATGAGCAGAAGTTCACAAATGTACGTGTATATGACTATGACGCTTTTCAAATCTTGTCCAGTCCATGTTATTTATCAATTGAGTTTGTTTTTTACTTTGATTGACTGAATAACTGTGATAACCCTACTCAGGTTAAAGAATTAATTCCTTTTGATGGTGGATTTAGACCCAAATGTTTGATTACATTCTCCACAGCCTACTTTGTTTACTGACCATGAATAACTTGAGTCAAGTTAAAACATGCTAAGGTCAGTAGCCCATGATTGAGATTCTAGCTGCCTGCTTTTGTTCGGGCATAATCACTGTATACACCTTTCCTACTGGCCATTGAAAGTAGAGAACAATGGTTTTGTGGTTACTGGCATTTTTGTCATATGTTGTGCCCCCAGTAGGCAGGTTAATTTTGCATTTCGGACCATAGATACAGAGACATCAGACATTGCAATCTTTCTGAATAATGTACAGGTGTCTTAACTTACTGAACAAGATATCTTACAATGTGAAGGAGAATTGAATGAATATGAGCTTTTGAATGCATTGAAAAACATATCTAACAATAAATCCCTGGACTCGGATGGATATCCTGCGGTATTTTACACGATTTTTTTTACCCAATGCAAAGCTTACCTGTTACATGCACTGAATGCTGCCTATAATAAGGGACTCTTATCTGTAACACAAAGACATGTTATTATTTCACTTTACAAAAGAAGGAAAAGACATTTTAGAATTTAAAAAATGGAGACCATTTTCTCTCTTAAATCAAGGCTACAAATTAGCAGCAAAATGTGAAGCCTTTCGTTTGAAAAAAGTATTCCCGACCTTGATACATGAAGATCAAACTGGCTTTGCAGAAAATAGATATACCAAAGAAAACATAAATAAGATATTACCCTGATGGATTTTGTGAATGAAAATAGCATATCAGCTCTTCTTATACTTGTAGACTTTGACTGCCTAGAATGATATTTATCCAAGATTATTTGAAATATTTAAATTTGGTACTTCAATACAGCAATGGATAGAAATTTTATATACAGATATCCAAAGCTGCATAACTAATATCTGAATCTTTCAAATTTCAAGGGGTGTTCGTCAGGGATGTCCCCTCTCCCCATATCGTTTTATTCTGTGTGTTGAAATTTTGGTGATTGCTGTCCGAGAAAATAAATCTATAACGGGAATTAGTGTAGATGATAGAGAATATAAAATTTCTCAGTATGCCGGTGATACTAGCTTTACTCTTCTGGCTAATGTATTAATTGTGAATAAAGTATTTGATCTGCTGATGCAGTTTAAAGTAATGTCAGGCCTAAAGGTAAACTCAGACAAAATCGTTGTTATGCGGATTGGAAGTATAGAAGACTCTAATGTAATATATGACCCCCCCCCACAAGTACATTGGACCAATAAACCTGCAGTTCTTTTAGGGGCACAAATAACACCAGAAAGAGATAAGTTACAAACCTTATACTATCTCCCCAAATTAAAGAAAATAAGACAGATTTCTAACTCTTGGGACAAAAGAAGTTTATTTCTTATGGAAAAAACTTTAATTATATAATCCTTAGCATTGTCACAATTGCTGAATAAAGTATCTGTAATCCTTAACCCTGCAGACTCTTTAATGAAAGGAGCTGAAGTTCTTATTTCTAAATATCTTTGGAATAAAAAAACAGATAAAGTAAAGAGAAACTACCTTATAGCTCCCACTGACAAGATGGATTAAGAATTACTCATATCCCTTCCCAGTTCCATGCATTGAAATGTGCTTGGATTAAGAGACTGGTGTCAGACTCAGGAGCAGGATGGAAACGCCTCGTTTTGCGTCATTTACCACGTAAAGATAAATATCTGTGGGAATGCAATTTCCATAAAACTTATGTTAAAATATGTTTAACAAAGTGATGAGTAAATTTTGGTAAGAGGTTATTTATAGCAGGAGTGAATATAATCAAAAGAACCCAGAAACAAAAGATGAAGTTGTAACTGAAGCACTGTGGTTTAATTCTTTCATTAGAGTAGGGGGGTACAGTAGTTTTCTATAAATAATGGTACGATAAAGGTATCAAATATATTTCTGATATATTGTCCACTAATGTGACTTTTCTGGCAGTTGGAAGTTTCACGCAAAAATTTCAAACATCTGTAAACGATCTACACTTTATGGGTCTTTTATCTGCCATCCCAAAAAGATGGAAGGGACTTATAGCAAACCAAGGATGCGATCGTGAAGACCTGCCTAAAAAAATGAAAAGACAAAATTATAGATATTGGTAAAGTCCCTCATTTTGTTTATCCTCATTTTGTTTAACAAAAAAATTGAAAGCCAATTACCTTTAGTAAGAAAATGGAATGCAAAGCTTAACTGTGAAATTGAAGAGGTTGAGTGGTTTACCTGATTTTGAAAATATTTACGTGGCGACAATTTCATCAGAAATCAGAAGTTTTCAATTTAGATTTCCACACAGAACTATACAGACTGATGAAAAATTACATGAATGGAAAATTACAGAAACAAATCTATGTTCCTTCTGTAAAAGTGAAGTTGAAATATTAAACATATTTTTGGAAATTCTGTCACACTGCTGAATTCATGAGACAGGTGTTTGCTAGATTGTCAGTAAATGATGTTCACATTCTACAATTCTTCTGTCCAACAGGTTTTGCTGGGTGATAATAGTTTAGATGCCATTTGTAATTTGATTTTCAGACTTGGAAAAACATGTATATGTGCTTGTAAATATAGAATTGCTCTACTTTATATCACTGGTTTTATAACTACTGTAAAAAAGATCAAATTTATTGAATACTGCAATGCAAAAATAGAAGTAAAAGCAGTAAGCATGACCAAAAAGTCATGCTACAATAAATATTCTGTCTTTTCATATTGCTAGATTGTGACCTAAATGTACCTCGAACAATTTATTCTAACGGTGTTAGTTCATGTTTTGCTTCAAGTTATACCCAACACGTGTATGTAAAGCCCACTGAAAACAATCTGTGGTTTGAATATGTATGCACCTGTTGCTGGAAATAAAAAAATAAATAAAAAAGCACATACATGCTATACCAGGCTGTGCTTTTATTATACAAAGGGGTTCATGTCAGACCCTTGCTAGCTATAAGGAGGGCACAAGACTCCACAATAGAGTCCCTTGGCCTTTCATTCTACGTTATAGTGTTCAAATTAGGGTGATGAACATTTTTCTTTGTCACCTAGATTGTTAGGGACTGTTCACAATTGTCATCATTGCAATGAGCGTGCACACTTTACAGTTTTTTATGACGCTTTAACTGCTGAAAGAGAACACTAAAAACGATTATAGTAAACTTTGCAAAGTAACCTGAATACTTCAAAAGGGCAGTTCAGTCATAACAAGTGAAAAGTTAAATGTATAGAAACAAGGGGAAAATAAATATGTGGAGAGCTAGCTTTAATTCATTGCTCGAAATGCAATCAAAGTGAAAGATGTAGACCTATTTTGTGGAAGCACATAAAGAGATGTTGCTTTGGGAAAATTATGATTAACACAAAAAATATATTGTTTGTTAAACTTACTTTTTTTCATGAACTGTTTGTCTTCAGGATGAAATGCTTTTTGGTCCCCGACCAGATTTCCGGGGACTATTGGTGTGCACCATATGTCCCTATCCTTTCATCCTTCCATCTAAAATGGTTCCATATCATCTATACTGTAATGTACATACCAGCCTTGCTGTGGGGATACTTCCTGGGAGAGGGTGTGTCACATTTCATGCGAGAACGATCTCCAAGTGATATATATATATATATATATATATATATATATATATATATATATATATATATATATATATATATATATATATATATATATATACATATATATGTATATGTATATATATACATATATTTATATATACATATATATATAAATATATATATGAGAGAGAGAGAGAGAGAGAGAGAGAGAGAAAGAGAGATTTTCCTTCAGAATTGTCAGTCAAGAGTCAAGAAAGGCAGTACAGGTTTGTAAACTGTGAAATACGGACTTTATTCATAATAGTTAATTTATGGAGGCCACTTACTTTATTTCTTTCAATTTGATATCCTTCCCAGGTACACTTTTAGATCTTCCATCTATGAAGTGCCCTATTTCGCGTTGAGATCTGCTCAGTTGTCCAATTCATGAAAGGGGCTTGGCACAGCCACACGCGCCTCCATTTAATTGGGATGTGACAGCTGATGATCTGAGCTAACAGCTTCTCAAAGTGTAAATAGTGTAGTCAATATAATCAAAGATACTAGTGCCTTGGAATATGCTGCATTTGGGCCAAGAAATTAACGCATGTGCCAGGAAAGGATAAATGACAACTCAGACAAGCTTGACTTTAGCTGTTCGACTTTAGCGGGGATTTGCATTGAAAGAGTCGAGACTTACCTTTTCTTGTTATCAACTGTTCGTTGTGCTGTAGAGTATATACTATATTTGAATTTAACACCAGGATGAGGGTTAGAGCATGCATCATATGTTGAAGATGTTGCTTTGTTTTCCCATGCTAATCTTAAATCCTCGAACGGCAAAGAGAAACATAATTAATAAAGTAATATGAAAATTATGCTCATTTGAACTTTGCCTCTATACTTATATTTGTTGCCCTGAATGACGGTTTAACACAAAGATCAACATTGATGAATTATCAAAGAGATTTTTAGAGTTGAATTGTCAAGGCATTGTCCAGTAACAGCCCAGTTTTGAGCCTTAGCTGATGGCATCCATCAAAGCGGCTAAATGTATATGTCAGGTTCAGAAAGTTTGGTCTGTGTCCATGAGCAAGACTAGTACAAAAAGTGTTAATACATCCTATTGCATGTTCCAATGTTTAAAGCAATGTTACCATGCAGTTTTGCCGAAAGACACGTAAAGATCTCCGTCATATACTTGACATAATAAATCCACATATCCTCATGAGTAGTCCGGAGAACAAAAGATAAAATATCCTGTCGAATTTTACACAGATAGAAAAAGAGGGAAATATAATATTTCTGTAAAAGCTTGATACATCCAATTTGTGGCATCATAGATTCTTTTGTCGCATCAGAATCTGTAAAGAATATTTCAATTCCTTTGTTATCCTGTTGCCAAGGGGCAAATGTACAATTTGTCAAATATGTTGACGGTGTTTGGAGCCCAGTAGCTTCATTTGTGCAAGTGTTCCTCCACAGAAGCAAATTTATAAAAATACAAAAATAGGAAAAGTTTCATATCAATGAGAAGAATGGTGATTGAATTAACACCTGATGATCGCAATGGTTCTGACATTTGTTGAAAATCAAAACAAAATCAAATACAAAATGAAAAACCGAAAAAAAAAGAAAAGAAAGAAAAACCCAACCAACCAACCAACTGTATCCATGTGTCAATGCGTTGTACCTGTGTCCACCTGAGATTCAGTAACGTTTAGTTTTGATTTTCATTCCACATTCATTTGTGTAATAAAAAGTTAAGTGAAGGAGTGATTCATAGTATATCACTTACTACTGTAAGGGCAGGGAAAACTGCTCGAAATCCTATTTATTCTTCAGTGAAAATGATAATGGTATGATGCAATTTATCGGTTGTTATCCATTAACCCTTGCTAATTGCAGCGTAAATCAAACCAACATAAAAAATTGTTCAATAATTCCTGTACACTTTAGGAGGTCAGGACATTCGACCTTTAAAACATAGTAACATAACTCACATCCACACCCATCTTCATCCAGAAAGATATATGTTAGATTTGTGAACACGAAACGTCTTTGTCTGGAACCAGCAACCTACGGCATCAACCACGTCACCGAAAATGGGATATATATGTATATATATATATATATATATATATATATATATATATATATATATATATATATATATATATATATATATATATATATATATATATAACAAATAAATACGAAAGTGCGTCTGTTTGTTAATGACTTATTGGCATCCTAAAATCTTAAGTATGCCATTCTGCATTCTGCCAGTGATTTCAATGGCGTGAGAACTTGTGTGGCAAATCAGGCCTACTGTACTTAAGCATTGGTATTGAATTCACGGTGGAGGTTAGAAACTTTGTTTGTACTGGTGATCATCTCCATTGAAACTGTAAACATTTTTCGTTCCAGTTTTATTAACATAATCCCCCCTCAATATTAGGCCATTTTGTCGTTTATTTATCGGTCTCACATGCTGAGCTTCTGGTCAGATATACTTCTCCTAAGAGATTGTTTATAGTAGATATGTACGTTGCTAGTACAACATAGCATCTGAAGTCAAGGCACTTTAAACAACTTTGTTTCACTTTTGTAGCTGTTTTTTGTGGAAAAGACAGTTCAAAAAAGACAAGATATACCTTCAATGGAAAGCGCCAGGAAAAAAAATCATATCTAGACTGCCATTTGCTCAAATTAGGTTATGGTGACACCAAAATCCAATCAGTTCATCTTTCCAGGTAGGACGAGCATATTGCCAATTTTTAGCAGAACAGATGGAAACATTCTGTAGATATCGCGGTAACGAGAATGTGCACATCCAGACGGCCATCTTGTCTGACAGACGGACAACCCAAATACATAAAGGGTCCCCCATAGGGCGGACCCTCAAACAAGAAGTAGGGTCCAGACTGCAAATGCATTACCACGAAATGACAAGGTATTACAAGCCAATTGCAACGGACCAATTAATCTGTTGAAGTAGAGTAATTAAAATAGGCAGTTTTTGAAGGAACAACTGAAGATATTGCTACCAACTGGGGAACACACTGGTTACTAAATGTTAATTCTATAAGGTCAAAAAGCCCACTTTCAACGACAAAAAAGTAATACTACGATTGCAACGACTTTACCAAGACAGTGGCTCCCAATAATGAGCCCGCATTCTGACAGGAAAAAAAGGGAATGAGCTTGTCTATTGATCTCATATGTTGTATGATGAGGTATAACTCAGCCGCATGAATAGTACAGAAAAACATGATCCACATTCATTAATTCCAAACCCAACAATGACAGCAAAGAGATTCCAGACTTGCCAAAGCATCAATATTTCTCTTCCAATACCAACGTGAAGAAACAAATTTCACTCCTGACTTGAGACAGGCAGTGACCCATGAAAGGCAACTGGTGATGCCTCAGATACTTTGTGCTAAAGGTCATTGAGTTACACACAGGTTTCCAAGCCATTGACAACACGAAGAATCATCTCAGCTTGTACTATAATTACCACCACGATATGTTTGTTCTGTGTATATGCAATCCAGGAACAAATAAAATATTAGTGAGACCATTAAGTGTC
Organism: Hermodice carunculata; assembly: GCA_964020975.1. Lineage (NCBI taxonomy): Eukaryota > Metazoa > Annelida > Polychaeta > Eunicida > Amphinomidae > Hermodice > Hermodice carunculata. The sequence continues at coordinate 117,303 of CAXHWN010002257.1, forward strand.
AAGATTATAGTTTCAAATCAGTCCAAGTCGAACACTGCCCAAATCTTGACAAGTCCATCAACATGAACATCTCCAGATAAAACAGCAAGACATAAACAGCCATCAACCAATACATTATTCATTGAACAAATAGAGAGGATAAGATGTCATTTTGACAACATAGAAATGATGACTGTCAGGGAAAATAAAAGCAGACAGCAGTTTTGAACAATACTAGAGAAGCTGCACCAAAAATGCCGGTAAACAAGAATTATCCATGAACAAAAGTCATCTCTCATCAAACAAGCAAGCTCAAAATCAAGAAGTTCAAGGTAGACATACCAACAACTTTATGTTTCTATATATCAGTCAATGAATACGAAATGCAGTTTAAAGGAAAATATCTCTCTCTTGACGCGAGACAGGTGCCAAACAAACTTAATAGTGGCTTGAATCGATTTAATGCTAGCGACTGTAAACTGTAAGAAATATCTTGCCTCATACAAGGAGAGCTCGGTCTATGAGAAGTATTAATGTAAACTGTAATAAGAGGGACGCCACTCCGCTGACCACAATCTGTTGGAGACGCTGGTGCCTTTAAACGAGAGACGTATGAAGCTTCATTTAGTCATATATTTAATTACAGTTCATTGGAATGACATCAAAACATCTTCTCTGGGTCCATACTGAAGAGTAGCTAACAATTTCCATTTCATATATGAAGAAACTCATCGTGAATTTAATAAAGGGCATATAATAAGTCCATATATGAACAACTCATTCAATCCCGTGGAGGTAACATCTAGATGATATTGTGGTAAGTAAAGACTACTTTTTGATTTGAGTAGTCTTCGCAGAAAACACACTCATTCAAACATTAGCTTTCTCATTAGCATGTGAGATTATTCATTGAGCTAAGTGAAAATTGGAGACTCGGCAGAGATTTTAAAGCACCTTATTGGGGCTAGCTACATGAGCAAGATTGATGTTGCCACTGCTATCAAAATTGCATCATTGTCACCAAACGTTTCTTTTTGATATGGCTTTGAATTGTGAGAAACGTCATACTGTGATGCACGGTGAACTATTCGGTCAAAATCAAGTCAGTCGGGCATGTAGTGCTAAATGCAGACACCAATAATTATGTTTTCGACGTTTCAAAGCTTCTTGGCCATTCTAATCACTGGACCTGATTTATCATGTGTTTTCCATTTTGTCTCAAGAAAAAGTATCGTTGATGCTAACATAACAAAAACGCAAACGACAAATGGCAACTTGATGAAATATGCTATGCCATGGGTGGCAACTATTCTACTGGGGAAAGGACAACAGGAACAGTAATAAATGTAGTATTGTCCTGTATGTAGTTTCACTTTGAATATATCAGACACGTGTACATGGAAAGGTGAAAATCTTATAATATGTGCTTCTGGTGTTTACCTACCCTATTCAAGAGTAAAAATTTTTTCAAGTCAAATCTGCATCATTTGGTAACTAACTTTAGTTAACTTTTTGCAAGTTGTACCACAGGTAAAATATTTTTCCTATGACAATGAAACTACCTTCAGATACATTAAGGTGCAGAAAAAGATTTATATCGCTGTAACAACTATGGTGAAATTTCCCTAAATTATGTTCTGTATTTCTCCTATCGTTAATTTTATCCAATACATTTATGCAAGGTAAGTATTTCTATATATGTTGATAGTGGCGGTCTCTTTAATTTGGTCCCCTTAAGAGGGTGCCAGCTCGATGCAGCTTTAAACAGACTCTCAGGTGATGGTTTTTTTCTCCTTCCTATAGTGATTACGCAACTAAAAGGAGTATGTCGATCTGTGTACATGGTCACATGTAAGGAGATTACTGACCATACATTAGCTCTGGTCATCATGACAAGATACACAGACACACAAACAGACATAGATAGATAGATACATAGACAGACAGACAGACAGACAGGTAGATAGATAGATAGATAGATAGATAGATAGATAGATAGATAGATAGATAGATAGATAGATAGATAGATAGATATGATTTATTTGTTGGAATCGAGTGATTCATTTACACAAGATAAAATATGTACGTTGAAACTTAAACATGGAATAGAATGAAATTGAATCGATATAGTACCATAGAGATTGGAAGTACCTGCCCACGGCTGTATAAATTGAATTCATATTACATATATTCTAAAAGTTTGCAAACTTTGCTATAACAATCGTGGACGTTTGCCAGTTATTAAAGCCATACATAATTAAGATATCTAAAAGACCAGGTGGCGTCAGGTAAGGGAAGATCAAACTAAAATGGATTCCTTAGGGTGTAAAATACGTCTGTATGATTAAAACTTTATATTTCTTGCATTCTAAACATTCATAAACTATATTTAGATACCTTAAATAGGTTAAAATGTCCCTCACGTTTGCCAGTTATTCAATCTATATATAATTAAGGTATTTTAAGGTATAAATCTATTGGTACAAGACAGTGGCATGTTAATCTTGTATGGGTTCCTAAGGTTATAAGCAAGGCGCCTTCTGATTGGTAATAGATATTGTAGCCTGTGATTGGGCTAAAGGATCCTGTTAATCATTGTCTTAACCAAAGTGTCACATCTTTGCCGAAAGGTGCTCAGATTTGCCAATTGAAAAGCTTTCCTATACCTCCAGTATTGATACACAATACGCAGCACACTTCTCAGTATTGACTCTAATTGTTCTGACAAGTATTTGTTGGAGGCTGGCGTGCTATACGTCACAAGTGTATTCTAGTACAGGTATGATTACAAGACAGTATTTATTGATTATGTCCTGAGGTGCAACACGTGGACTCTTTAACAACCGCCAGCAATAGATGCATTGTGAGGCTTTGGAATGGATGTGTGCCACATGTTTATCCCATCGCAGATACTCAGACAAGATGGCACCTATGTGTTTAGTCGGTTTGACATGGGTCATGCAGGGTTCCTTAATCCTAATCGTTGGTATGTTAGGCTTGGTATGAGAAAAACTGACAAGCGTTCCATATATTTTGTCAGAGTTCAGCCACGTGCCATTTTTAATGGACAACTCATCAACTCCTCTTGCTGCCCTCTGCAGCTTACTCTCATTCTCCAACAGAGAGCAAATTTCCCATATGGTCGTGTCATAAACATATTTACTTGAATCATGTGCTGTCCTGAGGTCGTTTATGTGAATGGGAACCTGCAAAAGACCCGAAATGGTTCCCTGGGGTGGTGCAGCATCGAGCTGTAGGGACTGGGAAGTGAAACTGTTTACTTTAACCTGCTGTTGTCTTAATCATGGGAAAGATGACAGTGAGTTTGTGAGGAATGGTGGTCTTTCCAGGTCGACTGTGTTGTAAACGAGGATATGGCAATGGACCCAGTCAAAGGCCTTACTAAAATCTAGAATTAATATGCGCAAAATCGTTCGTGGAGTGTCAAGGGCCTGATGCCACCAATGTATAAGCTCAATTTTGCCTTCTACGTACCAAGTCCGATGTGTTCATTTGAAGTTTGCTCGAGTAAAATTTCGCTATCCTTGCGCAAAAACAAAAAAGCAAAAAAAAAAAAAACAAAAAACAAAAAAAACAAAAAAAAAAAAAAAAAAAAAAACAAAAACAAAAACAAAAACAAAAAAAAAAGAACAACAATAAAAATCGTAAGTGAGACCAGCTGCAGCAGCTAACATTGCGTAATTTTTTTCACAAATCTGCCGTTTAGTGCCTTGGACATGTAAGACATTTTGGCTCTTTATTAATTACCAGAGTGCCATTTCACCCACACGCCCTATGCCAGTTAAGACTCTGGGTGCAAAGGCCTTTCTTCACAGCTTCCGCTTAACCGTTGTACACCATGCTAGCAACTCTACTCCAAGGTAGTCATTGGCTCATTTCCTGTTTAATGACAACATTACTTTGATTTTATACAATCCGTGCATTATATCATTTCACGATGGATGGCTTTATCTTAATACTAATTATTAAAATATGGGCCTGTGAATTGATCTAATTTTTTTGTAAATACTGGATTAGAAATGTGTTCTAGGAAATAAACTGGCAGGTTTGTTGATATGTAAATTTATCAATTACACACCTCCTGATACACTGGTGCCCTGAGACAATGCCACAAGCATGTGGTCCAACAGGCTAAGGAGCCGCCATTCAAAAGAAATGTAATTTAGAGGGTGTCATTACCATATCCAAACTGTAGTCCTAATAAAACAAATCCAAGTCAATTCCGACCAAAGGAAATATTCCTTGGCATGTTTAGCTCAATCACATAAATTTATAGTGCGTCTGTGTCCAAAAGAGTCCAAAACGTATATCCAAATGTTCAAAGGGAAAAAAAGCCACGTCTAGTTTTAACATGACAAGAACGCAAAAAAAAAAAAAATGTTTAAAAATATAGGCCTATTGCTGTAAATTGGCCTGAACAGGTGCACCATTCATGTGCATATAGGACCGTATGATTCATGAAAAGGGACCAAAATCTGCAGCACAGTAGTGATTTTGCAAGCAGAGGTTCCAAATTTGTCGAAAATATCAATAAAAGTCAGCATTTGAAAAATACTAGTCGAAACCACGTCTCAACAATGATCATCATCCATAAAAGTTCACAAAGGGACACTAACAAAACCAACATCAATGCATCAAAAAAGCCCCCAAGCTTAAAATGACCATCAACAAGAATCCAAACAATATGATTTTACAATTTGACGTGTTTTAGGCATGTAATTAAAGGTATGATGTTGTTTTAAAGGAGATAAACTAAGGGTGTGTCCAAAGGAAAGTTTTTGAATGTGCAAGTATAGTTGTCAAAATTTAATACGTGTCAGAATTTGCAAGTACACCGTTTCAAATGTCAAACAGCAACAAGAAAAAAGTTACATCAGGTCTCCAAACACAAAACAGCAGTCACAAATTGCAAGAAGAGTTGTCAAATTGCATTACAATAGCCAAAAATTGTAGGCATGGCAGTCAAATTTCAACTTTGGTTTCCTATAGTATTTTTGAAAGGAAAATTAAATGTTCAAGAAAGCAATGAATCCCGCCAGTCATCTAATATGTCATTTATTAAGGCAATAATTAAGAATTCAAAAATGCAGTATGACATTGCAAGTCATCTACCAGTCAGCCAAGCATGATGTACATCTAATTCATGGCTGTATAAATTTCAAAAGGTCAAAATGTATAATAGTCCTAATCTTTGTGAAAGTCTACCACATTTATCAGGGAGTTAGGTTTTATAAAACTGGAGAAGAGAGTAAGAGTAAGAGAGAGAGAGAGAGAGAGAGAGAGAGAAAGAGAGAGAGAGAGAGAGAGAGATCCCTAAAGATACCTGTAAGCACAGCTTTCTTCCGTCTACCAGTTTTAATTTTTTCATTGCCAAACAGACGTGGGTCAACTTGTCAGTCACCTGATTTACGTGTGTAATTATTTATACAAAGGAAAAAGAGAGAGAGATCATATATATATATATATATATATATATATATATATATATATATATATATATATATATATATATATATATATATATATATATTCACCCATTTATTGAAACTAATCATGTATTAGCTGCACATCAAACATTTCGAGCCAACCCAACTTTTCACAACAGACTACACTCATCAGACAATTGTTAAAACAACACCAGTCACACTACATTTAGAACACTTACTGCACTGCAATGTGTGCAGAAAATGCCCGAATATTCAAAATGTTAGCAAAATACATAATAGTTCCATGAAAAGAGAAGCGAATAAACACTAGAAAAATCTGATTTGCTTGTTTGCAAATCAGTCTATGTGCTATGAAGTCTTTTAAAGATTGCCTATTCAGTATTTATTTGACTCATGCAACAAATGTTTTTTCATGTTGCTATGTCAAAAACCTACAAGGTGAAATTGGAAAGGCGCCTAATTCTATTATAGTTTTGAAGCAATTTAAGATATAAATTTTGTGCATTTGCAAAATTTGCATAAATTGAGCTGCTACAACTTTGTTTCATGGTTTATTGGATGCAACTATGCTACAAATATATCAACTGAAGCTTGAATGTCACCTCAGACCATAATAGTTTAAAGTTATTCAATATTTTAATTTTGTGTATTCTCCTAATTTGCATAAATTAAAATGCTACAAGTTTGGTTTGTGTTTCATGCAGCTATGTCACAAACCTACAAATTGAGCTTGGACTGACGCCTCTATTTGTAATAGTTTGAAAGTTGTTCAAGGTGTCAATCTTGTGTAATCACATAATTTGCATAAATTAAACTACTACACCTTTCGTTCATGGTTCATGTGGCTAGGTCACAGTCCTGTAAATTGAAGCTAGATTGGCACTTCTATTCATAGTTTTATGAGATATTCAACTTTTAAAAGTGCTGCTAGTTAGCATAATTTCAAATGCTACTGTTCTTTGTTCACTGTGCATTAGATTGACAGGTGTTAGAAACCTGTATGTACTACTTTAAATTTTACGTCTATCTGTAAAAGCTTGGACGATATGGATGTATAACATTTTAATTGTGACTTATTTGCATAATTCTTTACATAACATTTAAATGTGATGCTTCATCCATTTACTTAATATGATGGTAAACCCATTTATACTATGAAGTGAAAATTACTATATCAACACCAGATTCCCCTGCTTTGTAAATCTGGGGCATAAAGTGACTGCAAAAAGTGAAAAATGTATACGTTGAGAGACATGTTTATGTGTTTATAAGTACATGCATCTGAGTTTCACTATAAACAGGAACATAAAAACATTAATGTGACAATCTGTACATAAATCAACTATTAGGCTTACTTAATCCACTGTCATACATACCATTTAACTTCACATACCTTTTACAGAAATACATGTGTTTAACTATTAAGTGTAACCAGCCTGAATGTGTTTGCAAACTTAAGTTGTCAGTTTGCACAGGCAACATCCAACTTCACATAGCTCCTCACAAAAATCTATACCATGGTACATGAACATGTTTGACTATCAAGGTTCAACAACCTACCTAAGCAGTGGAAAAAATTAAGTTGCAAGTTTGCACAGGCTGAACGTGGATGAAATAAGACGAATGTTTGTTGGAAGTGGGCAGTGTTTATATAGGTTATGAAACAATGTCACAGATATTTGACTGATCAGCAAATGTCACGGCTGGGTCCACAAATACAAAAGCTATAAGAGCTTTGTCTGCCCATATGTACCGACCACTGTGACCAAAATCCTTCCATATATAGTTGGTTATTACAGAGAGATTGAATCTGTGTTTGTGGAATTCCTGGTAGTTGATCTGAATCTCCCTTTACAAGGACCTGCTAAGCTTTGGTTCATATCTCATTGGATGCTGTTATGTCACTAACCTATCAATTGTAGCTCAAATGGCACCTCTCAATGCTGCTGCTGATGATGATAATGATGATCATACCTAAAGTGGCCCTCTTGCATGCCACATCTCAGTGAGCACAAGCCTTATGTGATGGAGAGTCACACTGAAGGGGCTTCAGACAATATAGCTTGGTTTGGGAAGGGGGGAGGGGGGCCAGTACGGAAAATAAGAAATGTACAAATAATGGTTGGTATGAAGAACGGAAATCAAAAAGGCTTCCGGTACGTAAGTATGGCAAACAAATATGCACAGTATGCCAGTACAGAAAACCCCTTAACACCCTTCTTCCCAGCACAATGCAGACAAGTTTATTGTACCAACACAGCCCGTTTCCCTAGGGATTGAAGGGTAACCCCACAGCACTGGGCACTCGCACCACTGCCTGTCTACTGATAGGTGTGGAGGCCAAGCTTTCATTAGTTCAGTTATCTCTGGTTGCATAACAATCACCAGCTTGGGAGGGGGAGGAAACATATCTGATTTATGTGTATTCAGACGAAATTCATTGAATTTGACATAAATCAAACCTCTCAATTTTGTTTGCATGCTATAGCATTTTGCTTTAGCAATAGGCCCAAATAAAATAAGCTTGGAATGGCAACGCTATCTACAAAAGTTTGGAAGATATGTAAGATTTAAAATTTCCACAAATATGCATTTGGTTTTCATAATTTTATGCATCATAACTGTGCCAAACAATATGCAAACCTCTACTACTTTGTCTATCACCATGACCATCTTAATACTTTTCGAAACAATAGTGTCCAAGAAAAATTGACCACACAATGTGACACGCAAATAAATAAATAAATAAATAAATAAATAAATGAATGAATGAATGAATGAATGAATGAATAAATAAATAAATAAATAAATAAATAAATAAATAAACACACAAGTAACTAACTAACTACATAAATGAATAAATAAGTAAATGAGTAAGTAGATAAGTAAATAAATAAAAAACAGATAGAAAGACAAATAAATAAATAAATAAATAAATAAATAAATAAATAAATAAATAAATAAATAAATAAAGAATAAAGTATTTTGGGAAAAAAATGACATGTAGGCCTGCTGTCGTAAATGGCGCTGGCAGCCCCGACAGACAGCCTCACAGGCCAATCATTTGTCCAAGTATGTGATTAAAATGGTATCTATTGTTGGTATCCGAGTGAAAATGTATTTATGAAGAGGTGTCTGTGACGAAACAATCGTTCACTCTCCAAGTTATTTCACTCGGTAATTCATTTCAATACACAATTGGTATGTAATGCAACACCTATGTCTGCCTTATTATAATCCGGGATCTTCAGTCATGGCGCCGTGAGCAAATTTTACTCCCCCGCCGGTCTCCCTCAGATTCCACCTGTACTCCATCAATCTTTTGTTCCTTACTAGCCCATGAGCATTATGCCCCCAATGTTACGTTATTTTACAAGGAGCTCATGCATCTGACATCTTGGTCTGTTAGTTATTTTAACCCTTGTAAGAGATCGTAAATGGCACTGCAGCCATGCTTATATGCCACATACCATGTGCCAATCATTCAAATGTGTGTAACTGACCAAGTCATGTAGAGTATCCCTGCTCTTGTGGTCATGTTCTTAAAATTTATATATGTATGCATATATATATATATATCTTGCAGTGTGTGTAAATAATCTGTATATCATGCCTAAATATAAAGGTCAGAGTAAGGCACCCATTACCTTTCTGGCGAAATGAAAGGAACTGTGTTCATTTAAGCATACATATACAAAGTACGCAGTATAAATTCGTAGAGTGACCATGTTCAATATATTATGAAGATATTACGAAAGATATTCATAAGAAATGAATGTATAAGCAGCCACGTCTTTGGACATAAGTTACAATGAAACATACGCATACTTCACTTTAGATGTGACGATGAATATCGTTTCAATATTAGCCTCTAACAGTGCTGTCTGTTGTCATTTGGCAATAGCATGATCATTATAAAGATACTACTCATTGTGACCTCTGCAAGCTACATCTGAGAGTCATTGATGTCCATCTAGAATACACCCCCAAAGAATACGGATTAGGAAAAATCCAATAGCGTACTTACTGCAAGTTTTTGAAACAGTTTCAACTATAACAAACTGCGTAAATACGTCTGGGTATGACAGGGTAAAACTGGAATATAAGAGAACAAAACTGATCTATGACATAATGATGGAACAGTTTAGCTGTTAATATGAACATCCGATGTTTGAATGAAATAAACACTAAGAATGTATGGCTGGTCCTGAAAGTATCAAATGTATCGATAACTTCACACTGATTCAGCTATAATATACAAGGGTATTTTTGCGATATTACTATCAACATACAAAAGCATCCCACAGATTATATTAATCCTTGTTTGTTTTCGAATTGTAGAGACTTTAACAGCATCAGGTTTTGCATTGTAGTTGCAGCCTTAAAGCATTAATACTGTAAACCAAACAGAGATAAAGAAATTCTATATGATGCTTTTAGCTCCATATGTGGCTAGTGTAAACGCTCTACACTGTTATAAAAATCTTAATTATCCATCTACTTTAAACGTTCCCTGATGTAACGTACAATACCCAAGCCTCTCCACACTAATTAGCCGAGCCCTGTTGCTGACATACGAGCTTGGGCTTACTGTTAATGCAAATTGCACCCCACCAACCAGACACGTAAAGGTTTACCTTGTTTTCAGTGTATATCTGTATTTGGATTTGGAAAGAAAGGGGCCGACATTGCCTTATGCTCAAACAAGAGGCTTGTTACATCAGACACAAACAAGCGATATCTGGATAACAGCTACAGTGTCAATCACATGAGTAATTTCAGACAACGGAGTAAATGTGACAAGGTGATGACAATTGGTACAGAATGTGAAGCACATCGATTCATACTGCGGTAAGACGTAGAAAGGAAATGAAAAAGTTCGCACGGAAATATCTTTCAGAAAAAAAAGTTTGAGGGTGGGGTGGGATGGGGTTAGGGGGTTTTTCGCACTAGCATACTGGGCATTTTCAGTTGCAGTACTAGACCTCTGTACTTAATACCAACAATTAATTATATATCTTTCTTATTTTCTGTATCTTGTAGTAGGGCAAAGTTATCATTTGTACCAGCGTACCAAGGGATACTTAATTCTTATTTGTCCAGTCTGTGTGTGAACACAGACTTCTTGTTTTTCCTCAAATACTTTTTTCTTTCTTTCTTTCTTTCTTTCTTTCTTTCTTTCTTTCTTTCTTTCTTCTTTTCTTTCTTTCTTTCTTTCTGTCTGTCTGTCTTTCTTCTTCTTCTTCTTCTTCTTCTTCTTCTTCTTCTTCTTCTCCTTCTTCTTCTTCTTCTTCTTCTTCTTCTTCTTCTTCTTCTTCTTTACCAACAAATTGTCCGGCAATTTTCTCGGACATCATTATGCTTGGTACAACTATAGATTCACACATGAAGTCAAGCCTATTTACGAAGAGAATGGATCTGGTAGCTAAGAACATCTGGTGAAAAAGACGTTAGGCAAGCTGTCCAAGCAACACATTGGTCTGGTCCTGCAGCTAGTGACATCTGGTTGCTGAGAAGAACAGTTGGGGCAATGGGAAGATTGCTAGGCAACATGCCACAGCTACACAGTACTTCACACCTTGTGGTAAGCTGGAACCAGATTGGTCATCAAATGCCTGCTGTGTCTTCCCCATGTACACAGCCTACAACCAGATATGGGGGCCAAACAGAGAGCTGTAAAACGGTTCCCAAGTTCCATAGCATCTTGAAGCCCAGGCACCAGTTTGGCCACTGGCCACACACACACACACACACACACACACACACACACACACACACACACACACACACACACACCCCACACACACACACACACACACACACACACACACACACACACACACACACACACACACACACACACACACACACACACTGAATACCTTGCAGCTATTGCTCACTAAACTCCCATTTCCACCACAACATGTCCAACTCCATGATGTAATGAAACCATTTGGCATACATAATTAATTACCTTGCATGGTCATAGCCTCTGTCCTAGGCGACTAACTACCCATAGCAAAATGGCATAAGCCAAGAGGCAAGGGGTAGTGGGCAACACTGGTGAAAAAAGGCCACCTGACCTATTCTGACCAATACTATGGTCAGGGTAGATCATGTGACACCTCTTGACCACTGGTGTCGTGTGCTACTTCCTGTCCCTCGGCATATGTCATTCACGCAAGTCTATCTCCATAATGCGTTGCTTCTGAGCATGAGCACAACATGGCAACCTAGTTCAGGGGAACAAGAAATCTAAAATAACAAAGGAATAGACAGCCCAAATAATTACTGTCTGCAGGAAAGTCATCAAATTTTGTGGGTACTTAAAGTAGACAATAATTTTCACATCTGACTATTTTTTATCAGAATTTACCGACAAAGAAGTGTATTTTTAAGAACGTAACTGGGCAGCCTCAGGGAAAGTTGGCCCAGGCCAAGGTGACAGCAGCTGTTTCTGTGACCTTGTTTGGCCAACGTGTTGCCCAGGACTTGTCACACCTCTGCTCATTTTCAGAGCAGTGCATTGTGGAGGTACACTTTAGTCACTTGACTACCTGCTTCCAATGCTTAGGTCTTGCAACAAATGAAAAAAACAAAAACAAAAACAAAAAAAAACAAAACACAACAAAAACAAAAACAAAAAAACCCAAACAAACAAACAAAAAACCACACAAACAAAAAACCAAATACAAGAAACAAAAACAAAAACAAAAAACTAAACAGAAGACAAAACAAAACAAAAACAAAAAACAAAACAAAACAAAACAAAAAAAAAAAAAACAAAAACAAAAACAAAAAAAAAAAAGCTCCAAACAGCTGTGTTATAACTTAAGTTATCAACAAAATGCAGAGCATCCCATACTTTTCATGTTGATCAGATCTCTAAGGCCCAAAACTGAGAGGCCCTCGTCACAAAGCTGCAGTGCTATATTTGTATATATAGTAGGAAGAAGATTTCGCAGGGTTATCTGAGTCAGCCCTTGGTCGCAACAAACAACTGAATCACTGGTTAGAGGCATGTAATGTAATACCCCCATCACATAATAGAGGTGTGGGGTTAGTTGACCACTCAAAGCACAACAGTCTGGTAGGCTTTTGATATTTCGGTTTTTTTTCCTTGTAACCTGTGATTGAAACCTGAAGTTATGCCTTTTAGTGCATTCAAAATTATGCAAATTAGGTTAAGTGCATTTTAAATTATGCAAATTATGGGCATTTGAAATTTCAAATCTTGAATATCTTTAAATGTATGATAGGTATAGATGACATTCCAACTTTTATTTGTAGGTTTGTAATGAAGACGCTCCCAATGGACCGGAAAGTTGTAGAAGTTTAATTTATGCTAATTATGGACACTTGAAAAGTTTTAATGATGAATGCCTTCTAAACTCTTGCTGCGAGAGGCGCCATTCCATCTTCTATATATAGGTTTGTGCTGTAGTTGTATCCAATGTTGCACAAGCAAAAGTTGTAGAATTTTTGTTTATGCTCATTAGGGGCACTCAAAAATTTTAGATGTTGAATTTATTCAAAACTATTATACATAAAGGTGCCATTCCAACTTCAATCTCCAGGTTTTTTTCTGTAGGCGCATGCAGTGTACCACAGGCAAAAGTGGTAGCATTTGTAATGCATGCACCTTAGGGCTACTTGTAAAGTTTGAGTTTTGAATACCTTAAAAGCTATTATGGGCAGAGGTGCCACTCAAATTTATTCAAGTTTTTGAGGCACACAGATTTGCTTTGAAGCAAATCTTTTCTGGTCGTAATTTGGGTAAATGTAGAATATTGGCCCGCCCTTCCCCCCCCCCCCCCGGAGCGGTTATGTCAAATATATGTCTGATACCCCCCTCCCCCGTCGCACTGCGAGACACGGCCACCAACCCAGCCAATATGAAGGCTGATCGACTTATCGACTGAAAGACTGATCTACGGTAAGCATACTGTTAAGTTTCGTTCCTCTCTGTCAAGTTTAGTCTGCTGATGAGGCTAGCTGCGGTTGTTTCCATGTTTGCGGTACACGAGCGAGTCGAGCCTGGATGATGTAATGTGAAGTATCAAAAAAAAAAAAAAAAAACATGCTGTACTGCACTTCGGCCTTTAATTCATTCATGAAATTTATAATATCAAAGTCTTAATTTTAAGCTCTCAAAGAACAATATTCCTTAGAAATAATGTGTACAAGGAAATGTAATAATAAATATTCTAAGATTAGTTTTTAAAATATGAGAGGCATTTTATTCAAGAGGTCTCATTAACACTTTAAGAAAGGATTACAACAAAAGTTTTGGCATAAAAAGCTTGAAATCAGCAGCCATGGAAAGAGAATTGTATAACTGAGGTAATCATTTTTTTTTGTTTTCCGTTAAAAGGAACTGTTTTTATGTTATTGTATTTTTAAATGCCTGCAATTAACATTGATAACTTTTTCCATTTTGGAGCTCAAAAAGTTGCATTTATAATTGAAATATTGCCCAACAATAAAAATGGCTACCTGGGTTAAACTCTTGTCTTTACAGATCCGTTAATTTTATATAGATCCATCCATCCAGTTTTGAGTGAGGCTTTCTCAAAATTACCAAGTCTCGCTTACACCAAAGCCAAAGAAGGCAATAAAGCCACAAAATATGAGCTACTTTTAACCAAATAAGAAATTAATATCATGACCACCTCCGCTTAGCTGAGGAGCAGCATAATAATAAATTGGGTCACTCTTTAAATAATTCCAAAAAGAAGAATAAAGCTTGGTTGGGGACCATTAGCTATTTTTTGAATAAGAACCATCGCCCGTCCCTATCATGCCATAGTGCCGCCAAAGTCGACGTGTTTAATTCTTTTTTCGTGGACCAAAGTGATCTTAACACTTCAACGGTCCAAGATCCCGGCCGTCCTGATCACCCTACCAGTCGTGTGTTTTGTCCAGTTCTGTCTCATCGTCGCTTCTCAGCAAAAGGGGTGCAAATAGGGCTTAGCCCTCCTCCCCAATTGTGTTTTGTGACCGGGAAACTTTGTGGACTGTTACATCACTAATATTGTGTATTATCATGGAATAAAATATGTTTAAACCAAGTCTTGTGAACATATGTTTCTGAGATAACCACTACCAAAGATAACCAAGGAGACTTGCTGACTGTAATTGCTCACAAATGACATGTGCTCAGGCCATTAAGCCGGGTGAGTAAATGTAATGCCTTGAACTCTGTCATAACTTTGACCTACACACTTACAAAGATCAACTCTGCCATATAGTGGTGCTAATCAGTCACCTGTCAAATGATTCGCTCACTTGTAAAAACACAAAGTGAGGCTTTGATTGTGAATGGTTATCTAAACATCACCATTCGTGACCACATATAACAGCCATTTAACTGACTGACTCCATAAAGCTTGTACTGACAAATACCATGTTTCATCTTAAAGTTCGCATAAAGTAAGCAGGCTTCAGCAAAACTATTTGGCATGGATAAAGATTAATACTTCATCATCTCAGAAGTAACAAAAGCTCAATTTCACTGATTTGTATTGTATTGTATTGTATTGTATTGTAAACATATTTATTTTTCAAAACTGGATTGCCCCAATGCCACCAAGTGACTAACCGATGGGGTCTCCAGACTTACAAATTATCATTGTAATGTAGCATTACATACAAATCAATTGACGAAATGTCTGGTTTTAGAGATGTACAATTGTACTGCAGCAAACATCGCAGTGTCTGACTCATCTGTAAGATCAACACTGCCATATAGCATGATTTCTATAAGCCTAGAACCTTCTAGGTATAATAATAAGTTCGGATGGACACCAGGAGCTCGCACATTGGAACAGATCTGAGCAGTTGTAGTCTATGTACTTCAAAAAGAAGACAAGATAGAAGATAATGACTAGTATCCTCTTTTAAGGTTAAAAAGAAATTAAATGAAACAGTCGCAGGCTGCAGAAGGCAACATGTTAATATCAGACAAATTGGAATTTAGTTTTGAGCGCCCGAAGCAGAGTTGCGTTTGGATGATATACAAAACGATCTCCGGTAGCGTAGTACTTTTTAATTTCTCGGCACAAGAGGAGAAGTTTGGTTTATTTTGCCTTGAAGATTGATAATGTTGGAGACAATTTGACTTCCTTCGGTAGGTCATTCCATAGACAAATAGTAGCAGGCAGAAACGACTTAGAGTAGCAGTCAGTCCTACACTTGGTCGTCCCTTTCTATCGTCAACTGACCTGCTGGACGGTGGTAAGCCCCAACTAGAACCAGGCCACGATCAGGAAAAATGTAATCCCATACACTTTCATAATATGGCGATTCCAGATCAAGACGGCAGGTGATGGGTAATGAATCTTTAGCGTAGATGGAGACGCCACCGCCTGCGCCTGTCCGGTTGCTCCCTAAGCCTTGCATAGTTAGTAATTGACCTGGGTAACTCGAGTCCAGCCACGTTTCAGACAAAGTGATTATATGCATATTTTCACATTGGGCGAAAACGTGAAGTTCATCCAGTTTTCCATCACTTTTGAGGCCACGGATATCAATATGACATAGTTTATTTTTTAAGTGTTCTGCGGTCCAGGGTTTATGTGAATGTAAACGGCTGACAAGAAGAAATAATAAATTACAATTAGGGCATGCCGCATGCACAAATCAAAGACATAAAGCAGAATTAAAAAATGTAGAGGGAGAAGCGACATGGATGTACCAATCTGGTCAACTGCACAATAATCAATGTTAATTTTCAGCAGTAATTTCGATATATAGAAGAGTCCAATGGCCGCCCTGTATTGTTCAAGACAAGAACCCATGACTGAGTGACGGACGAAACATCACGAGGCCCGCCACCTTGTTCCCTGTCACCACGCAGCGTGCGACTGAGCACAAACGGGCGCTACGGACAGTGGAGCACTGTGTCGGGCTAACAAACAATAAGAGAGACACCACAAGTTTCACAGGACAGATAGTGGGGCTGACTTAACTCGTTGTAAGTTGAGCAATATGGTTCTAACCAACTGAGACTATCACTCATAGAAGTGACCGTCTCAGTTACTAAGTAGGAGTTTCAGTTTCAAAACGTTTACTTGTTTGAATACATTTTGCGCTGCTAGAAATATGAGAGTATTGCCATCAAGATCACAGTCACCGGTACGAAACAGAACAGCACTTAGGTGAACAGGAGCAACAGAGTTAACAGTAGTATGGAGTATATCACGGACCATAGTATGCCTGGGACAGGTCAAACATAATGCCAGGCACTTTCAACAGTCGTTCCACATGAGCAAGCTGGTGATTCCTTGATATGGACCCTCTGTCAAAAATGGACTACTTGGCCAGACACATCAAAGTATGGTCTTCCAGTCTTAAATGATTGCTTTCACAACTTTGTGAATTTTGAAACAGATCGAGAGTGGATTTGTGTCATCTCAGTGGTTCATGTCTTTGTATTCTTGTAACCAGTGAGATGGCCGCTGTTCTTGATAGCCAATACTGAGACAGTATAGTGCTTGTCTCGGTTCACAGGTACATGTACATGTAGTTTTTTGACAGCTTCTGTTAAGATTTGTTTATCTTATAAATGAATAAAGACAGTTTTATACTGCATGTATACACCTCCCCTTGAAATATATGTATACACTGTACATGTATACGTGCATACATGAATAATGTATACGTACATGCACACATACTCATCCACACTGCCCAGAAGGGCCGACCTTCTCAGGAGTGGCACTTTTCTCTGGTCCCAAGGGCTCCCACTGTAGAGAGGTTTCACTGTATAAGTAAACACTGGAATTGTGAATTTCTTTCTTTCTCTTTCTTTTCTTTCTTCTTCACGACCAAGTTGGTCTGGAGATTTTCTCAAGCACTATTTTTTTTTTGATAACCAACAAATTTGCTATGGTGACTGACCTAACCAGTGAAATTTTGCATCTCATTTGAAATAGTCATGATATTTCAAAGTACGCAAATGGGGGGGGGGCAATTATCATTTTAAAAGCTCCATATCTTCCAAACTATTGCAGATTCTCAATATTTCAATGAACATATATAGATTTGTGACACCTGCCAATATATTGGACAGTATAAGTAATAGAATTTCAAATTATGCTAATAAGGGACTTTCAAAAATTTCAAAGTTGAATATCTCTAAAACTATTATACATAAACATACCATTCCAACTTCAACTTATAGGTTTATGACATAGCCGCATCCAATGAACCGTGAACTATAGTTGTAGGATTTTAGTTTATGCAAATTAGGTGAACATGCAAAATGTAAATCTTGAATGGCTTCAAAACTTTATAAATAGAGGTACCATTCCTACTTAAATTTATGGGGTTGTAGCAAAGCCCCATCCAATAAACCATAAGCCAAAGGTGTAGGCTTTCAATTTATGCAAATTTAGCAAATACACAAAATTAAATTGTTGACTAGCTTCAAAACTATTATAGATAGTAGTTCCATTCAAATTTCATTTATAAGTTTGCGACATGGCCACATCCAATGAGCTAAGAACCAAAGTTGTAGCATTTTATTTTTCAAAAATTAGGCTACTACACAACGTTAAGATTATGTTGACAATGGCGAAGTGTACAATTTCAAACTGTTCTCATTTTGAAGGCACCCAGACAGATTTGCTGTGAAGGAAATCTTCTTTTCTAATTTTTCCATTATATTAGGTTCTTTAGAGGCTTTGTAAATCGGATTTTAGTATAAGGCCCAAATGTTTGTGTTGAGAAACATTTTCCAATTGATGCCCTAGAAAAACTAGAGGTGGGTGGTCAGGAGGCCGCCTCTTAAGAGAAATAAGCATTGTGTAAGTTTTGAGAGCGTTGAAGGAAACAAGCCATTCTTCCATTGGTGTAAAGAAGAAAGATGACTATTCATGACTGCAGCAGCACGGACAGGATCATCGATTGTAAGGAAAAGAGACATATCGTCCGCAAAACGTTATATTTCTGATTTTGCAATATTAACTATATCGTTTATATAAATCAAGAACAGTAGAGGCCAATAACTGATCCTTGGGGCACACCAGCATTTATAGTTCCCCAGCTTGATAACTGACCGTTAGGAACTACAAGCTGTTTGCGGTTTTGAAGGTAATCTACAAACCACGATAAAAAGGAATCAGTGATGCCACTTTTTTCCAACTTGTGTAAGAGACCTTTATGCCAGACTTTATCAACGGCCTTGCTAATGTCAAGAAAAACAATTGTTACTTCCTTTTGCTTGTCGATGGCGTAACATAACTCATGGTAAAGAGCAAGTAACTGGTTAATTGTAGAGTCGCCGAGTATAAATCCCACCTGGTTTGCAGACATTACCGTCTTGTCCCGAAAAAAGTTAAATATATGTTTAAAAACGGATTCTTCCATGACTTTCACTGTGCAACTTAAATGGCATATAGGACGGCAGTTATTGCATGAAATTTCTTCACCTTTTGTATAAAGAGGTGAAACATGAGCGTCTTTCCAGACAGAAGGAATAATTTTTTTTTTTATTTAAGGAAAGATCAGCCTCTTTCAAAAGCCTGGTGCTCATTCCATCCCAACCAGGTGTCTAGACTTTTAAGTATGTTGAGGACTGCATTTTCTTGATGCTCAGGTCACTCATAATGTTGGTAGGTGATCAGGAGGGATTGGATCTTGAACCTATGGAGTGTTAAGATTACTTTGGCCCAGGAAAAAAGAATTAAACACTTCGGCTTTGGCACAGCGCTTTCGGTTATGTGCTTTCCATCGCATAACAAAATTACAAGTGCATGTAGAATGTCATGTAAAAAATGTATAAAGATCAAATACAAATACGTATCATGATATATCAAAAATTATATTTAATTATTGGTGAACAGTCCGTTGTAAACCTTCGAATCTATCTGAAATAAAAAGTGTTTTTCAAAATGACTTGAATGAAAAAAAAAATATTGTTTTTTAACTTGAGATATTCTGGTAAATTGTTCCAGATAAAAAGTCCGCTAAATTTGATGCTTTTCTCAACACATTTTTCTTTTGCTTGAAGTAGGACTAACTGCAAAATGTTTCTAAAATCATAACCGTGGTCATGTGTTTCTTTTTTCTGTAAAAACGTTTAATAAAATAACTTGGAACATTACCGTTAAAGAATTTACACATGAATAATGACACTTGCAGAAATTAAATATTCCAAAAAAAATAAAATTTACATTACGGAACAGGTGCTCAGAAGGGGGTAGCATGAGGTAAATTTAGAGCAAGTTTTAATGCTTTTCTTTGTAGAATGATTGCTGGCTTTATGTACTGAAACTTGTTGATTAATTGATTGGCATAAAAAGCTTTCTTTTCATGTATTTGATCAACTATATAATGGGAATTTTTATGATGGATTGCAGCTTATATCGAACGTCATATGTGTGATATGTGATACAACATGTTAAGTTAAGGCCAATACGTTGTAATGCCTCACAGAAAATTTTCATCATTTTTGGCTTCATTGAAATCATATCACATGATATTTAATTTAAAATAATGATCATGTGGTGTATCTGCTTGTATTTTTTCTGGGTAGTTAAGCGTCACTGAATAGTACAAATTTGTGTGCGCGAGTGTTCTGAAGTTAAAAATGTGGACAAACAGGACTTGAATTCAAAGGAATTCCGGCACTTCCTTGAAAAATTGTTTATTGTTTTGGTAAAAGATGACGTTGGTGTACTCAAAGTCTTTTTATATCATAACACCACATGTTAAAGTGGGGGGGGGGTATACAACCGCCTGTCAATGAGTACAAAGTTGAGGAGCCTGCCTCCAATAGTCTGTCCTCATCCTCGTATAGTCAGACCTATCGCCAGGTAAACGAATTGTTTAGACGTGCTGTACTTGGCACTGGGTCTGAGAGGCCGCCTGTGATACAGAGAGACAAGAATAAAGCATGTGTGGAAAACATAATAAAATATACATAGAACAAATCGGCATAAACCATGGCCGCCTGTGATACAGGGAGACAAGAATAAAGCATTTGTGGAAAACATAATAAAATATACATAGAACATAACAGCATAAACCATGGCCGCCTGTGATACAGGGAGACAAGAATAAAACATTTGTGGAAAACATAATAAAATATACATAGAACAAATCGGCATAAACCATGGCCGCCTGTGATACAGGGAGACAAGAATAAAGCATGTGTGGAAAACATAATACAATATACATAGAACATAACGGCATAAACCATGGCCGCCTGTGATACATGGAGACAAGAAATAAAACATTTGTGGAAAACATAATAAAATATACATAGAACAAATCGGCATAAAATAATGCCCGCCTGTGATACATGGAGACAAGAATAAAGCATGTGTGGAAAACATAATACAATATACATAGAACAAATCGGCATAAACCATGGCCGCCTGTGATACATGGAGACAAGAATTAAACATTTGTGGAAAACATAATACAATATACATAGAACATAACGGCATAAACCATGGTACAAAGCACAATGAAATTAATTAGATAGTGATATACAACATCACAGAATAGATATCATACAATATAGTATAAAGCACAATGGAGTTACTTAGATGGTGATATACAACTTCACAGAATAGATATCATTTAATATAGTATAAAGCGGCATGGAATATTGATAACATAAAATAGCATAAAGCTTAACTCTAACAGAGTATAGATTAATGCA
The DNA here is from genome assembly GCA_964020975.1 of Hermodice carunculata. Classification (NCBI taxonomy): domain Eukaryota; kingdom Metazoa; phylum Annelida; class Polychaeta; order Eunicida; family Amphinomidae; genus Hermodice; species Hermodice carunculata. The sequence goes on from CAXHWN010002257.1 coordinate 138,423, forward strand.
ATGTTACAGAAAGCATAAGGAAATAAATGATTGTGGAATATAGCAAAGTACATAGGATAAATGATAATATCGTGCAGATAATAGAGTTTCAATCCAAAATAAAACAGTGCATGAAAATATTGTAAAATATACAATATAACATGACATAACATAAAGGAAGAAATAATTCAAAGAACAAAATATAAATGAATAGATACTAATAAAATACAGTATCACATAGAACAAAGCAATTCATGATAATATAGTATGTTACATGTCGTACAGAAGAAAGAGTAGCAGCTAACACACTATAACAGAGGGCATAAAGGAATGTACCATAATGCCATGTGTTATGATTTGATCGTGGAAGCCCAAAAAGGTTAAGTGATTACCTGCTGTTATAATTTGTTGCTACAGTAACTTTACATCCAAAATGCCATGACATACACTGCACACCTTCCCCCCGATTTTCACTTTGTAGACAGGCATTTATGGCAGGTGTAGAATAATTGCGTTGAGATTGGCATAATTTGGTAAATAAAATGGAACGTGTTTATGTTCTTATTCTTACGCTTTAAAGTTTTGTTTCTTAAGCCCTATTGGTGTTCTCATTCTGGCTCTTGTACAATTAAAGGCATGATTCGATTTTAACAGCTTTCCTCCTTGGGTCGACATGGAGTGTTTCGGGACCTGTTTTTTTTTTTGGTTCTAAGACAACATTTAGTGCTATTTCTGGTCATAAAAAAGACAAAACTATTTCGTAATAGGAACAATGAGCAATTTGGCGTGTTGATTTGCAGGTACAGGCACGAAGAAAGTGCCGGGACGGAGTCAAAAATCGAAATGCTTGCGCCGAGTTTTCTGACGTATTGTCGGCCAGACCGCTCATTGTTCCTTGAATATAACGCATAGTGGAAAAATGGCAATACAATACGTGAATAATTTCAAAGCATAAGAAGACAAATACCCAAATTAAAAAAAAAAACAAAAAAACAGAACACCCCCTCCCCCACAAAAAACAAAACAAAACAAAACAAAAAAACAAACAAAAAACAAAAAAAACACACAAAAAAAACAAAAAAAACAAAAAAAAAAAAACAAAAAAACACAAAAAACACAAAACCAAAAAAAAAAAAAAAAAAAAAAAAAACAACCCAGAAACCAAAAAACCAATAGATATATAAACTAAAACAATAATAATAATAATAATAATAATAATAATAATAATAATAATAATAATAATAATAATAATAATAATAATAATAATATAAAAAAACATCATTTCACATTTGTGAAAAAGTGAATATTACCATAATGTATCCCGTTATATAATATATAGTTTATAATATATACCATAAAGCATCATCAGGTAATTTTGACCCAAATGTCATTTCCATATAGTACTGACATGTCTGAAAAAGTTGAACATATAAACATGTGAATTCCGATGCATTCTGGTGAATTGACGAAAAGAAAAATAAATATCCAGTTTAATCTGAAACGGTAAACTTTTATACGACTGAAAAGTAATTCCATCAGGCCTACATTCTATGCCCATGCTGCGCTCGAGAACGTATTCCATAAACAGGCGTACTTTAATGTCCATGCTCGGCACGGGAGACAATTCCAGGTTAACGCGGATCTGTGCTATGAAAGCCTCGAATGCGCTGTTTGCGTACTGCCTCCGTGCACTTATTATGGAATCTCATTTGATCACAGTTAAACAAACATCACCGAATTCTACGCCTTCTCTTCGAACGCCAAGGACCACATTTTCTAAATTACCTAAATGCTCAGGGGAGTTTGTATCTCTGATTGCCTACCAGGCCCGTGATGTTGACTGAGCTCCCTGTCCAGTCCTGCTGGAACCCAGCAGCAATTCTTTTGTTGCTCACCCTTTAGAACGTATTCAATTGTGCACTCGGGGCGACTTCAGTGTCAGTCGCAAGATTCATGTTCAGGGCAAAAGACTTCCCGCAACACGTTCTTCAGGGCAGGGTGTTTACATTATTAGACCTATATTATGCTCGCAATACAAAAGTCCCATTACATAGGCCTATTATTGGATAAATAAACCTTCACTTGACAAACATCATGCGAATATGTTGCATACTACCTTTTCAAAGTATTCAACCGGTGCTTCCGCATATGAACATGGCTCCAATATTGATAATTCATTCTACTCCCAAAATGGTTTGTAAACAAGATTTTTTGGTGGAATTCATAAAGAACGAAACGGTAAATTTAAGTTTAGAAAATGTTCCAAAACATCAGAAGTGGTATGACATAGGCCTATGCTTTATTTACTGAGCACCTTAATATGACATGGGTAAAACGTCAAAACTGAGCGAAGCTACTTAGCCATACTGAGTGGAGCCGAACTTTGCCGAAACGTAATTATGTATGCTTTCCATTGTTGACAGATTTGTCCAATCAGTGTGTTGTCCTGTCTTTTGAAGTCCGCTCGCTGACAATAACCACATGGATATCCATCAGGGGAACAACATCGATTAACAACATGCGTTCTGGTGGAAGCTGCAAACATTTTACCTAGAATGATCTAAACTATAACAAAACTACCATTTCGAGTTCGGGAGAACGAGTCAACAAGTAAAATTATATATCCTCAGTCTTTATTTTCACGAAATTTATAGAATTTAATTTGTATTCTACCCAATCATAGCCCCCACTGGTCCATACCACCCTGTGCTCTTGGTGGAAAATGTGGTATTTTTAACCAATCATACCCCTACACCTCCCCCACCCACCCACCCCACCCCCTACGGGCTCCAGCAGGCGCCTCTAGTAGTCGCCATTTTGGACCATGGAAAAAAAGTGTTGTGCTTATAATGACCTAAAAAACGCGCTTCGCTCGCGATCATTTACCACTCTTGGCCAGTAACATTTTCAGTGCATTGATTCAGTCCGTAAATACGAGATTAGAAGGGCCCTGACGTTGTCAGCATGTCGCTATAAGCGGGGGGAAAAGTGCTGCTAATCTAGGTAACTTGGGTTGTTTGTTAAAACGTGTCCTTTGAATTTTTCCCCGTTTTATCACATTATGTCCTGTTTCATCTATTTAATTTTGTTACCTGGGCCAAGACACTTGTATAAAAAAATCAAAGTTCACAAATATAACTTCCGGTTCAGGAAACCGTTACAACAATTAACTCAGCACTCTGTAGCTTGCACCTGACGTTTTGGGCCATCTATCACAGCAGTGATACGACATGCAAGCTCTCAGAACTGACTTCCGAAAACGAAGATGATGTCTCTTCACCCTGTGTCCAATTTGAAGACATACAAGCCACAATAACAACAATAACCCAATAATTTAGCAGTTGAGCAAGCAACACTCGGGTGTGCAGGTGAATATTCGTTTGTGACGTCATGCCCACACTAACAACACTCCGTTCACCCCAGATGTGTGTTAAGCCAAGAGAAAATAAGTTCAGTTTCTTCATTCAGATTTAAAATGGTTGATCGTTGTGTGGCGATGGTTTGTTCAAATACAACCAAACCAGGATGGAGTCAGCCTGCACACATCCCCAAGTCCTGGCTCAGGTTACAGAGAGAGAGAGCGCGTTCACAAGGCCGGTTTACTTCACAACAATTTTCCTCTAGTCACCACAACCTTGAAATTTTACAGTACAATCTTGAACAATCATCTAACAATTCAATAGATTAGTTCACTGAGAACGAAATGCTGCCCAATCCAGACAAATTTCAGGCTATTGTTCTCTTCCCCTCTAGGAGAGACTCTTGCAATATAAATTTCGAAAAAAAAACAAAGAACAAAAAACAAAAAAAACCCAGGTCATTATTTTTGAAGATCACGTCAAACTGCTTGGGGTCGAGATTGACAACACGCTCAAATTAGATATCCATGTTACTCAACTCTTCAGGAAGGCTGCCAGACAACTCAATGTTTTAAAACGTCTCAGTACATATTTAGATACTGATTGGAAATTCTTGATTTTCAGGTCCTTCATACTTTCAAACTTTAATTATTGCTCCTTAGTGTGAAACGTTTGTGGATCTGCCCTCACTAAGAAAATGGAAAAACTTCAGGGGCGTGGCCTACGTTCTGTTTTTGATAATTACACAAGTGGCTTCTGCTCACTGCTCAAAAAGGCAGATCTGCCTACATTATTATTCGTAGACCGAGATTTTTATCTATTGAAATCTACAAAGCCCCAGGAGGCTTTAGTTACCCATGTGTGCAGGATATTTTAAACAGTATTTATCTACTGAGAGCTCTTGCTCATCCAAATATTTGTACCTGCCAATTTTCAATAAAGGAACTTTTAGAAAAAATTCTCTTCAATATCTTGGCGTCAAAATTTTGTAAATAAAACCAAGAATGCTATCTCACTCCCTGAATATAAAATCACCATATTCCTCAGCATATGGCTCATGGAAGTAACGTTACCCCAGCCATTCTTCGTCAGAGGACGAGTACTATTTATCTGATGTTTCTGACAAACCGGGTTACTCGTAACCCTAAATCGATCCTTTGGATCCCAACCATAGTACCACACGCATTCCTGGTAGGCTAATCAGTGTGGGGGAACTGATGCTGGCATGTAGTCCTGAATTTACGTTAGCAATATTGTCTATATGTAGTTTCAACGGAGCGTGGCCCTACGATGAATTTATAATATGATCTGGGTAAAACCCCCCAAAGCGAGCGAAGCTTGCATCCTCGGTTTTTACTTTCATACAAAGTATAGAATTTAATTTGTATTTTAACCAATCATGGCCCTCCTTGGCGTAAAGTGCGAACTTATCAGGTCTCCAGTGGTCGCCATTTTTGACCATGGAAAAAGTGATGTACGTATACTGATCATAAAAGCAAGCTTGCTTCGCGAATAAGCTGCGTGACAAGGAAGCCCGTTTAAATAGCTTTTTCTGCCACGCAGAGAAAGTAACGTCTGAGACTTTGTTTATTTTGGTTTAAATATATTTTATTCAAGCAACAATTGGGAAACAGGGTGAACCCTATATTAATCCCTCTTGTACACATAAAAGCATAGAAATCGAAAGACATTACACACCAGGCAATCACAAAGACCAAATAGTAGTAACCATCACATTACAATACATATAGGTGGCAAAATGCCGAAACAAAGTATTGAGGATGTAACCAAGACAGTACGCCACGTAGGGACAGGAGATGGGGTACTGCCTTATTAAGTGATATGAAGTTATCTAATTGTTATATACAAGGGTGAAGCAGAATTACATAAGGATGAAACCGTCAGAAGTCATATATTGTATAATTGTAGATCATTAAGTTATTGCCCCGAGCCTTCCTGTTGCATTTATATACTGATGTACAGCTAAAAATATAATTTCGTTTTCTATGCCATTGCACTGTTTGGAGCCATACAGAAGTGTTCGCACGGTAAAAGGTGCAATAGGTAGGACCTTCCTTTGTAATATACCCCTCGATACACTATACCTATTACATTCACAAAAATAGTGAAACCTGTCTTCATTTGCGTTGCCACAGGAACACTCGGGGGAGTCAACGAGTCGTCTCTTAAAAAGATCACTTTTGAAATTACTACATTTCATACGAAAGCGTGCGTGTGCAATCGCTAATCTTCTATCTCCAATGTAAAAAAGTTTGCTAACTTTATTTGCTTTAGAATTGTGTTTAAGCTTAGATTTAAACTCGTCAAGACTTTCAGCTCTCCGAGTATCAGTAGGTAATTTGTTCCATTGCTTAATAACAGAAGGAAAAAAGGAAAGCCTGAAATATTCGTTTTTTGCAGGAATTTCGGGAAAGGTGTAACGTGACCGAACTCGTTGACTAACCTGAATTTGTACAAAGTTCCTCAAATATTGTGGAGTGTCGCCATGTACTATTTTGTAAAAATATATCAGCTTTGCATTTTTCCGTCTTTCGGAAAATTTTTCCAACCCTACTTCTTCATATGTTAAATCATGGACTGTACCTTTTGTAGCACCTGACAAAATACGTGCTGCAGCTCGCTGAACATTTTCCAGCGGCTCGGATTGAGTTGCAGTGCAGCTATTCCACACAATTGTCCCATACTCCAAAGTTGGTCTTATAAAACTAAAACACAAAATTTCTAAAGATTTTCTACAAATACGAAATTGTATATATTTCATTATATTAACGATTTTCATACTTTTGGTGACTAGGCTATTGATATGACTTGACCAAGCTAAATCTGTTTATTTTCGGGTATAGGAGAACATTTTTAACATAACATTTCAGCTAGGCGACTGGTGCTAAAGGTTGCAGGTTCGAGTCCCGCTCGTTCCGAACATAAAATAATACATTTGAGATTCGGTTTCACATAGTTGTGAATCACTTTCGCTTTAAATCAATAGGGGCTATGACTCAATAAAGTTCCGCAGGTAAATCTTGGGGGGGGGGGGCATTCTTGGTCAAGAGGCTGTAGCCTGCAACCAAACATAACGGCAGAGGTTGTGGATCGTGTGTCTCTGTTATTGTCTCCACTACCCTACCCACCCCCATGCAATGCTATCCCCGAACACCAGCTAATAATACGCCCTCACAATGTCAAAGGGGCATGGAATACTATCTTAATTTGGCCGCAAGTCTTCTGTGGTTGCTCCCACATTGCACCGGCCTGTTGTCCGAGAAAGGTCGACACCCTGTCTGTACGGGTAGGGCTACTGTGGGGGCCTACTTTGTCGACGGTGTATAAGGCCTATTTCTGTCACGTTAGCATTTCTGTCGTCTGCCATGGCCGTGCAGTATCCGTTGCCAGCACAGTAATATCCAATTTGTATTACTGCTCTCTAACTGTCTGGCCATTTCAAAATCGAGAAATTCCAGCTCGCACATTGATTTTTTTTTACAATTGTTTACCATGCCAAACCCAGCGCAGGCATGTATGGCAGCCTTCTCCTCCTGTGGTTTCATTGAAACAGCTTAAAAACAAGTAAACTATACCCTTTCTTATGGTCAAACAAGCCTGGCATTGTGTGGGAGTAGCAGATATCACCTACCACACGGAAATCAAGTGGAAGTATGGATCTATATGCGGCAAAATAAATTGTGGAAAAATATGAAGCTGTAGCAGGAAGTAAAGGGTTTATGGGATTATTTCAGATAAAAACTATCGACAGTCTCTTGGCGCGACTTCGGCTATCTCTCCCATGTATACTGTTAAGCCACAGATCCCGGCGTAAGCCACAAAGCAGTTCAAATATAGAGACAAATTGCATGGGGTCCCGAAAAGAGCAGAGGAGAATTCTGGCCTGTCAGATGAAATCTGAGAAAGCCATGAAGTTGTGCCGGTTTGCTACCAGCTGCCTCGGATTTACATTCATTATTTGTGTATTATCAGGCCTTGGGAAAGCAAAGATTTCCCTCTGCCACGAGAGCAGGCATTCATGACACAGGCCATCAGTCTTCCGGATACGTTTTAGACATGTTAATTACGTGTATTTGTCTTTTAGCGAGCATCCATAACGAATACATGGGGGACAAAATCGCCAACTGATAGGACATCACAAACGTTAGTGGCCACTCAATATAGAGAGTTTTTAAATGAATAAATCGAACATGTTTCCTTTTATGGCCAACAGCTTACATTATTTGTGACCCAGTTAGGCCATTTTTCCGACTCTTATGATAAATGTAACTGCTTCTCTACCAGAGCTACAAGTCAGCGAGTGTGTTTATAGTTGTTTTGTCAGATTCACGTTTTCAAATCAGTATCAGATTTAAGTTTTATCAACCTTCTAATTTAATTCAGGTAATGTTATGCATACATAGCGAGTTTCTTGTCGCTTTTTATTATGCGTCAATCGAAAGGTTGTACAGTTTGTTTATTAAACACTGTTGATGTGCTGATAACTAAAGAGTCAGAGATATGATGTCACTGCAGAAAAAATGGTCAAACAGCTACACATAATGTAATTAGTATTGCTTGGAACTACCCAATATTGAAAGTGATTTTTTCGCCACACCAGGTTGGGCGTATATAAAATTTTGAGTGATATTACAAGAAGCTACCGATAAAGATAAGGGGAAGAATTGTACTTGAGACCCACACAGGTGGAGTACATGGCAGACATACATCTGCTGATGGCACTATGTCAGTCTGTAGCCTGAGGTTCAACAGCGTGTACAGTAACTGGTCAGATTGTTTAATGTCCATGACTGTGGCACACTTGTACAATGTGGCACACCGCCACAATACCTCACATGTTCAATGTCCATGACTGTGGCACACTTGTACAGTGTGGCACACCGCCACAATACCTCACATGTTCAATGTCCATGACTGTGGCACACTTGTACAATGTGGCACACTGCCACAATACCTCACATGTTCAATGTCCATGACTGTGGCACACTTGAACAGTGTGGCACGCCGCCACAATACCTCACATGTTCTCACCCATTTTTGTGCCTGAATTCGAATCACTTCCGCAGGTAATGTTCATGATGATACAAGAGACTACATCACAGCTTTCCCATTTAGCAGAGATGACCTTGTTTGTACTAAGAGTAAATTTAGTATCCCACTTCACTGATCAGTGTACTTTCACAATGTTATTTTATTAAAAAAAAACATAACCGTGGTAAAATTATAACAAATATTTGACAAGGTCCCGACAAAAAATTATAATCAATGAGACAAATTTCTCAGATTTAAAGCTATTTTAACTTCACTTTTTCGAACATTTTCTTTCTTATGAGATCATATCCCTGACATACTTTATGGAACAATGCATTCATGTTCATTATCCGTTGACATATACATCCTGTCATATGTTTTAAGTAGGAACATTATGTCCAAACACAAATATGCTGCAATCAGGAATAAAAGGTAAATGAAATGCATGTTTAAGATTTTCATACGTTGGCTGCATCTGGTCCAAAGAGTTTCAAGGGGAATCTGCTTTTGTTGCGTCATTGTTTGGACTTTACACACCAAAATCCAAGAACACCGAAACAAAATGAGATGGGCTTATTTAGCTTACAGTACATACACAACAAATTGACATATGTACAATGTCAAAATGTGTTTGACAAAGTTGATTTGCTAAAAGCTTGTGAACACTTTAAAGTTTTTAAGCATCCCAAAATGTAAAATAAGTGACACTTATATGTGTATGCAGAGTATCTTTCCTAAATTGTTCTAGCTTTTGAACACTTCGAATGGTAGCTCAAGTTACCACGTATCACGGACAACAGAGTGTGTTGTCGGTTGTATTACACATTAGCAGCTGAGTGATCAGAAAGGGTCAATTGAGCAAAAATAAGTTTTAGTGCACATCCTGACGGATGAAAGGTACGCATGTGCAAACACGTAGCGACAGCTAATTGACTAAAGAGCAAAAATTAATGCAGACAAAACATGTGGTCCATAATTGTTACAAGTTGACAATAGTGTTATTTTTGCGTGCAGTCCATGGATAACGATGAGATGGGTTGATTTACGAACCAACCAACCGACCAACCAACCAAACGATCCCGTCTGTCTGCATCCAGGATATTTCATTCCTGTCCCTTCATGACAGACAGCGGTGTAGTGTTTATGTTATCTATAACTCTTGTGTATACAAAGAGCCTTCATGTGTGATGTCCCTTGGGTGTCAGGCAGAATACATTGCTTGTACATGAAAACTGACACACAAAGCTGCATGGATTGGAATTATTCATACTCAATGACTCCACAATAAGTACTCGCTATCTAGTGGAAACTTTCTGCTCAAGGTTGACTGTTGTCTCTCAAAACTTGTATCCGGTACAGTTAACATTAACAGATATATCAATTACCCCAAAACCTAAAAACAGAGACTTGGGCAATCGGATTGCATTGAACACTGGCAGGGTTACATTAGCTTTAGTTTTCGCCGAGTTATATATAAATCTGTTTTAAGGACAGGTAAGACACCAAAAATATATCGCACTTTAATCGATCGTAGTTCAAAATGTGTTTGCGTTAGGATACCAAATCATATATGTGTTTAATCGTCATACTCCAAAAAATTTATATGTTCCGTATTTGGGTATCTGTTATGTTAATTGTTGAGTAAACGATTGAAAGTTGACCGCAAAACATCCAACTCATAAACATCGATATAAGTCTATTATTATTTGTGATCAAATCATAATTGCGCTTGCGTCTTAATCCTGACATATTGGCAAAACACACACACACACACACACACACACACACACACACACACACACACAAAACAAAACAAAAAAAACCGATCTTACGATTTTTTATATTTGGCTTAGTTTTTCTGTCATCTATCCTCAAAGTTTGACATTTCAATTTCCCATCTGATATCCAGGATGTGTATATTCTTCATTTCGTAGAAAAGTAACGAAATAAAATTTTGAAAATCGCTGGATGGCTTTGGCAGTTCAGACATTACAAAATCAAAAGCGGTTAACCGGATTGAATTTCCCCAGCCGTTTTCTTGGAATAACCATTCTTAGATGGGGTTTTCGTCCTATTATCCTTTGTGATAAAACAAGCTTCAAAGGCATTTGACGTTGATCATTTGCCTCTGAAACAATACCGTTGCCACAAATGGAGTCACATATTAGGTTGGGCTAAACAGTATTAAAGTGGATAAACAGAACGGCTGTAACGAATGCGGTAACTGTGCCGATCATATATTGAAATTCGTAAGAAAAAGGGAAAGTCTACCTTTGTTGTTTCCGTAAATTTTCTAAAACCTTACGATCGTATAGGCAGGACTTGGTTGCAGCAGACGACTCTTGACCACCAGCCAGTCTTCAGGATTTTGTTGCAACACAAATGGTCAGCATATGGGGTGCTAAAAAACAGGTTAAATGCACTGAAAGCGATATATACTGAGTACCATCATGTGTTCGCTGCAACGGATTATGCTGAGACTGGTTCAAGGTAAACAGCGCAACGTTATTCCATTTTTATGTTAATGACATTGCTGTCGATATATATATATATATATATATATATATATATATATATATATATATATATATATATATATATATATATATATATATATATACAAACCCTGCACCAAGTCAAAGCAGGAACAGAGGACATCAGAGTACAAGTAAAAATAAAAGTAGTGTTTGTTGATGCAGGTATAGGGATCATTATGCAGCCCTTGGTATTTGATTTGCGTCCTTCGTGTGGTCCCTTGCACCCGCCGCTTTGCGTTGGATACAAATGACCACAGTCAGGCCACAAATCAAAAACCGCGGGCTGCAAATGATCCCAAAGCCTTAAAAAAAAAACGTTATTGTTATATTAATGCAGGGCAAAACTGAAGTGGTGCATTTTAGAAATGTCCATACCCCGAAGAGTGGGCATGAAGCCATTGGGTTTATATAGAAATATACCTGGGGCTGAGGTTGAGAGAGTACTTTCACACATCAGCCATGACCAAATAGCCAAATCTGCACACCGTGCCCTGGGTCTCCTGATAGCCAAAGTGAACATGCCTGGAAGAATGCCGTTTAAAACATACACACGTTTATATGGCAGCTTAGTGTTACCCACAACTACTTATGTGCAGCCATGTGGGGGCAAAAAGAGTTGCCGTGTATCAACAGTGTCCATATGTTAAGAGCCTGTCGGTTGTTGTTGGGTGTGGGCAAGCAGACACCCAATGCACCAGTGCAAAGCGACATGGAGTGAGCCGTGCCATGGCACCGCCGACGGACCACTGTTTCAAAAATGTGGCGCAGACTCTTCTGCATGGACGACACACGTCTTAACCCTTTCTCCCTGAGACGGGCTGGTGGTCAAATGTCGTCTGCTTCAGTCTTTTCAACTAATTTCAACAGTTATGGAAAACAATTTGACAAAAATAAAATCTGTTTTTTGTTTTTGTTTTTTGACATTTATTTAGAATGAATTCCCTGGCAGATACATCGTCTAATCTGGAGGCTCTTCAGCCGAGCAAGACGCACATAGTTTATACACATAGTTTATACACATAGTTTATACATGGCACACAGGACTAAACTATAATTGGTAAAAGAGACATAGCTATGAGCCTATGTATCAAGATATCGTGACCCAGGTCAACAACTTTCATGGGCATGGGTTGGGCACTTAGTGCTCAACTCGTGGCAAGGAAAGCTGTTGACTCAGTCTTAATTCAAGGGAGGAAAGGGTTGATAATCAAGTGTTCCTATGTACAATAACTTCTAGAGGAAAATAAACATACAGGAACTAAGTGATCCGGGGTCGTCTCAACAAAATGGCATACAGGAACTGAACGATCCGGGGTCATCTCAACAATGGCACAGAGGAGCTTAATGATCTGGGGTCAGTTCAGCAATGGCATACAGTCTTTATTGATCCAGGGTCACCTCAACAATGGCGTGCAGTGAGAGGTCGCGTGGACAATGTAACATAGGGAGTGTTTACTACCAAATGGCGTGTGTTCCGTTGCGAAGGCTGTAATAATTTTTTTATGGGTGTATAGAATCTTCAAACACAATTTTGAACCAGAACGCTATGTTCTAATGTCACTGTCATCTAGCCACAGAGGTGCACCAGCACTCTTTCGATAGATTCAACGTGGCAACAATTTGAGTAGAAGCAATACGGTATCGGGAGAATTCGACTCCCACTTAATGGAGAAACATGTTATATCTGTGAACCGGGTGACTTAGTCGAAGATGAATATCATGTAATTTTTGAATGTAAGCTTTATAATAATGAGACAAAATCACTTAAAGACGCATGACACACCAGCAAATATTATCTTGATATCTTGTGCCGCCAGAGCAAACTTAGGTCAGCTTTCCGACATTAAGATGAAATTCTGATTAATAGAGTGGCCATGTACATCCTCTGAGGAAAGATTTTTTAAAAAATATCTAATTCCAGTTGATTTGACCCTTTGCATGTGTGCATTGCAGGCAGCCTTGGGCGGCTGACGATGCACGTATATGCTCAATTGGAACTCATTGTATGTCTTGTATATATATATATATATATATATATATATATATATATATATATATATATATATATATATATATATATATATATATATATATATACATATATGTATATATATATATGTATATATACATATATATACACATATATGTGTGTGTATATATATATATATATATATGTGTGTGTGTGTGTGTGTGTGTGTGTGTGTGTGTGTGTGTGTGTGTGCATTAGCTGACTATGGAGTGTGTACACCGTCGTTTACCTTAGTCTGGCTGGCTTTCTACATAAACATTGGACTTAACTAATATCAGTATTCATATGCTGCCATAAATGGCATGTTGTATTTACAATTGGATTTAGTCTCTCATGACTAGGTATGGAGTGCCAGACTTGGCTTTTACAGTACTTTTATGATATAGTCTTTTGACTCCTTTGTGCAGCAATACTTTAATAAAGTTACTATTACCACTACTAGTAGTACAACATTGAATGCCTGTCTGTCCTCATCCCATAACAGGTTAGCCTTGGACGACTGTCTTCTTCGATTGCATAAACACATTGCCCTATTGACTAAAACAGTTTTATGCGAAATAAGATGCATGTGTTATTCCTGGTTATCTGTTGTCAATTTAGGAGATGAATCGACATGTTCAGGGTTTCTTGTATTCATCGTTTCAGGAAAGTACATTCATCGATCGTAATGGGCTTTGTGTTATTGCACTCTTGTCATGTGGTCTTCGATGGAACCGTCGTGTATATCAGTAAATAAACGACGCTATAAAAAGTCGTTACATTCATAACCTTTATCAACGAATAAAGCTTTTTGTGGAGTTTAATTCAGTGGCAACATCGTGTATGGTAGCGAGTTTTTACCTTTTTCAACGATGTTAACGAGTGGACAATTGCCTGTTCCTGATTCCCTCGGTCTACCCAAACACATTTTCCATCAAGGAAGGTTTTAGTTTTGCTATTTTCTGAAACGATATCAAAGCCATAAGGCCTATGTCACGACGTGATCAACTTGAATTACTCGGTCACGATTTGTTCAGATTGATGTGGTAAAATTGAGGTCTCATACACAGAAAGGCAATTCCAAATACATGTAACATTGAAAAAGAGTGGTGAAGGGGTCCGTAGTACGCTGGCACAGATAATACTTTTGCCCAAGTACAACGTACGGAAAAATGTACAAATTAATGGTTGGTACGAAGTACGGAAATTAAAAGGGCTTCTAGTACGTAAGTACAGCAAATACAAATGCCCAGTACGCTAGTACAGATAACCCCTTCCTCTCCAATATTGTCTGCGGGAGCTTTCCCTTGACCACGGAACTACTTGTGAGGTGGATGCAACATTTGTGTAGCTATCCCGTGCGGCTTGTTTTACTAACGGGTTCTTCCTCTGCCTAACTATCATATCTCCTGCTCATGGTAATACAACCTCCACTCACAATGTCGGAAATATATTTCATCCAGTGTTTGCTGATAAACATAAGTCCTTAAATTTTCTCCAGGAAAAAAAATCAAATATTAATTGTAGCAAAGTAGCATCGATGAAAAGTTGAATGAATTGGTCAAGTCTACACAAGGGATAGTTGCATGCACTTAAAATTGTATCGTAAACATATTGATTTTCAAAATCGGGATGACCCAGTAGCTCAACAGGAGCTGATCGAGGGGATCCCCAAGACATATGGACTCACATGTATTATATACAACACACACTGGACAGTACAGAAATTCTACTTGTAGAAAAAAGGTATACAGTGGAATCTCCCTACTAAGTCCACTTCAGATTCTGAAAAAATGTAGTCTTAATGGGGATATAATGTAATTAAGGATAAACGAAAATGGGTCTGTAAATTGGTGGTCTTATTATAGAAATGGTCTTATTATGGAGGTGGTCTCAATTGGATATTATATAATATTGTACTATTGTAACTTATAAATAGGACGCCTAGTCTCCATTATGAACCATTGAATGGCATTGAAGATTTCAGTAATAGCTTCATCTGGGAGGTCACAACTTCCAGCGAGCATAATTTCTAGGAATCTCTCTTGAGCCACGTAAAGCAATAAATTTGGTGTGTACCAGGGGCTAGCGCGTTTGTGACTGATCTCAGTAATTTCTGTCTGGAAAGTTCATAGGTGGGACAGTAAACAAATGACGCCCTTGACTGTGGCGGACAGGAAGAATTGTGAGTCCGAGGAATGGAATGTCAACCCGAAGCGCTGAGGATCGACAGTACATCCCCACGGTTCACATATTCTTTCTGTCCCCCAAAGCCAAGGACGTCAGTTGCTTTATTATACCGAAGAACAATAAATGATTAGAAGAACAAAATTTTCACATGATAATATAAAAGATATAAACATCATTGTATAATTGTCAACGCGTATATATTGGCCAGCCTTGGGGTCTTTTCATAACTAATGGACATAGGCCTGGTTCCCGAGCCAATCAGAATAACAGCGCCATCTAGCGGGACATGCAGGGCGACAATACTTTCGCGGGAGATAGGAAAATATATCCAACCCGGAACTAACCAATCACGAGTGTGGATCACGCGGGAGTTTGAATGGCAAGACAAGTCAAGATCCACCACAGTGTCATCTGCTAAGTTCGAAGAGAGTAAGGCGGGCTAGTACGCGGTTAGGAGTACTAATTTTACCTGAATACAAAGTACGAAAAAAAGGAAAATGCACAAGTATTGGTTGGTGCTAATACGAAACATTAAAAAGGGCTTCCAGTACGTGAGTACGGCAAATAAAACTGTCCTGTACACCAAAACCCCTTAACCCCCCCCCCCCTCGCCAAGCTCATGTGCCCACATTTGGACCTGTTCTACGAAAAAAATATGCTGTTGAACTAAGTATTGTAGAGAGGCGCTTTTATCATTTATTTGTTTTTAGACCACGGAACGCACGGGCCTCCAACCAGCAACCTTCAACACCAACATGTGGTGTGTACATGTGTAAGGCTTTTGTCATCAACTGAAATGCAGGCTTGTTCAACTTGTTAATCTTTTGTCTTTTAACGTAATGGTGTATCTAAATCCTAGAATGCCAAGAAGCTGTATATGAAATGTAAGGACATTACAAAAGGGTGATAAAATAGTATAAATGATTTCAGAAATTTTGTAATGAGTGGGTGGTCATTGTGAATGCTATGTCAAAAACAGTAGTTTTCCCACATAGTCTGCTCATATATCATATGCTATGATAATACATAAACTGACCGATATGAAGGGTTTATAATTATATACATAGATATCTCGGGGTTGTGCAAACAGATCATTTGTCAGCGCACATAAAATATTGTATGGCAAAGGTGAAGGGAAAATAATTTTACCTTGAAGTAGTTTATATCTTTCCAATGGTCTCTATCTGTTTGGGAGAGTGATTGAAACTGCTTGCGTTTCATCGGTTTACTGAGTAGTATCGGAACATCAAGGTTAAGTCAACTCAGGGATGTGTTAAAACATAACATTAGTATGCGAAAAGCTACATCTGTGATAGTCCAGTGATGTATGAGAAGTTCACAAAGACTGTGTCTCGCACACCTCTCTACATGAGACCTCGTCTTCATCTGAAAGACCATTCTTCGAAGATTTTGGAACGGAAGTCTGTCGGACTCTTCATTCGTTTCCCCATTGAAATTCCTGAGAGAGGGTGCTAGAATTTACGGTTGATAACGTGGCTTTCGCAATTAAGATCATTTGCTTTGACAAGTTTGTCATGGTCTAAGTTTAAAAAAAAGCGAACTCACAGTTGTTCAGATGCTGGGATATGAACGATAATGTGTACAACGTCGTGTTGTCCCCCGGGATGGCTTAACATTAGAGGGAGCATTTAGGAACTACTTATCATTTTTAGCTACGGAGCTGAACTGAAAGCACCTGCAGGAAATAGCAGATTGTATTAAAATATATAATTCAAGCTTATCTTGTATCCTGTGGTACCACCTACTGTTAATGTTAAAGGGAGCTGTATCAAGCTGAATCACACATTCATGAAAACAGGCACTTACAAGATTGTATTGGTCACCATGGCTGGACTCAATCACCAAATTGAAATATTTGGAGATGAATATAACAGTGAACGCCTCCTGATGGAAGGTAATAAGAAAACGCGTCTTTCCAACATACTGTCTAATGGTACACCATCACGTTTTCAATAATGCTTAGTGGCAAAATATATATTTAAAAACTAGGATTACTTACAACAAATGCACGCTGTGGCTATTGAAATCTTGGACTAATGCGTAATGTCGTCTGCTGTTACTCGGCCACAGTTTACAACACAGAAACCTGGTTCTATTCATCTAAGGTGTGCTTTTTGTATAAAACATTTAACCCACTACACGTTTATCGACTCTAAGGCAAGCTTGGACGTCTCTTAAATGTGGGGGGGGGGGGGTAATTTTGCCCTGGTACATTTACGGAAAATAAGAACACGTACAAATAATGGTCGGTACCAAGTACGGAAATTAAAAAGGCTTCCAGTACGTAAGGACTTCAAATAAAAATGCCTAGTATTCCAATACGGAAAACCCCTTACCCCCCTCTTAAGATAGTCTCTACATGGATATGGTTTACAGTAATCTCGACACATGTTCGCATGATACCTTGTCATTTATTGTGCAACTCATTGATGAAGACATGGAAGATGAGCAAAAGGCGCCGTTGATTGCCCCCACAGTCACTGTTTGGTATGTAGTCCTGCTAGTGTATTGGACGCTTGTTTTACTTGGAAACATATATCTCAATAAGGTGGTCTTTATGGGCAAACATTTTTGTTCTTGTTTATTTTTACTGAGATATGTCCGCTTGGTTAGTGACTCGTGTCTTCCCAACTTTTTAAAGGAGAGTCTTACTGCGGAGGATTTTAAAGTAACATTTAAGAGTCATTATTTTAAATTAACCGAATGTAACTCAATGACTCGAATATTTCGTTGCATTGTGTATATTTTCAGTTTTATAAATACATATATAACTTTGTTTTATTGTATATTTTATCTTGTAACAGGGCCCCGTGGAAGTACAGTCTCCGGTTGAACGTGATCACCCTGTATAAATATGTTCTAATAAAAATGTCATATATTAGCGCAAGAAACCATTTCATTATATTCTGTTAGTGGCAGGGCAATCCCGTAGAGGGATATTTTCATGAACGCATCATCACTACATGGCTATTGGTTTCCAGGTAGGTGTTTCAAGCAATTAGGCCAAAGTTGACATTTTGAGCCTCTGAAATAATATGCTGCCGAGTTATCAAGTCTTAATGAGAATAAATGGCCATGTAGCAACAGACCTTTCCAAATGCACTTTAAGGAGAGGAAGATGTCATTTATTTCTAGAAAAGCAGTGGCATTCCAAAAACATATATACTGTATGTGAGGATACCATCCAAGCCCGGTCTCTTACACCTCCCCTGACTTTACTCCATGCTGGGTTACCAGATACCAGCCTCTTGATTCAAAATACCATGATCTGTTTCTGACATGAACAAAAATATCACATGCGCCCCCTGGTGCTAACTTGTCCGGTACTCTCTTGTGTTGTAGGTACATATGGCTATTTTCTATAAACCTGTTTCTAACCCTGATATCTATAAAATTATAAATTATCAGTCATTTATACCTTTAACGAAACAAGTTAATTTTGATGTAAATTTTGACACAATTATTAGTGCAAGCTTATGGTTCTTTGCTCCACGGAAGTGAATATTTTTGTCGTTTTCCTACCTCTAGCACTAGAAAGTTGCCAGACTGTTTGGCACGGGAGGGGGGGGCATGTATGAATGGTCATTCTGCAGCATGGATAACATGAAGATGAAGTTATACCGTATTCAAAGATACACGGAATTAACTTATACTTCCCTCATTTTAGACTTCCAGAGATTTCAGTACAATTCAAACATGGTGCTTTTCTTGTATATCTGATCACAACTGATGGCAGACGGGACATTTGTTGGATGTGATGGGCAGACGGGACTCTGAGCTACGTATTAGAATGAAAAGGGGCAACGGTGTCCACATAAGGGTTGAAAGATGAATGTTATGATGATGTTCTGTGAAATAAGCAAAAAAGCACTGGTTGATTCTTTGGTGATTGACGTTGTGAATACATGTATGTTACAAAGCCATGGACAATGCACAACACCAAGGCAGAATATTATTGCTTGCCTTGGGTTGAGAAATAGGGCATGACATCATATTAGCATGGTATGCATTGCAAGGATAAACTAATCTCAGATCCAAGAGATTTAGCTGAAAGGTCGTTTCAAATGGTATTTGTGCCCAATATTTAGTTGCTATACTTGCTGTTGACGTGTATAGACACCAGTGGCTGTCTATATGGCAAGATGTTAAAACACGTAACGCGACAATGTGCATACAAAAATTGTTTCTGAAATGTATAAAGCTCGTCGTATGCAGGAATATGAAGATCATTAATAGAAGCAATATATAATCGTAATATTCAGTGCATAAATGCAATAACTGTTGTCATACATTCTCCGGAGTCACCCATCGTGTTGTGCTCGAGTGCGACAAATGGACACCATACAAGTTTGGTACAACTTGTCGGCAACCTCCTGTAGTCTGCCAGAGCAATATGCCACAATTCATAGAACTTCAAAAACTGTCCCTGTTTTCTCTTGTAATCGCTGACCACGCATACTAATGTACACGAAGTTCGGAATCAAAACTAAATTTCTAGGACCAACATCGCTAAACCGCATTTGGCATGATTTAGGTTTGTGCGCATCGAACGAAGAGATGAACATTTTGCATTGAAATGTTTCAAAGAGATGACAAACTTTTCACTTTGTATGTGCAATTTCAAGTGGAGCTGACTCCTAGTATTTGACCTGCGGTCTATCAAATCAAACGTGGCTTACTTATAAAGAGATTACATACTTGTCTTACTAATATCTGGCATTATTCTTTCTGGCACACAGCAAAGTTAAAGATGTCCTCGTGTATCGTGCGGCCGTCTTTATCTTTTGCGTTGTAGCTTAAACAGATAATTATAAACACATGTTGCATTGCACGGAAAGTCTGAACCACAAATACAAAGACACGTGTAGCTTGTATGAAAGGAATCAGTACAACCCAAGTTCAGGAGTAGTTTTTTACGTGTTTATGACTCCCAGATAAAAACACGCAAAGTAGACCGAACGGGCACAGATAATGAAAGGCTGTTGCTCTGCACCCCCCCCCCCCCACACACACACACAAAACGGTGTAGCAGACGATAGAATCGATTCAGTATCTGGAATGTCGGGTGCTTTTGATGGGGGTGGCATACTGAAAGAAAAGATGCCATCGCGCAAGCGCAGTCGGATTTCATTGTGCTGCCTGGTACGGGGTTACATATTAGCGGTGATTGTACACTTTTGTTGGCCTTTATTTTATTTGACTTTTTTTTACATTATTATGTCAAAACTATATCATAGCAGGGATAATGCATAAGTGGAATGTGCAAGGTGGTTAGTATCAGCTGGGGGGGGGGGGGGGCGCAAAGACGTTGTTTTATGTGCCATTTCTTTTTCGGGGTCCAGAGGTTAATACTGTTGGTATTTCACATTATGCATTTTCTGTATATAAAACATTATTGAAATACGTTAGTCTAGAAAGACAACGAGTAGATTCAGATGTAATAACTTCCCGTCCCAATATTTAAATGCATGTATCGGATTATGAAAACATTCCACTTTGACCTGACACCCATAAAGGATTGCAAGATTAAAACTGTAATTTTAAAAATATTCACCGCTGGTTAGACGAGGGCGTTTTTAACATTCAAAATTTAACTCAAAATGCATAGGCGTTGAAGCTGATTTGTTTCTGCAAGAAAGACTTTTAGTGATTGAAAAAATCAGTGGGCTGTTCAATACACACGTCAAATTTTATGCTTCTATCGCCGAAAGCAAAAGCTGTGTGATATTGTTAACCAGGCCAGTGGACCAATGTGGCATTTTCCCCGATTGAAAACAACATATATTTAAGCGTATATTTATGTGAGAGGACAATTTTGAAAACTGCGAAGTATAAGAAACCAGGCAGATAAAAATGAAAAATTTTTTTCTTCTGCACATGTGTAACTTTGGACACACATGTCTGGAAACCGGTGTCATAGTACTGTAAAGTAAATTGCTTTAATTTCGCTGTTCTTTTATTTTCGCTTACTTCGCTGATGGCACACAACTATATATATATATATATATATATATATATATATATATATATATATATATATATATATATATATATATATATATATATATATATATATATATATATATATACATATATATATATATATAAAGTCGTCACACAAGGTTGCTCATTTTTCTACAGCATAACGATGCTAGAAGAGGAAGCCACCTTGGCACAATGACGTACGCTTTTATTTATTATGTGCATAATGTGCGTAAATTATGCGTTGTTTTCCGCATTTACATCTATCTATCTATCTATCTATCTATCTATCTATCTATCTATCTATCTATCTATCTATCTATCTATCTGTCTGTCTGTCTGTCTGTCTGTCTGTCTGCCTGTCTATCTATCTATCTATCTATCTATCTATCTATATATATATATATATATATATATATATATATATATATATATATATATATATATATATATATATATCACTTTTACATTTTTCTCATTTACAAATAGCTGGTTTCAGCTGTCGCCAGCATGGAATACAACTACTCTGCACATTGGGAGTAACCTTCCAGATTCAGCATGTATACCTCTTCAGTCAAGACACAGTCTTGCAGTATTCATTTCCAAACGTATACTGAACTGGCCCGCCACCATGCAAGCGTTACAAGGACTTGAATGCAAGATCATTTTCCTGTATTTCTTATGGACCCATTTATTGATGACTGCCCAGGTTTTGCGCTTTCCAAAGTGGAAAATATTGCCGTGTTTTGCAGCAAATAAAGTCGGCAATCAGGATGCAGACATTTTACTGTGGACACCGTCCATGCTTATCTTAGAGGGTTTGTGAAAGGTTACCTTTGAACATCCCAAAGATATTTATTTTTGGGATGCAACTCTTTCCTTGCTAACTGCGAATATAGTCGAAATACCTCAGACTAAGTGTTCCCTGTTATATTAAAAGATGCTTTATCCATGTTCCTAGCGAAAAGACCTTTCGTTTAAGTACCAGAACGCCTAGCCGTGTAGAAAAATTATGGTCCAGGTCAACAGCTTTCCTGTGCGCTCTTTGGGCGGATTGCGCCCGCTGCGCTCCAAGGAAAGCTGTTAGCTCAGTAAAAAAATTGGCACTGAAAGAGTTAAAACAATAAGGACCTGAAGTGTGCGCAACGTTTACCCAAAACATAATAATATAATATGATTACAAGACGATACACAGGTCTCATGGCCAAACGTACAACCTTTGTACACAAAACGATTGTGGTTGTGCCTCGGTGAGGGCAGAAGCTTTGCAGTGGAGGCCCAAGTTGTCCTCTGCACTGTCAGTGGGACGCAAAAACAGAACCGTTAAAAATAGGATTGGATGTAAATATTACACAATGACCATTCCGTAGTCACAAAACACATATAGTTTGGGCACTCCTTTGATGCTGGTGGACTTACATTTGTGTAGTCCCCGATCTGGGACAATTCCGAATACAGCAGTTTAGTTGTACGGGCAGAAATATTAGAAAAAATTTAATTTGCTTGTCAGCAAATCGGTTTGTGTGCCTAGAAAACTTATCAATATCGCTTATTTCGTATCTCTTTAATTCCTGCAACAACATTTTTTAATACGGCTATGTATAAAATCTATATATTGAAGTTGGAAAGGCACCTCAATCTCCTTTAGTTTTGAATCTATTCAAGCTGTAAGCTTTGTGTATTTTGCTTAATTTAAAAGCATTAACTTTGATTTATAGTTCATTGTATACAGCTTTCCCACAAATCAATCGAGGTTTGAGTGACAACTCGGTTTACAATAGTGATGAAGTTATTTAAGATTTAAATTTTGTGTATTCAGATAATTTGCATAAAGTAAAATACTATGATTTTGGTTCATGTTTTATAGGATGGGGGTATGTGACAAACCTACCAATAGAATTGGAAATAGCACCTCTATCTGTAATACTTTTGAAGGTATTCTAGATTTAAATGTGCATATTTGTCTAATTTGCATAAATCAAAATGCTACGACTTTGGTTCATGTTTCACTGCATGTGGCTATGTCACAAACCTATAAATTGAAGTTGGAATGACGCCTCTATCCATAATAGTTTGGAAGTCAGTCAAAAATTCAATTTTTGTGTATTAATATAATTTGCATAAATCAAAATGCTATAACTTTGTTTCATGTTTCATGGGATCCGGCCATATCACAAACCTACAAATTGAAATTAGTTAGAATGACACCTGTATCTCGAATAGTTTGGAAGTTACTCAAGAATTTAATTTTGTGTATTCACAAAGTTTTCATAAATGAACATGCTCTAACTTTGGTTCATGATTCCTTGGATGTGGCATGGTCACAAACCCATAACTTGAAGTTCGATTTGCAGCTCTTTATTCATATAGTTTTGGAGATATTCAACTTTTCAATGTTTCAAGTGCTCCTAATTAACATGATTTAAAATGCTACAGTTTTGGATTTCTGTGCCATTAGATTGGCAGGTATCACAAACTTATACGTGCCACTTTAAATTTTGTGTCTCTCTGTAATAGGTTGGAAGTTATGTAACTTTTAAAATTTTCATTGCCCCTAATTTGCATAATTTTTAATATCATGGTTGTTCCAAACAATATGCACAACTTTACTACCAGGTCTATCACTGTGCCAAATTTACAAAATAAATTAATAAGTAAATAAACAGATAAACAGATAGATAGATAGATAGATAGATAGATAGATAGATAGATAGATAGATAGATAGATAGATAGATAGATAGATAGATAGATAGATAGATAGATAGATAGATAGATAGATAAATAAATAAATAAATGATGACAGAAAGGAAGAAAGAAGGAAAGTAAGACAAAAAGAAAGACCGAAAGAAAGAAAGAAAGAAAGAAAGAAAGAAAGAAAGAAAGAAAGAAAGAAAGAAAGAAAGAAAGAAAGAAAGAAAGAAAGAAAGAAAGAAAGAACGAAACAAAGAAATATAAATGGTGTTCACACACAGACTTAATGACCTGGGCCGTGTTTATTACGGCATTCACGCATGCTGGTATCCATTGAACCATTCTTTTCAGCAATGAGTATTTGGTGCCATTGGTATTCACGTTTTCCATTTACGGCTAGGTGATTGGTGCTGAAGATTGCTTTCTCGGGACCCGGCCGTTTCGTGGGCACAAAACATAACCTGTTTCAGTTTTAAAAATCTGCATTTTGAAAACGAAAGCGAGGGAAGACATATGAAGCTTAGATGACACATGATGTCAAGCTGAAACAAGTAATTCCGACGGAGGTATTTGCAGTATGCTCACAAACGGTGGACGGGACATCAGTCACATTACGCGAAAAATTTACAATTCTTGCAGCATAAAACTTGGGGTAGCCTGAAACTTTTATTGATGGGAAACAATTCAACCGATGCAGATCAACCGTATTTATTGTACAATTGTCATTAAAAATATTTATTTTTTGTTGAAATGTGTACATTATTTTTACAAATATTTTACCTTGATTCCATTTGAGGGATCATGTCATATTATTAAGTGCTTAATAAGCACAAAAGTGAAAAAGTGTCATTTGCAAATTACACACACACACACACACACACACAACACAACAATAAATCAATTATCGAGGTTGCCGACGTCCAATTAAGCAGCACAAATTGTAAAATGAATCCTTGCAACATACTTGATACACTCGGGGTGGTGTATCATGGTGGCTATTTTCAAAAGTAACGAAAGGTTTTCTTGTAGAGAGATAGCTTATAAACAATTCAAGAACAACACCAAACATTTCATGCTCAGATATTTTATCTGCAGATCTGTATTTCGTGATTCCATGTGTCAAACGCTGTATGAATATTCAAAGTAATCTGTTTTGATAGAAAGTCAATTAATTAAGCTGCTTTTTACCGTTCTGTATTGCCCTTAGACCCAACTGACAATTAAGATGATTTGCCAACCATCAAGAGTTGTGATTTGCACTTTTACTAATACCTCGAGAAACTGGGTGATACATTTTAGGAGTCTATAGCTGGAGATTATCTTAATGTCTGCCTCTTTTGCAAGTATGCAAGACTTCTATTTCAAGACATCAGGTAATGCATCCATATACTGTTATCTATATGTGATGCGTCTGCCTTACAACCAGCTGCTATGCAAAGAAAGGATGCTTTTACAGGTAGATAGACAAATCCAGTGTTTCTTATGCCACACGTCCACCACATCTGTTCATTAACTTAATTATTGTAACCCAAATATTTTTAAGCCAAGGGAAATAAATTCTATTTTGGATTGTATTGTTTAAACCTGGCAACGTTTGCTGAGTCTAATGGAACACCCCCGCTGTCCACTTGTCATCCGGATGACATTCTACAATAAGAAGGTGTGACCCAAAGCTAGCAATTACCAGTTATATAGACAATCAGTTTTGGAGACTTTGCAACATCAGATTGTAACAGGTAAATTATCCTCCATCAGATTCAGTTAAAATTTCTGGTCATGTTCGCAAACAAACAATTACCGGAATGTTTAAACTGTAAGACACAAATACCCCCCCCCCCCCCAACCCCATATACCTTAAAGACAACGATGTACCTATAATGCACCAATGTACATATTAGACACAAATGTCTGTGAAGGAACACCGCCCCTGTAAGACTCTGATGTACAGTACCGACAGAAAGCCTTGCGCAGTCTCCTCTGGTGGCCCCTGTGCGTGGTCCTCCTCGGGTACATATTGTACAAGGGACTCCTGGGACTCCTGCAGGGAACACTGTCAGGAAGTTTGATGTTAGTTACTCAGTGTGCTTCTTGTACCTACGTGTGGCACTCATTGACCCTAAGCTGGCTATGGTGTCAGAATTGTAATTTTTATTACACTTCGAAAAGTGGTACCTGCAAGTGGCTCCATTGGTGAAACTCCCCCCCCCCCCTCCCGGCCGCCAAGTTTTGGATCAAAACTTTCTGGTCGCACTGTAACCATAGGCCCAACTTCTACAACTCATTATTTTAGGATTCATTATTGAAATAAAATCAGAATTTCATGTTCAAAGCAAGGTGTGTCTGACATGAAAATGTAGAGATTCCAAATACTGAGAACCAACTTGCTAAGCACATAGTCTACACAGATGGTAAATTAACCCTTAAAGCGCTAATTTAAGACTGAGTCAACAGCTTTCGGGGCACTTTGCGCGCAAAGTGCCCCGAAGAAAGCTGTTGACTAAGACTACTTTTTGTGTTAGACCAGACTTCCTGGTATTTGAATGAAAGGTATCTGTATGAGGAATTTGAATCTTAACCATTATATGTTTAACGGGAATGAGAAAACGACTACAGCCGTGATTAGCACTTTAAGGGTTAAGTTTTCTCTGTGCATTTGCTGATTTATCCACAAGAGGCGCAGTGCGCTTGCAGCAAATGGACCATTACATCTGCTAAATTAGTGTGGAAAACGTCTTTTGCTATTCGTAGTAACAGACTCTCAATATAATTTAAATCTTGGCAGCTTTTATAATGATTGCAATGTGTAACATTCTTATCTAAAAATATACTGGTGCTTTTTCATCATTGTTTAGGAACCAATATTTTATCCATATCATTGTTTTCGCCGTGCACATTACGATAAAAGGTTTCCAGTGTGAAAAAGGTACCTTCTATCACTTTCATGACTTTAATGCCACTGGCACAATGGGCATTTGTAAACATGCTACAACAAAAGTTATTTTAATTGTGCCCAAATTACACAAACAGTTGTCCCATTTTGTGAGTATCTTGGCTCCTGACTGGTTAACGCCAGCGTTACACAATGTGTATTGCTCATATCCAGATCATACAGAAAACCTTTGGCAGACAGCATCAACAGTGTAACTGGTCGGCAACATCTCGTCATTTTGGGTTTGATCATGTCATTAACCCTCACAGAATTTACTTCTCTCTCAACCACCAGACGTCCACGTTTTTGTTTTTGCTTTGCAGACGACAAACAGCAGGGCGGGAAATGTGTCCGACCAGCGCAGTGTTCCATGAGCTGATGGAACGATCGATCAAAAATAAGATGGAATCATCATTCCCTATTTTAAGGTGGCTACCGCCTATCGCCTCGGGTAATACAGACTTTTGGGGAGATACTCCGTGTATTCCATAATAAAACTAATAACAACTAGAATGCTCCAAGAAAAAAACAGATTCGAGTCTTGATCTATGATTGCCCGTTGTACTATAATCCATGCTATGAAATCCATCGTGTACTTGTGTGTTAATGTTATCTCAACACATCTTCATTAGTCAATGAATTGACAAGTCACGGCTACAGTAATGCAAATGCCCCCTCAAAAATATTGTATATAGGGGTGTACTTGTCGACTTAAGGCTAGCTTTGGCTGGGTCAGGACTACTGTTGCCAAAGGAGTAAAAATAATCAATCAATAGCATGTACAGTGAAACATCTTCATACATCATTCATGCATAAGATTTTGTTCTTGGTTCGAAGGCGTTTGTTGCTGCAACCTAATAATCGTATTGTGAAGTATCGGTTGTTTACCAAAATACGCATCTTCTACAAAAGCCACACGTACGTCACGTGATGCAGGTACAATGGCCTCACTTTGCATAATCATCATTGCCATGTGAGTCACCACGCGGCCATTGTTGTAAACGTTCTTTACCAAGAGACGTTCTGTAGCACTTTAAAGGGACGTTTACGCTGTGGTATACACTAGGGTTCTTTGTATTCGTTTGTGGCTATTTTAATTTCTGGTTTAGCGCTCTGTCTACAGCGACTGGTAATTTCAAAGGTCGTCTGCTGCACTCAATATTGTCCTTTCTCAAAATATTTTCAGTAAAAATTTCAGGGAAGACTTACCAGGATAACACTTCAATACTCAACAGTTTTCCTCTGCGCAATGTGGCGGGCGCCAGGCGCTCATGGTGCGGCGATGACATCTGTTGACTCAGTCTATAACCACTTCAGAAAGGGCCACCCTTCAGATAGTGACGCTCCTTCATTTAACAGCTGTTTGATCGCATATGTCTGCGTTTAAAGAGCTTGTTTGCATGATTGACTGTCGTATCATAATTGACCCTGGTCAATTGTCAAGACAGTGGAACTTCCCCATAAAGACCAGCTGCGGGACTGAAAAAATGTGGTCTTAATAAGAGTGATCTTAATGGGGATAATTATATTTCATAGATGCTCATACTTCATCTGAAATTCAAATTTCTCTAATTGAGTCAAGGTCAGGCACTGGTTAAATACTGGACAATCGTATTTGCTGCGGTGTTGCTTTGGCTTTGCTTTCAACAAGACAGTACCCGTATATAGAAGCAGATGTCTATATGTAGCAGGGTGAAGTATGCTCCAGGTGCCAAAGTAGCAGCTTGGATAAACTTAATTATTTAAAAATCATGGTTATATATCGCCGAACAAACACTGAGCTTGACATAAGGTGGAGGAGTCAGATTTCTCTCACACACCACCTTTATAATAATATATGCACCCAATCAACCATAAACAAAAATTATAGAATTTTGATTTATGCTAGTTAGGGAACTTGAGAGTCTCAATGTTGAATACCTTTAAAACTATGATACGTATAGAGGTGCCATTCCAGCTTCAGTTTACAGGTTTGTGCCATATATGCATCGAATGAAACACAGATAAAAGTTCTCTTACTTTGTGCTATGGAGAGACATTTTGGAAGTGTAAATGTTGAATATCTTCGAAACTTTGATAGTTAAAGGTGCCATTCCAACTTCAGTTGATAGATTTTTGCTGTAGGCACATTCGATGAACCATAAACAAAAGTTATAGACTTTAAATTTATGCTAATTAGGAGCACTTTAAAAGTTTAAATGTTGAATACCTTCAAAGCTATTATAAGTAGAGATACCTTTCCACCTTCAGTTCATAGATTTGTGGTGTACATCCATCCCATGAACCACAACCAAAAGTTGTAGACTTTTAATTTTACGCACTTATGGACACTTGAAACGTTTAAATGTTGAGTATCTTCAAAAAGTTATTTTAGATAGAGGTGCTATTCAAATTGAATTAAGAGGTTTGTGCTGAAGCTGAATAAAAAACGGACAAGAATTGTAGCATTTAAAGTTATTTAAGTTTTGAAGGCGCGCAGACAAATTTCTTGGAAGCAAATGTTCTTTTCTAGTTACAGATGGTGTTTCTGTCTTTGTTGTAAAGACTAGCAGGACCAGCCTAACTGAAATTAAATACATGTTTTCAATTTCCGTGACAACTGGCAAACACAAGGAGAGTTCATTCAAATTCTGGCAGTCTTGACAATCTGTAACCTAGTCTGAAAGACTGAGACTTTCCTGGGCATTTTTTTTTAAAATTACAATATTTTAACAGTTTCACGCTTATGGCCAAAAGAAAAATGCTAAATGACTGCATTTGAACAAAAGATGTTGAATAGAAGCATAAAATCCGAAGAAACTTTCAGTGAAATCTTTAGTGTAAGAGGGACGTTGAACAAAGAAAATAATAATTAACTTTTAACGTAGTGTTTAACGCTGTAGACAGTATTGTTGGTAAAGTGTCAATTACTTTCTAACATGGAGCCTGCCTTGATAGACCAACATGCAATGAAATGCCGACCACATGTATATTCGGAGACTTTATTCTCTGTGCCTACATGTTGTGTTTCCCTTCAAAAGTTATGGAGGAAGACCATCGGTCTGAGGACATGACAGTTGCTTGGTCTACAGGTGGTCTCTGCAGAGAGGTTTGACTGTAGTACACGGAACGAGGTTTGCAATAAAAAAAAACGTTGACAGGTTTCCTATACTTTACATATATTCACAATGAACATTAGAATGTGTTAATTCCCCTTTAAATTATTTCAAAGTTGATTGGGGCAGATGGGGTGCTTGCAAAAGGGAATGTGTTTAGTTTTGACAAAGATTAAAAATGATATATTCTGGAGACGGACAAAAGCAGAAGTTTTACATCCGGTATGCTATACTGTTATTCCGAACTTTCATTCTTATAGTCCAGACGAATGTTTTTAAGAACTTTTTTCCACTGCGAATGTACCGACATAGTTAAAGGCACAGGTTTGGAGAAACACTTTTTTCTTTTTCAATGTGCTGTAAATATGTAGAAATCACGCGTTATGGTTTACCGTATAGTTTTCCACAGTTCTGGTTTGAAGGGTAAACGTAGGGAAGGCCCCGGTACACTGGCGTGTGTTTGGAGAAGGAAAACTGTTTTTAATGTGCTGTAAATATGTCCAAATCATGCATTTTGGTTTCCAATATAGTCTTTAACGGCACTGTATAAAAGAGGGTAACGGTGGGAAAGGGTCCCAGCACGCTGGTACAGATACTGCAGCAAAAAAAAAAAAAGTTAAATAGTACGGACTATGGAAAGTAAAGATGTTCCAGTCCGCAGGTGTGGTAAGTAAAAGTGTCCGGTACACAATTACTGAAAACCAATTCAGAGAGGCTGGATGTAGTGTATGTGTGTGTTGTGTGTGTGCGTGGGAGGGGGAGGGGGGTTATGAGGTGGAGGCGGGGGTGGGTTTGTTTGAGGGAGGGGTTAAAAATCAGAAGAACAGTCATAAAAAGGGGATTTTACCAGTCATTCGTCTTCTCGGCACTCTTGTCTTGAACGAAATGTCCCAAACATTTTAGGATCTGTTCATAGATATATTTGTTTTACCCGTGGTACGGACATGCTGCAAGACCGAGTCAACAGCTTTTCCTGTTATTTTGATCAGGAGTATGGGATGAATCCATATGCCCGGTATGAAGACCCAGAGAACACCACACTAAGATTGCAGACTATTTGCGATATTTTGTATGGATTTGACTTGGAATTTAAATTTGATGTACAGTTTGGGTTTATCTATGACGTCCCTTGACGGATTTAATAAAATTGTTGTGAGCAATAACGACCAAAGAATAGCTCTGGCCCAATACATTTTTCCACGTCACTGAACGCTTTTATCATGTTATCGCCGCAAACCCACTCAGGCTGTTCAGCTATTTTGCCGCCCGGTGTCTGTGTGAACGAAATGTCGCACATTAAGTTCGGGATAGTAAGTTAGTTTGAATTCCATTTCTAAAACGACTTTTTGTGTGTTTAGGAAAGGACTGTCTTTAAAATAAATGCTTTGTCCAGGTTGTGAGATATTTATCCGATTCATATACTTTTATGGGAGATTTGATTACAATTCAGAAACTCTTATTCCAAAAGAGCCTATAGTGGCCAAATTCATCCACGTCGGGTTTTCCTCAGATTGTTATAATTTGAGATGCTTCTGTTTATAGTTTTTTCCACAATATTTTTGTGACCCCATCATCTTTCTTTCTTTCTTTCTTTCTTTCTTTCTTTCTTTCTTTCTTTCTTTCTTTCTTTCTTTCTTTCTTTCTTTCTCCCTCTCTTGCTTTCTTTCTTTCTTTCTTTCTTTCTTTTCTTCCTTCCTTCCTTCCTTCTTTCTCCTTACCTCCTCTCCAGCTCCACGTGGGCTGAGCAGACAAAGGCGGCGTTTGAGGCTGTGGCGACTTCTACGGAAGTCCTTGCTATCCCTATGCATGGCATGGTGACAGACTCCCTGCTGTCACAAGCAGCCGCCCCATTGCCCTTCAATGATGCATTGTTTGAGGGTGCTGTGGGTTTCACTGCTCCGCTCGCAAGTCCTAAGACTTTCCCTTTCTTGCTCTTTGTTGCTGAGTTTTATGACCAGCTGACAGCTAAGACAGTGGCACATGGATTCCCGTACAGCATCCAACGTCTAGCTACCTGAGGCAAGAGTTACTCTTACCCCAACCTCAAGGTACAGGGGCAATGTTAATCAGCACCAGAGAGCAGATCTTTAATTCCCATTGACTGACGGTGGATTTGGATTGGGAGGAGGTTGATGCTTGGCAGTCAAAGTCCATCACTACATCTTCTGAGGCCTTCAAGCGACTGGTAGAGGATGCCACGGGATCCAGCCTTATAGCGTTGTACTCTGATGTTTTGTTGGCCACTTTGAGGTCTCTCCTGGATGGCCTCAAGGGCTCTGTGCATATCACGGAAGCTGTGCAGCATTGGCTAGACCAGGTGTCACCCCTTGTGACTTCGTTGTCGTGAGCAGTTGACCACCAGGTGCAAAATACCTGCACATTGGAGGCTAACCTTCGTCTCTTGCAGAGTAACGCTTACTTCAAGGGTCAGAAGTGGCCTGACATGATATTCCACAGAACCCGTATTGGGCCTCCCTTCTGGAGAACTATGTTTGGGGGAAAGATAGTGAAGTTGTTTGCCGGGCGCACGACCTTCAGACCCATGCCGAGGCATTGATTGACTCTGTTTGTACCTTGGCTGCCTCAGCCCCAAAGAGTTGTAAATCTCAGATGCCATGAACCATTGGAGAAAAATGAAACAAGGTGTTACTGCTGTTGCTGGTATCTAGTCATTTATTGTGTTATATTTTGGTATCTGCAACCGATATGCCATGCACTTAATAATAATAATAATAATAATAATAATAATAATAATAATAATAATAATAATAATAATAATGATAATAATAATAATAATAATAATAATAATAATAATAATAATAATAATAATAATAATAATAATTTCATGTCGAGTGTACAAACGATAAAACATTAGCACTGAAGCATTATTTTTCGACGATGATCATAAAAGAGAGAGAGAAAAGACGATAAATGATAAAATACAATTAACTCGCAATGAATAAAACAGTAGCAATAGAACAATATAAATATAAATAAAGGTAATGTAACCTGCCAGACATTAAAGTACTTAAATATTAGCCTAATGTCTGGTTCGGCACAGGACACATATAGAGCAGGAGCATGAAGGGCCAAGCCATGCTTGAGTTAAAGATTTAAATTGAGTCAAATGCGTGTCCTCCTTTACTTGGGGTGGTAGGTGGTTCCACAGCTTGGCCCCTTGGTATCTCAAAGAATTTTTGCCAAACGTTATACTGTTGTAAGTAGGCTGCTTCACTTTTTCAGTATCCCTTAGATTATACTTAGTATCCTTACTTACATATAGATTATTAAAAAATGACGGACTATTTTGCGCTAGTATTTTGTGTACTTCTATTGAGATTTTTCTGAGTCTACTTAAGAGTAATGAAGGTTTCTTTGCTCGTTGCAATACGTTTGTATAAGAAGATACGGAATCATTAAATACAAATCGGAGAGCTTTTTCTTGAATTTTTCCATTTTGCTTGTATCAGCAGGGCCACAGAAATGCCATAGTAGTGGGCAATAGTTAAAGTTAGATAGAATAAACACATTGAAAATGTGAAGTTTCTCCTTTTCATTTAGGATATTTGAGAACCTCCTTAACACACTTATTTGTTTGGCAGCGTGCTTGCAGGTGAGATACATGATCATGAAATTTAAGTTTGTCGTCTATGTAGACACCCAGTAATTTGACACATTTCTCTGGCTTAATAGTTACACCTTCAATTTCAAAACAAAAGTCGTCTGCGATTTTGGAGCAGTTAAAGGGAATGGGATCATGGCTTGGAATTTGTCGGGATTTGCTTTCATGTCATTGTCTTTAAACCATACCTATATTTGCTGCAGCTTCCAGAGAGAGTTTAACGTTTTGTAGATTTTGACCGTGATAAGATAATGTATTGTCGTCAGCGTAATCGTAAAGTTTACAGTAGTCTTCCACGAAATAAAAGAAGTTGTTCATAAAGATGTTGAAGGAAATGGGGCCAAGGATGTTACCTTGCGGCACTCCTTTTAGAATATTGGCCCATTTATTATTCGTACTTCCATATTTGACCCTTGGCTTCCTATCTGTTAAGTAATTGCCAAGTAAACTGCATGCATTTTCTGATAAACCATATGTTTTAAGCTTGTATATTAATAAGTCATGTAGTAAGCCGTCAAACGCTTGAGAAAAATGTAGATGATTCATGATCCAACTCATTGCACGGATATGAGAAATGCTGTGTTTCTTCCCTCTAATAATAGATGTATGAGGGTCTTTTTTTAGCACATTTCCAAGATTGGGTGGCATTACAAAACATGGTACAGTTAGATTTGTTTCCAGAATTGTTTGAATTACTGGATCTTGTTTGGTTCTTCTGTGAGCCAGTATTCTAAACTCTAGACTCGATATCCCAAAAGTAATCCCTCCATTTTCGGTCACCCCTTTCACTTTTGATCACAATAGCGACATTCAAGTCCAAGACAGCTCCCAGTCTAGTTGAGCAGCATTGTACATAAAAGACCTCAAATTATTGAAATTGTTCTTGACAGCACTGAAATCTTTTTTCTTGAAATTGAATAGAACAGGTTCAAGAAAATCCGTAACAAACAAGGGCATATCAAGATCTTGGTGTGACAAATCTCTACTAGGGTGTTGCAATGATAATGGTGCCTGTGGCCATATCTTCTTTTTCTTGATGGAATCAGCAGCTTTCTGCTTACGGCCATATTTTATGTTATTACTATGCTATTTTCTTACCTTTGGAGCCATGAACTACACTTTTAACTATTGTCAGATCTGTCTGACAAATAAGAATCCCTATTGTAATAGTAAAACATGATCCATATTCATTAACTCCAAACCCAACAATGACAGCAAAGAGTTTCCAGACTTGCTAAAGTATCAACATTTCTCTTCCAATACCAATGTAAAGAAACAAATTTCACTCCTGACTTGAGACAGGCAGTCACCCATGAAAGGCAACTGGTGGTTTTAAACCGGTCCTCTCAACCTTAGAAATATTCATCATTAACTGCAGACACTAATTCTTTTCCAAAATGTATAGGCCTAACCACCCAAAACACAAATTTCATTTATTCTGCCACAAATAAAAAGAGACCTGTTAGGCCTATCACCTTATAGTTCTTCTGACTTGTCAGTCAGCTAAGTTTAAAGTAAAAGAGTAAAGTAGGCCTACATCGTTTTTGTGATATTTATGAATCTGGAACATTATAAACACACTCTACCTCCACTATAACTATGAGTCGGAGAACAAAAGATGGTGTATCACTAAGGGGATAATGCGAATTGTTGGAAGCACTGTCCCTGTTGTTCACATGAACAAAGTGTCTTGAATAGCTTCTATACCTCCTGTCAGGTCAACGACTGGTACCCACATGGTGTTTTATGAATCCTTTACAAGGCAGCCATGATGCATGGAAGGGTCCTGTGATGGATCACGTGCATGTGCACATGTGCTTGTCCCTCGCCCAGGAATTAGGATCAGCTGATTCTGACTGCATGAAATCAGAGTCCAGATTGTCATCATTGCAACGAGTCCCAGTCTCTACTTTGGAACATTTCTTATGGACATGTTCAGCGAGGGTTGTGGGCTCTCTGACAGTTCTCTCAGTGGAGAAATCATAAAGGTCTGAATCTCCAGCAACTGTAATCAGTTCTGGTTAATCCGGCTATAGTGTCCATATGTGAGTAAAGTATCAGGAGCAAAATCAGAATCCAGTATGGATCTGTCAAGTTTGATGGGTTCCTCGAAGTCTGCAAGGCTTGTACCAGCATTCATTTTGCAATATTCTCTGCAACCTATTTTCCTGGCTAAAAGCCAAAGCAGTCCAGGTGACATTCGCCATACAAAAAGTCTAAATTTGTGTATGGAAAGATCTCATATCCAATGCAAAAGTTGATTTAAGCTGAGAACAGTCAACTATGAAGTGAAAATTGGAATTCAGCAGAAACATAATTACATATATATATATATATAAAGTACAGTCTGCACTACACCAAAGATGAGAGGAACACAGACCAATTCAAATTTCATGGGAAGGGTTAAACAAAGGGAGAAGGAGATCTTGCAAGAAATTCCTAGCAGATACTTCTAAGATGATTTGCATAGCAACAAAATTCAGGGCACGAAAAATTTTTTTAAAAGCACTCGTCGGCAGGACAAGTGAACTTTAAAAAGCACTTGTCTGTATGCAAAATCCACTTGTCCGAATATAACCTGGTGCAACAAACATAGTAATATTCTTATTCATCAATCCATACATAAAGGTCTGGACAAACCATTTACCCTAATTTGGCACTTATTGTCACTTGCAAATCGGCAAAAATCTGTCAATTTTTACCACAATTCTAGCTATAACTGTAAACAGTAAAACTGCCAAAATATTGAAAATACAAATTGAAAAGTACACTATTTGCATAGTGTGACTCATGATGAAAAAAACTGTGTAATATCTGGAAGTCACTGTTCCACGTAAATTTAATACAGATAGTTGTATTGGTTTTAGCATTGTTATTCTTGTTGCCCCTGATGGGATGCACATCGACGCCATCATTTGCGTACTACCATGAATGCTATCCGTACATCCTTGTCAATCTGTGTATACAGTATCGGCAAGTTCCTTGCAATAAATGGTGTTCTAGATTCAAATTCAAATGAATTTCAAATAAAAAATCCGTCTCCTTGTAATGCACATCGAGTGTGCGGTCTGCATCTTGCCTACCGCTGTATACAAACAGCTCCATTGGCCATGTGGTCTGATGAACAACACATCACTTGATTGGTTTATTGAGTCACATGAAAAAATGAGCCAATAACGGCTCGTGTTACAGTGTGTTCATCATGGCTTCCACCCTATGAACGTGTGTGAACCTTCCGAAATTTACGGAGGGAACACACCAATGGGAAGCTTTTTTTGTATTGCAGCATGCCAAAATAAAGATTCCAGTGTTTATAGCAACAATTATTTGGAGTCACAGGCAAATACGTGAAGGTAGGGAGATAGAGAAAAATGCTGAATGTGTGACAGATCAGTCAGCATGATCCTCAGTTCACTGCATATTATTCCACACAGTCACTTGTGTGACTGGCAGATGTGTGTTTTGTTAAAGTCAACTCGCAGCAACTTTATATGATCTTTCCAACACTTTTAGAACCCACTGACAAATGGCCTTTGATGCTAATTTGCTCAAGAATTCGCCATGCAAGTTTAAAAATTTTTTGATGTTACTTTGTCAACGTTTGGGCAGATTAGACTGACTGTGAGGTACTGTGATTTTGCTCCGAAAACGGGCAAAAGCCAATACGCCTCAATACATTACTACTGGTGCCTCTGATCTGGTAGTCATATGTACGCAACGGTCAAAATACCTGCCTATTTTGACAGAAATCAAGTAGGTAGTCAAGTCCTGTAAATATATAACTGCTGACCATGTAAGCGTTTAAACCTGGATTGTTTAATATGGCCAGGGGATTATCATCACCTATTGCATATTGGCTTCCCCATGCACATGCCTGCATTGGTGTGTTTGTTCTGTTTATATGGACCGCAGTAATTGCCAGCATATGGAGAGTTGCGAAGGCTCTGACTGCTCATTATTATTGCCGTGCATACAAACAGAGGTAATTTCAGTCCATTTAAAAAAAAAAAAAAGCTTGTCCGCAGGACAAGTTGAATTTGAAAGTCACTTGTCCGAGAAGAGCTTTAGCTTGTCCCGGAACGTCGGATCATATGAATTTTCGAGCCCTAAACATATATATATAAAGTACAGTGTATGTATCCAGTAGACAGGGCCAATTGATTTTTTTTTTCATTGTGTAAAAAATAAGAAACTCAGACTGTGCCTACTTGCTCTTCGGCTTGTATCTTTCCAGGACACAACACCCTAGGAACAGCGTGCAGCAATCAGAGAAGGGGAAACATTTCAGCAAAGCCAAGAAGTCAGGTAAGCCTCAGGGCTTATGACTCTGGCATGCTGAACTGGCTCTTCTCAGGATCCCCCTTTGCCGTGCCTTCAGCACCCATCAGCAGCTTCCTCGCTGTCTTTTCCAGGCAATGGGAGTCTATTACGGACAATTCGTTTGTCCTAAACATTCTAGGACACTGCTGCTTGTTGCATTTTGGTAAAAACGGGCCTCCATTGAGCCATATACCCAAGTGTTTTGCACCATCTGCGTTGCAGAACCATAAGCCTCAGGGTTCCTAGAGGCAGTCCAGAAGCTTCAAAGCAAATGCAACATACAGCTGGTGGAGAATCATGATTCTCCCGGCTTCTACATCCTACTCCTCCATATCCCCAAGTGGGATGGAGGATGGTGCCCAGTTATGGACCTTTCAATGGTGAACACCTTGCTGGTAGTTCCAGCCTAACATATGGAGACTCCTCAGTGGTAGGCAGTGGCCCTGCAGCTTATGGAGTCGACAACGTCCCTGGGTATATAGGAAGTGCTCTTCAAAGTGCCAATTGTGGAAGCTTCATGGAAGCATCTGTGTGTTGCATTCTCAGGCCAAATTTTTCAGGGTGCTTCTATTATGACTTGCAATGGCACTGGTGGTATTCACTCAGTTTGTGCCGACAGGTGCTGCTTTCCTCTTCTAGTTTGTCGTTCACATTCAGGTGTGCCTGGACGATTGGCTTACCTCGGTGCTTTGGCACCTGGATTCAGCAGCACCACACACAGACATTCTAGTTCTTTGCCATTATTTGGGCCTGGCTGTGTATTGAAGAAAGTCCAGACTACAGCCAATGCAGACTTTTCTCTTTCTCAGCATCCAGTTCAACCTAGTTGCCTACATCTGTAGCACTTCAAAAAACAGGTGGGGAGACTTCAGTCCCTGCTCAAAGCTTTTCTGACTTGCATGGTTCACTCATACCAACAATGGCAAGCCTTGTTGGACTCTCTGTCCTCGATGGACTCCTAGGTTGCACTAATTTGCCTTGACCTTGACCCCTTGCAGCACCCTCTGTGGGGCAGATGGTCAAGCGACCAGGGCTACCATGCCAGATACCTGTCACACTTAAGGACCTTCTGCACCTTTGATGGTGGGCTGTTTGGGAGAACGTTATGCTGGAACAGATGCTGGCACTTTTTCATGCCCAGCTTACCATTTACATGGACTCTTTGTGGCCAGGTGGGAAGCTCATTTGGAGAGCCAGACACCATTGCTGATTGGCCTGCACTCTTCGCATCTCACCACAAAATTGGTTGGAACTGGGGGCAATATGCTTGGTGCCCTTCCGGTTCCAGGACCTGGTGGAGCACAAACACGTCCTCATAATGTGGGACAACAGGACCGTGGTCACCTACCTCAACCCACAAGGTGGATTGTGCTCCCACAAGGTAATGGAGTTAGTCAGATGCATTTCTCGATGCTGCTCTGAACACAACATGCGCACACATGAAAGGCATGTCCCAGGACATCAAAATGTCCTGGCCAACCAACTCTCGAGAAGAGGTCAGCTGGTAGGGAAGGAGTGGTTGCTCCACCCACAGGCCCTTCAGACCATGTGGGCCAGTTGGGTCACTCCATATGTAGACCGGTTCACAACATGGCAGAATGCAAAACTACCAGTTTATGTCTCGCCAGTCCCCCCCCCCCCAGGCCCTAGTGGTGGATGTTCTCGCCATGGACTGGAGCAGCCTTTGGGCAAACACGTTTCCACCCCTGCAGATCATTCAGAGGGCACTGTGCAAGGTTCATTCACATGACAGCAATTTGATCCTGGTTGCCTTTTGGCAGCCGATGACAGATTGGTTGGTAGACCTCTTGGAATTAAGCGTTTAACCTCTGCTACATTTCCCAGCATGGCCAAAGCTTTTGGTGCAGCCACAGACAAGCATGTTCTATAGGAACCCTCAAGAGCTGAACCTCCACTCTTGGCAGTTGTCGCACAGCACATCTGTGAGAGAGGTTTCTCAGATTCGGTTGCAGGCTTTATAGGATTGCCAGAGGCAGGCTTCAATCCTCTTCTGCGACTGTTTAGTCAGCTCATTGGAGTGACTGTATAATCAGCTTGTTTGAATGCGTTTTTGGATGGTGTGCCAGTGGGAGAATTCACCCTTGGTCTTCTTGTATTACATTTTTTGTCAACTCTCTGCTTTATCAGTGGAAAGTCTTTGGCAAGAGCTTGAGAACTGTGGAGCCATCTCCTCAACTCTCGCAAATGTCCTTGATCTTTGGATAAGGTGTGATCCTTATCTGTCAGAGCTCACCACAGCCTTTTACCCCAACAGGCTGGCAGTGAGGCAGGTCCTACCAAGGTGGGACCTTCCGTTGGTCATACTCATGTCACAGAAGTGACCGTTGAGTGCCTTGAGGACCCCATCAGGTTGATCTCAAGTTCTGGACTTGGATAACTTGTATTCTGTTAACATTTGCTTCAGGGCTTGAAGAAGTGAGATCCATGCTTGAGCTAATGACCAAATCCAATGGTCACGTGACCACTCCCATGTGACCCTGAGGCCTCACTTGGGCTTCTTTGCAAAGGATCAAGTGGCTTGAGATCCAGCTGTGTATGGCCTTCAAGAGTTTTACCATCTCTGCTATGGATACTGCTTTCTCCCAAATGGAAATGGCCCTGAGTCCTATGAGAGCCATTTGCTGGTACCTTCCATGCATGGACGGTTTCAGGGGTCAGAGGTCTGCCCTCTTTTTACCCCATTGGTAACCCTTGTAAGAAGCAAGTTTGCAGAAAGACAATTTCTTTGTGGATTAAGCAGACGACTCTTAAGGCTTTTAAGACTGTTCTGCAGAGGCCTGATGCCTTAGTGCTTGTCTCAGCCAGAGCTCATGAGGTGCAAGCTTTTAATGCCTACTGGCATGCCTTGTGGTGTGTTGCAGTTGTTAACATTCTGCAGGCTTCCCAATGGTTATCATCTACGATTTTCACCGAGCGCAACTTGCATGATGTGATAGTGCAAGAGAAAGGCATGTACACCCTTGCAGCCATCATAGCTTCTTTTCTTTGGTTCCCATACCCCTCCATTGGACTTTACAGATCCCAACACAGCAGATACTGGTTTCCAGTTTGTGGTGCTCTTGTGGTTTAGATCCGATGCAGTCTGTAGGTTGGCATAGTTCTTTATGGGCCTATGGCTAATAGTTAAATGCACCTAATCTTCGCCACTCATGTCAGTTGTTCCTGCTGTCCTGGCATATTTCAACTTGTTGACTCAGGTGTTAGCTGCCCCATGCAACCATATACCATACCCCCCAGTGCCCTCCAGTTTCATGACTAGGTCCTGTTAGATCTCCAGTTCTGAAGGATTAGAAGCAGAGCAGCATGTATGCATGAGAGGTACAGCTATCGTGTTGGTGGGTCAGTTCTGGAGGGGTTCAGTGGAGTCCCATGTTGGTTGTTAAGGAGGGTTTCTTGCTTCAGGTGGATATTGCTGTTGGCGGCCTCAAGTCTATGTACATCTGACATGTTCCCTTCAGATGTTGCCTTCTCACGTGGACCAATCCCCCCCCTCCCTGGCAGCCGGTCCCGGTGGTCATATGTGGTCAGTATGCCAGTAACATTACACCCTTTGCCCTTGCACCTGTAAATTGGTGATTAAGAAGTAGCATTATGTAACTAGGGCGTGAAATTTCTAGCAGATTCTACAAGCATACTTACCTCTGAACCGCCCAACCATCCCACTTCCTTTCTCACAGCTGACGTCAAGTGACAACTCTTCAAAAGAGTAATGATGATAAGGGGACCGTGGGCACCGGGAGTCACCACCGGATCAGAAGGAACTGAGGGATGGCGTCACGGGACCGTCAGGTTTTGGAATCAAGTGAGTGAACTCAACTCGATTTCTTGGGCGGTGGCCGCAGACACAGAGGTCTGGACAATGGTGGTCGAGAGATAATTATACTTACTAACACTAAAATTACTAAAAATACCATGTATTCATTCATCGAAACAATGAATATCGATTGAAAATTGATTGAAAACAATGACCACAGGAATAAATACAATAGTGTTGACAGAATGGATTACCCTCGGCGCCCACATTTTTCCCCCTCAATTCTGCATTTTTCTTTGAGACTTAACAGGTGCCATAATATGGCACCGCTATAAAGGTGTGATGAATCCTTCTTGAGATATTATGGTGACAAGATTGTCCACTTACATGCCACTCAGACGGCCTTCAAATAAATACTTCAAAAGATTCATAAGTTTAAAATGATAAGAGGAAGCTGGTCTTTCAATACGAACGTGGTCCATAATAATGTGCATCTCTGATGAAAATTTGGTGAAGCCGCAGTGCTTCCTTATTGAGATTCATGATAACGCCGTCCCCTTGCGCGCCACTCAGACGGCCTTGAAATAAATACTTGAAAATTTCATAACAAAATTGTATATGCCAAAAGGAAGCTGGTTTGCAGTAGGAACTGGTCAATTGTAAGGCGCATCTCTGATTA
Source organism: Hermodice carunculata (assembly GCA_964020975.1). Taxonomy (NCBI): domain Eukaryota; kingdom Metazoa; phylum Annelida; class Polychaeta; order Eunicida; family Amphinomidae; genus Hermodice; species Hermodice carunculata. Next base: position 180,663 of record CAXHWN010002257.1, read on the forward strand.
AAATTTGGTAAAGCCACGGTGAATATTTTTTTGAGATATCGTAGTAACTATAGTCAGGGTTGACGCCACTCAGATACCCTTCAAATGAATACATTAAAGTTTAACAAAAGTTTAAAAATAATGAGAAAACTAGTTTTCAATAGGAACCTGGTCCATTATAAGGTGCATTTCTTACAAATATTTGGTAAAACTACGATGAATATTTGAAATATAGCGGTAACGTCGACCAGACGGACAGACGACGCAGGGGACGACAATACACGCCGGCACTTTATGTGCCGAAGGTGAAAAGCAGTTGATCCATATTTATGAATAATATTTCTGATATGAAAATGGGTGCGAAGAAATTCTAGAAATGTTTGGTCCAGCCAGTTAAATTTTTACAAATCTTAAACAATCATGTCTGACCGGCGTGTTACCACAATGGTGGTCGAGAGGTAAGTATACTTACTGATGCTGAAATTACTAAACATTTCACGTATTCATTCATCGAAGTCATGAATGTCGATCGAAAACAACAACCGCAGGAATAAAGAAACGCAATTAATATATGTTTATGAATTATTTCTGATATGAACATGGACGCGACGGAACTCTAGAAATGCTTGGTCCACCCAGTTAATTTTTTACATATTTTTAAACAGTCGTGTCTGACCGGCGAGTTACGTCAATCAGAAGACAAACACATCGGCTCAGCTAGATAACATTATGTTACATTACAAAAACCAACGACAGCCACTCTTACAGCAGCCGCTAAACAGGAAATGATCTGCGATTGTAACTTAAATTTGAGACCATTCAAATTAGAAAAACGTCCTTAGCTGAATGAAATGTACATTAAGTTCTTTAGTAAAGCGCAAAAATAAGAACTGATCTGGGTTTTTGTCATATGCACAGACAAAGTCAAACAAGATGCATCTCAAATTTGTCTTTTTTCTATTTTCAGTGAATTTTACAGGTTTTATCTCGTTGTTCTGATATCAGCAATAAAGTGCCAGCTATTTGACTGTACACTTCTTGCTTTGTAAGGTAATGAGTGCAGAAGAACAATGACAACACTGGGCCTGCTGTTGTGAAGTAAACGCTGTCATTGATTTTTTTTGGATAAAAAATGCGCATGAATAATTAAAAGAATAAAGAAGTGGCCCGAGGGACGGATGATTGATGTACGCGTATTATTTTACTGAGTTAACTCTCGGTGCATTTTACTCTCACTTCCGTCATACCAAACATTCGAGCCCGTGTAGTTTTGTTTGGTCTTTATCTGTGCATCACAGGCTTATTGCGTTTCATCTTTGTCTGTCCACCACAGGGTAGTTGTGTTTGGTCTTTGTCTGTCCACCACAGGGTAGTTGTGTTTGGTCTTTGTCTGTCCACCACAGGGTAGTTGTGTTTTTGGTCTTTGTCTGTCCACCACAGGGTAGTTGTGTTTGGTCTATGTCTGTCCACCACAAGGTAGTTGTGTTTGGTCTTTGTCTGTCCACCACAGGGTAGTTGTGTTAGGTCTTTGTGCATCACAAGAGTGCTGAACGGGTGATTGGTGTTTGGAGTTGCCGTTACGGAGGCTATATAGCTTGCAGACACGTAAACATTGTATAGATACTAGAAATCTGGGGTCAGAGCCTTTCTTAATGTAGCCCTTACCTGCAGCCACATCGTGGCTATTTTGTTTCAGTGAATACAAAGGTCACGAATTAAGTACATTATGCGGATTTCCTGGACGATAAAAAGCGAGATCTTAGGTGACATCAACCTTAGAGTTCAAAAGATGGTCGTACTTGATATGTAATTGATTAATGAAATGCCGCTTTGTTTACCTTTATGTTATGAGGCTCAGTGAAATCACTTGTGATATTTGCGCACAGTCATTGAAAAAGTTTCAATATATTTCGTTCAAAATATTTTGTTCCGAGGGCATAGATATGTTTCAATTACATTTTCTGGTCACCCATTTGTGATCTGACTATCGAACATTGCCATTATAAACATCAATGCATTTCCGTTGAAATATGTTAAAATTAAGTGAAATATGACCCTGCATGGGATCACATCCGTGACTGTTAACTGTTGGGCGTTTTACAGAGGTGTCTATTTGCAATATTTGTTCAATTGGCATGTCAAAACTTTGCATTTTTGACAAATGACATTTTATACGGGCTCTACACAATCTACAGTCAGCTGGCTACTTGCTTGCCATCAAAAGATCGTATTTATTGACAACAGATCCCCTCACAGCTTAAAGACTCATTGTGTCTCAATAAGCAAGGCAAATGCGACCTTTTCTATTTATAAACAAAAAATTCACAAGAGAGAGAGAGAGAGAGAGAGAGAGAGAGAGAGAGAGAGAGAGAGAGAGAGAGAGAGAGAGAGAGAGAGAGAGAGAGAGAGAGAGAGAGAGAGAGAGAGAGTCCTGTACCACAAGATAAGACGGCGTTTGTTATGCAAAGCATGTATAGTTTGCCGAAGCGGGACCATGTTCATCAGTGAGGCTACCACTTAAAACTGAGAAAAGTTCGCCCAACACTGTGCAACACACCAATTGTCCTACACTTTTCTGTTTCATAAAGCATATGTTTTAATGAACTGTTTCTGAGTTACTTTTTTGTGTGTGTAAAATTCTCAATTTAAAGTATGTGATGTGTTGTCATTATACTAATATGTGCCCCCCCCAACCACATACAGAAGCCATAATTAAGCTTATATACTATCACTTTTGACTTGCACCAAATGTTTTTCCCCGATTAAAGGGCTTGGTGCAGTTTGTGCGCGACGCCTTGCAACAAAATCTGCTTTAAAAGGCCTCTTGATTGACCATGTTCAAATTTGATACATGGGGGACTCATGGGTTGTCTCACCATGCAGCGCGATTTAAAAAAATGGATGTGAAAATAATACTTTTATTCACATTGTTATTTTAAAAAGTCACTGCGCCTTCAATCGTCGCTTTCCATTCATTTCCGACACCCACAAGGCGCGAAAGGCTTGTGATGTCACAAACGCAAAACCGCTGGCTGACACGGAAGAGTTCGACCATGCTAGCGAGCCATGGCTGTCAAAGTGTTAATTGGTTTATATTTTATTCACCCTTTATCAACAGAATTGTCTTCTTCTGACCATATGGGTCAATAGAGGGCCTTGCTGTTCTCCCCAATTGTTTTCTTTTTGGAATAAAATATGTTTTAACCAACAGGATTAAAAATGCACGTAGAAATTGTCATTTTCGTCCCTGTTCCCACCCAGGATGGGTTGGTATGTTGTTGTTAATTGTAGCAATACAAGTTCTACAGCTTGTTTACATTCCCTCAAAGACCTGAAATTACCGAGAGCGTGGACCCTCACAGTAAAGATTTACAGGGATAAGTGGCAAGGCCCTGGGATCCGATCTAACCTATATAGCGAACACTTTGTGGAAAGTGACTTTGATTTGTCAAATATGACGATGTTTAGGATAGGTTTGGCAAGAAAAAACTGCTGCTGTTGCCAAAATACGGTATCATCACTGGCCAATGGGAGGATTCATGGAACTGGCAAAATCAGACATTACTCATAAAACCAGGAACAGTGATTCATTTTTATTTCATTTTTATTTTTTTTTTACAGTATTTACAAATTAATTTTCAGTATGATTCTGATTTCAAAGCTTGCATAACAGCAAAGAATAACTCTAGTCATTTTACGACTGTTACAATGTATCACATAGTTATCAATCGAATGTCACAGTGACAACGCTGGTCTGGGATGTTGTTACAAAGTAACATTGTAACAAAACTTCAGTGTGTCTAACCATTTTGATTCAATTCATGAAAAAAAATGTGGTGGAAAACATGGACAAACAAGGGCCGATCCTGTTTCATACTCAGGTCTCGGGTTGAACGGTCTATAACAGGTTGAGTCAGCTGGCCACTGTTATCTATTTGTCCTACTACTACTACTACTACTACTACTACTACTACTACTACTACTACTACTACTACTACTACTACTACTACTACTACTACTACTACTACTACTACTACTACTACTACTACCACTACTACTACTACCACTACTACTACTACTACCACTGCTGCTACGAATAATAATAGTAATGATAATAATGGAAATGATAACGATGACGACAACAACAATAACAATAATAATGAGAACTAATTCGGTGGGAAGGGAGTCCGTGCCCATACAGCAGGCTGGATATGTAAGAATCAGTAAGTCCATGGATGGCTTATATACTACTACAAGTGGGGGTGGCTTATCCACAACTTGTCACATCTATTTTTATTTACAAAAGAACATCTGACTGAGCTTCCGCGACTACACTCGAAAGTGCGTTCCAATAGTTTATAACACATCAGTAAAAGAAGCGATATCTTAAGCTAGTTAAGCTGTGTGGTGGTATATCTGAACCCTTCTCTTGTTCATTGGGGGAACAGCAATCGAGGATGTAATCTCAGCCCATCGTTGTTTGATGGGTATATATGTATGTGCATGTGCAAATCATATAAGGGTCAAATATAACAAAGAGTGAATAGACTTTTCAAAATGCATCATGGAAGCTAATGATATGACTAACTTTACATTTTTCCATGACATCGTGATTTTTTTTCGAATAATTTACTATGTTATTGTATTATTTATGTACAGTAAAACCTGTCCTTGTGGACACCTGTCTACTGTGGACACCTGCTTAATGCGGACAGTTTTGACCAGAACCGAATATTTTTAAGTCATTTTCATATTGGTGATACCTGTCTACAGTGGACACCTGTCTATTGTGCATTGCGGGCACTTTTGGGGGTACCAAATGCAAAAACAACCTGTCTATTGTGGACACAATATATCAATGCTTTTTTTTGCAACTTATGTTCCAAGCTGTAATGCCTGAACAATGCCGTGCATGTTAAGGCTTCTCTCCCAGTGTTTACAAAGACTAATTAATCCATTGTTCAGTGGCCTGTTACACATAATAAGCTCACTCAGCCAAGCAGTTAGGCTGTAATGCCTCAACGAACATGCCAGGTATCTCTGAGCACTGGTGCTCCTGTTGAGTGAGGTTGCTCACACTTTCTCTGTCTATCAAACAATTAAGCTCCATAGATCAACCATTAAGCCTAAAACAAAGGACCCACTGAGACTCATGTGAAGTTATTCACAATTTGTAACAATGGCACATACAGTTATACTGTACTCAAAGGATATGATATCCCTGTGGTATGTTTGTTGTTTGTTTCTTTTCTGTTAGTAAAAGAAATTACGCAAACTTTCTTTCGCTTTGTAAGCCCATACACGCACAATATTTCCCTTAAAAGAAAAAAACTGTAAAATCCCAAGTTAAGATGAGTTTGAGTAAAGTGTCAGGTGCATAATGTACAAAAACTGAGAGCAAATGCTGTAGATGGGTACACATGTGCATATTTTATGACAGTCTATACAAGTTTATCTCCTTTGATACAAATGTACTCTGAGATCCCAAAAGTTCAACCCCTGCCGATTGTGGACACCTGTCTATTGCGGACACTTTTGCCAGAACTACAGATGTCCATAATAGACAGGTTTTACTGTATTGCCTTTATGCCATTGCTTTAGACCGTCCGCCAATAAACATGTATACTACCATTACTACTACTATTACTACTACTACAACAACAACTACTACTACTACTACTACTACTACTACTACTAGTTTAGTTTAAAGGTATTTATTTACACTTGATTGCCCAATAATACAAAACATTGTCTAATTTAGTGGTTCTCCAGACACAAAGACGCACAATAATATATCCAAGACTCACAGGATAATACATATCATGATAATATGACTATCAGGTGACTATGCATGATATAAATTAGACTATAGATACTATAGACTTGGAATTGTGATACAGCACTTGCTTCATGTATGAATAAATTTGGTTGGACCCCAGGGGCTAACAATGGAACAATGATATTCAGAAGTCTCTGTCTTTCCTGAATATATTTGAGCAGTGGCGGCAAAAGTGCTCAAAATCCTCATTTGGATAGGAGCAGATGCATGTGGGTCGTTGCAGTATATATACTCTGCAAAGATCAGAATTTAGCTTAAAGAAACCATTGTCAGATAGTAGGTCCATGGAGAAACCTAGTCGAAACGCAGTGGTTTGTTGGTCTTGGCAGAGAAAATGACTGATATGGATTTTACTGCATTGAAAAACTTGCGCCATAGTTTACCCCATAGGTGAATAAAAGAGAGATTTTGGTTCAAGAGGCGTGCTGAGTCTCCTGGGTTTTGGACTATGTCGAGTATACTGGTATCACCAGCGAAAATACGGACATCAGATCATCTACAATAGTATTTATGCGCACAAGAAATAATAACGGACCTAATATGGACCCTTGTGGGACTTCGGCCTGAACAGGAAGCATGAAGAAGTTCGTCCACAGTTATAACGCACTGAAAGCGGTTACAACTCTCTATCCATCTAGTGATCCCTTGAGATAAGCCAAGCTGTTGCAGTTTGAAAAGAAGACCAGCGTGCCACCCCTTATCAAAGGCCTTAGAAATGTCTAAGAACACCATTCTGGCCTCCTTGGAATTTTTTTCTAGTCCATTGTAGATGTTATGGAGAATACCAACTAGCTGGTTGATCGTTGAGTCATTTGCTTTAAAACCAGAGTTCTTGTCAGTGAGTAAATTGTTACCTAACAGGAATTTATACAGGAAATTCAAAACCAGTCGTTCAAGTACTTCTGAAACATTGCAATGAAATGGGAAGATAATTTCTTGTGATTTGTTTATTCGACTTTTGAAACACGGGACAAATGTTGGAGCGCTTCCAGGAATCAGGGATTTTGGACACACGAAGGGACATGTTGAAAATTTTCATCAGTGGCTGCTGATGGAGTTGGCAGTATTTTTAAGGAGATAATTTCCTATATTGTCAGGTGCTGAAGCAGATGTTAGTCTCAATGAAGATAAAACTTTCCTAACGCTTTCTTCATTGGTCGTGAATTCGCCCACGCGTGCATCCATGCCATATGTTAGATCGGGCAAGGAAGGGCCATCATTGTCGGCGTGAGTAACACACTGGCTGGCAAAGTATGCATTAAATACTTCGCTCTTTTATAATACTAGAAATGATCTTCCCATCTTCAACGATGGGTGATATGCCTTCATGAATTTTGCTTCCGAGTATAGATTTGAACAAATTCCACCATTGTTTTGGCCTGCAAAGCAGACCAAGTTACGTGTTACTACACTTGGTCTGCCCTTCTTCGACAGGATTTTATTTATAGTAAGGGAAACAGAACTATACTGTGACCCTCCCCCTAGACTTATGCACCAATCAGGAAGTTCATCATTATCGCCTGAACCAGTAACAGCCTCTGGTCCCTAGTGTACTGAAGCCTATTACCATAGTAACCATACTCAGACAATTAGAAACTGAGTCACTTTTCCATCGCAGAACAGTGACCTTGTCAAAGAAGGGCAGACCCCAGCGGAGTAGACAAAATACGCAGCTTGGGTCTGCTTTGGAGGCAACCATTGTTTGGGATTTCTATTTTTCGCATCCATTTGTTTACGTAACTTTGCAAAATAGGTGTCAATCGAATGTTTTAGAGAATTAACAACTTTCTTGCGTTTCTTTTTAAAAACCTGGTAAAACCTATCCAAATTAACTTGGGTATTTAGATTGAGAGGGCGGGGCATTTTAGATAGGTTTTTAAATCTTTTCCTTTTACTACTACTACTACTACTTACTACTACTACTACTACTACTACTACTACCACTACCACTACTACTAGTATGTATGTATGTATGTATGTATGTATGTATGTATGTATGTATGTATGTATGTATGCATGCATTTATGTTTGTGTATTTGAATGAATGATGTGGCTCACAAAATGCAGAAAGCTAATTAATGTACTCTCATACGTAGACAACGCGTTGCTCAGGACCAAGAAGCTGCCCAAGGGAGGAAAAAAGGGCCAGATTGAGTAAGTGCATCCTGCCAGAACTTCTATCCGAAACGAAATCCCGGGCACAATAATATTTATATGGTTTTCGACAAATTGTATAACAGTTTTTGAACCTATGATTTTCTGTCATGGAAATTCTGATGAACCGCTGCCACGAACACATTGCTCTGTGCGTCCACACCACGCTGTACGGATGGCTCTATACGTAGCCGACTGAAACAGAAACAGAAGTATGTTATGAATATGTTTTCTCAGGCACTGTGTGAGACACTTTCAGCAAGTAATAAATGCGCAATATCCGCTTTTAGTCAAGACTCTCACAAAATCACATGCATTCTGGCGTAACGGCTTGTTCAGTGAGGAACCAAGGACATCAAGGTACAAGTGCAGTGTCAACGCTATGACGTAGTCGACGCTATGGAGAAGCCTGTTTAATTTCATATAGCAAGGGGTTTGGCTCCCATTTGGTTTAAACATATTTTATTCCATGAAAAAAAAAACAATTAGCCAACAGGCTGACAAGCCTATATAAGGGGCCTCTTGTACATATATGACAATACAAACAATGAAATTTAGGAACACCATTACACAGATAGATTGGACACACAGGACCACAAATGATGAATAAAGATAAAAGGAGTTGGTATGTGAGCTTCCTACGCGAACACCATAGTGCCTTATTCAGTGGTTTACTACACGAGCAAGCTGGCGATTCGATAACACCAATTTTGAAGAGATCACTGTTCAGCTGGATGCATCCCATTCTCATCCTAGCATGAATGACAGCAATTTTCCATTCACCAGTGTAATACAATTCATTACGCTTGGGTCTATTCTATTAAGTTCTCTTTTCAAGTCATATAAAGGTTCGAGGTTCCTGAAAGATCAGGGTAACAGATTCCATTCACGGACGGTTGATGGAAACCGTACCAGGTAACAAATTGGTTAGGTATGCAAGAGAGAGTCCTTTCACTATTTTATTCATAAGTACTAATTTGTGTTTCCTGCGTTCAGCTAAAGTCTCCCAACCTGTTTTAGCTTATACGTTTTCAAGGTTAGTGTGAGCAAGTGCTCCTGTTACAATTCGAGCTGCAGCCAGTTGAACAGATTCTAATTTCTTTTTGTCTGTGTCAGTGCATCCATCCCAAACCACACAACCGTACTATGAACAAGGAAGTATAAATGAAAATTACAAGGATTCTAAAGCTCGTCTGCTTAACTTGTACTGTAAACGTTTCAGAATACCTAGTAATTTTCGCGATTTTGCCTCAATATGATTAATGTGTGTTGACCAGGAGAGATCTGAGGAGAGCCACAGACCTAGATGTTTGTGGATATTTAAATTTTCAAGAATATTATGGTCAAATATTAGTTTTGGATGGTCTCCGTTATTAGCTTTCCTACTAACTGTCAGTGCTTTGGTCTTGTCAGGATTGAAAGCTCCCATTTACAAGAGGCAGGTGAAGCGGCACCAATCCTGTGGTCATCGACAGACAGTCTCTGCACGTTATGGGAAATTGTCCACACAAAATTACATAATTTTGTAAACAGACATTCGGAGTTCAAGCGCGAAAGCCATCGGCCGAGGTGACCTTTTTTCTTACCATATGCAAAATGTGAAAGCCTTCTTGTATATACACAGTTCTGTTGCTAGTTGGAGAGACGATCGACGATAGTACAGCATTCCTAATTTTTGCTCCTGTTACATTGAATACAGGTAATAAATGATACAAGCATGAAAACTGCACGATATGCTTCTTCGGGATAAATGTTTGTGCCGAATGCCCACTGGTTTTTGAAATGTGAAGCGGGATAGTCCAAACTAGGCTTGTTTTCGGCTTCTGGACGTTGGAAATAGGTGGTGGTCACTTGATACTAATTGCACATGGAGGTTATACACTGTAGATTATGTGCTGTGAATATCAGCATTCTGTCTGAAACAGGTATTGAGATATCAAGCTGGATGCACCTTATTCATAAACGAATGTCTTCTGCAGTAGTCCCTTACCTTCCTCTTACTTTGTGCATGGCAGTATGGGGCCTTTGTATTCAAAATAGATATATAAAGATGTCTACAATTTCATTTGAGATATCTTAATCTTAAATATCTTCTATTCTGTTGAAGATATCTCTAAACACATAGAATGTAAGATACTCTAAATTGAAATTAATATATCTTAAATTGAAATAAAGATTTCAAAAATTAAATTAAGATACATTAAAGTGAATGTAAAATATCTTCAGTTGTATTTAGGATATCTGAAAATATGTTAAGATACCTTCAATTTAATTAATATGGTTCTGCCCTAACCGATTGTTGGCGACTTACTAAGTAAGGGTTAATCAATCTAAAACTGCCTGTTCGAACTGCGGTTCGAACCAGTTCGTGATTTTTGAGCTATGAACTGGTTTAACGGGCCATTCGATCGGATCGCTGCGACCTCTAGTTTCCAACCAACACCTAGTGGGAAATATGGTTGCCAGTTCGAAGGATATGGTGACTGAACATGACAAAATGACTAGCATAGTGTCACAGACAGCCACACAATACAATACAACATTTAAGGGGACAGCAAATCTTTAGCAAAGTTAATAACGGACTTCTCTTGACCAACAAAGTATGGAATTTACTCAAGGAGGCAATACACAGGCCAAATTGATATGTAACACTTTGGGGGCCTGCCATCACTGCTGTGCCACAGGTCCAACTTGCCCGTTTACGGCCACAAGTTGATACTAAAACTTCGGAGGAACAGTTGTAAATTGACAACTTGTCTCCAACAGTTTTCCAAGCTCTATATCACTTTATTTCACGTTAAGTATATAAACGTCAACGATTTGTCCACATCAAAATTCCATGTGACGATTGCTGATCAATTACCATATATGGAAAACAACACATCTTAACTGCTGCAGTATAAGCAAGATCATTTTCAAATGTGATAATGATTCATCACAATATATCGAATAGTCAATCATTGATCATCCATGACTATGTGGTTTACCCGGATAATGCTTTCGGGGATGGTTGCTGTTGAGGGCCGTCCTGCACGTGCGTCATCGTCAAGGCTTGATGACTGCCGTACAGCCAGTTTTGTTCATTTCTCGGGATTTCAATGGGTAAGTTCACAAGTTGGTCTGGTACAAACACACTAAACAGTACACGTTATTTTTCAGAATAAGCTGACATTTGGGCCCAGTTTGATATTGTTGGTCGGCACGCTCAGCGTCAGGAACACCTGTTGGTGGTTGAAAACATGATATTGAAAGTGTTAAGTGATGAATGCTGCAAGTTTTATATCTATTTAGCTGATATAGGGATATATTAGTGAACACATTTACGGCATTGATTCTTTGGTTTTCCCACAGTTGTTAGACCTTGCATTGATCTAATGATATAACCAGAAATGTTCATAATGGTCAGGCAAAGTATTCGACATTTTATTAAATTCATATGAAACTGTAATGTCATTAATGTCAAGGAAACATCCTTCTCCCACGAGCGCTCTATCATGTCAATGTAGAAATTACACAGTTGAACTACTTTTTGGGGTCTTGCATTTTTTCTTTAAAGTTCTCCGCAACAACTTTTTTTAGCCACATGACCAAAGTTCTCGGCCACTAGGCCCTGTCGACGTACCAAATTGGAAATCTTTCTAAGACATGCTAAGATTAAGGTATTACCTTCTGGTATCTGAGCTGAGTGAATTGTGACCTCCACAATTTGAGTATAAACATATTGACCAAAGGTTTCGCGATATCCTACCTTTGTCATTTTCTCTCATTTTTCAAATATAGCTGTCAAGTCATGTCTACCTTTTGCGACCCTTTTTTCTCTTGCTATCCTCCTGGCCCTGGTTTTATTATATCGAGGCTGGCTACACCGTAGTTAGCAGCCAATGAACTCCATGATCTTCTCCCAGAACTGAAACCGAAATTAAACTGAGGCAGAGCAATTTTGGATCAAGCGTTATACAGGGAGCAGAAAGCCGCTGCTCATTGTAAGAAAGACCACAAGGTCAGCCGCCAGGGAGCTGGCAATTTCATCAGTTGTACTGGCGTTCTATTTTACGTCACTAGGGGAAAAGCCTTACTGACTTTGCTGGCTACGGAGCTATATGTGACAGTGAAGAGCTCATCAAAGTGCTGGTTTCGATTCATTCATTCATTCATTTATTCATTCGTTCATTCATTCATTCATTCATTCATCCATCCATTCTTTCTTTCTTTCTTTCTTCCATTCTTTCTTAAAAATCAATCTTTACTGTGCACAGCCCTTCTACCGTAGCAACATGCATATGATTTTAATAGGGGATTATGTATGGGCCCACAACTTCCATGATAATTTGCCTTGTACACTTCTCCTAGTTGGTCACTAAGTAACGAAGTATCAAAAAACAGTTTTGACATAATAAAAAATGTCGAATGTAAAATGGCTTATTCTTTGTTTCAATAATGAACAGGTATCCTTTAATTTGGCACAAAGAGTCTTGTGCAAGTAAGATTGATATGGTGACAAAACAAATCAGTAAGTTATATGAAGGTTCAACAAAGGCAGCTAAGGTCATACGTGCAACATTTTTCTTTTATCTATGGGGCATTACCATCAGTAAAATGCTTTTAAAAGGATTAAGGTGTAATGCAAACATTGACCTTTCGTAAAAAAGAGCTGAAGTATATAATATATAATTAGTTTGAATTCATTATTGAAATTGTTATTATCAGACAGATCAATCTGTGTTCAATGAATATTAATTGAAGGGACCTTATGCAGAAGGTATAGTCAAGATGGACCAAATCAGTTTTTGATTGTTGACCTCGCACTGATCGGAGTGTTGATAGACACCCACGAGACGAATACCCTGGCGTCGGGCCCGGTCGGTATGTCTTGCAGCATAGGAAATATGGCCCATACCAGCGTTACCTTCAACTGGTCAGACACAGAGGGTCAAGGTGGAGGCGATCTGATTGACAGATACTGCTATCCCAACAAATATCCACACACCAAATTTGGAAATATGACCAGGACAAGCAATTGCGGAAGGAATGGCGGAAAGACAGACGGACCGTGAGCGGAATGCAAGCTTGACGCCCCCTCCCATTTTGGTGTGGGACTAAAACGTATAATTATATACTATATTTAGTGGTTAGGAACACGGACTGCATAAGGTACAAAGTCCGCGACAAAATGTTTTTTCCTGGATGGAAGTAATATTCTATGCTTGAAATATCCATCTCTACGTGCAAATTATTCACTGCACGGCACCAACATTTATTCCGCACTGCAATGATATTTTATGCAGAGAGGCAACTGAAATATTTATTCCTCGGGGGAAATAATTTTTCCACAGTTGAGCTATATATTCCACGGCACAAACACTTATTGGCCAGGTGAAAAAACATTTATTCCACCGTTGAAATATTTTGCTGCACGGCTAGTTGGAAACAATGAGGCGGCTGGGATGAGAATTTGGCGTAAAAAGTAGCGCATTACGGCACCCTGTACCGGCAGCAGTGATTGCTATCCGCCACGGTGGTCACAGTATCAAACGCCTCTCATACATAGATGTACGTCTCACAGGAGTTTCAAAAGTCATTCCTCTCTCTGTCTCTCTCTCTCTGTCTCTCTCTCTCTCTCTCTCTCTCTCTCTCTCTCTCTCTCTCTCTAATTGAAAATATAAAATATGTTTGGAGAGGAAATTGGCTTTTATGAGCGTCTCCCACCCAGACATTATATTAAAATATCACCCAGCATTAGATATACTCACACTAATATAAAATGGGTAAAACCCCCAAAGCAAGCAGAGCTCCTAAGCCATTTTGAGTTGCGCCGAACTTTTCCGAAATGTAATTAATTATGCATTCCATAGTCGACAGATTTGTTCAATAAGCAAGTAGCCCTGTCTTCCGAAGTCTGCACGCTGACATGTGATGACCGCATGGCTGTCCATCAGGGGAACAACATCGATTCACATCATGAAAAATTACACATCCTCGATTTTAGTTTTCATGCAATTTATAGAATTTAATTTGTATTTTAACCACCCATGGCCCTCTCTGGTCCTTTCCACGCCGTGCCCTTGGCGGGAAGTGCGCTATTTTAAACCAATCATGGCCCTCCTTGGCGGGCCTACGGGCTCCAGTAGGTGCCTCCAGTTGTCGCCATTTTGCACCATGGAAAAAATGCTGTTCGTATACGGATCATAAAAAGTGAGCTTTACTCGCAATGATGCACTTATATTTTGCAAAAATTTTCGTTGAATGTTTTAAGCTTCTTGAGGCAACATGAATTCATGTACTTCAATCTGTATCTGTTATCCTATTCTTTTGAGGAAACGAAATGATACTTTCTGAATTGAATATGCAACATCAGGCCAAATGTTCTCTGTTCAAGAATTGGAGGGTTTAAGGGCCTTGTTTTATTAGAGTGATGACATGCTTCATACATTGTATAACTATACACTTTGACTGTGTGTCGCACTGATCCTTTAATGAAGATCGTTTAAAAGGAAGGGCTCGCACCAGGTCCAGTTTAATTTCCAGAGATTGGTAATCTGACTCGTCTTTGTGATCAGCTCAACTATAAACAGAAAAAACTGTCAGATACATCCCCTGTTCTGACTTATGTGGCAATTCATGTAAATACGGAAGCAAATACATGAACAACCCTGTTCGCACTGACGATATGGATTGGCTCGTGGTGATCAGAAGGACTTCTGTGGCATACATTATGTATCTGTTTTGTCTTATTGCAGTTGACAGGAAGCTCACCATCTTTGTTGGCCACTGCAACTGGCTCCCATCAAACCATCTCGCCCCAATAGTTCGATTTCTACAAATTTTATCCGTAATTGGTGGTGCAGCGCAAGCAAGTTGAAACCTTTTGCCACTTCATCGCAAGTATTTTGTTTGTCCATATCCATACAGCCCCGGGCATACAGCCGTATACATTCATATAATGAAACCCAAATGACGGATTCTTTCCTGGTTAGCTCTGATCGCAAATGGACAACAACAAAACTTTTCACACAGCAAAACTGCTCACAAGATTTTTAATATATTTTTTTAGTTCTAGTACACCGGTTAATGCATACATTACAATTGATTACTAATTAAGTCAGCAGGGATTCCAATCGTATTTCATATTTCATTTTGTTCTCCAAAGCCGTGTGCCAGATTCACCTGCAGATCTACCACAGGTGCATCTCTAATCAGTTGATACAAAAGATCACGCGCCAAAGAGTTAAAAAAAATTTACGAATTATTTGTGCATTTTTTGTTGGCAAATGCCTGCAAGAGGCTTCTCCAAAACTGCAGTTCGAAATTGCAAAGAACATTTCTGGGTACCATAGACCATAATTGTTCAACAGGTAGAGCAGCGTATTTTTGGGGGGTGAATTTGATATTTTCGTCTTATTTTCCGAAATCGGAGATCAGATCTTGTGGAAACTCTGCGAAGTTGTACCTTGTGTAACGGTGGAACAAATTGGTTGAACGTGTGATGTCACTACGGATCTAGGAGTTTTCACAAACTGCTCACTTCAGGTCATTATCAATAAATACGTATATTCAAGTTGATTACTATGTACGTCAAGGGGGATTGTAAAGATCATTCACAATTTCGACTTTTTCCCCCCAAACCGTGTTAGGATTCACTTTCAGCCTGGCGAAAATGCACCATTGGTAGGTCTGTATTGAATTTGCTCAGGCGGTCATCAGGCTTCTACAATTCCTATGATCCTGTTGTCCCGGACAAGTGGATAGCTAGGTTGGACAAGTGACTTTTGAATATCACTTGTCCAGTGGCCAACCAAAACATTTTTGATCGTATATAATAATCTGTTAAAGCCCAATTGCCTGGAATACTGACTGAGCCAGTGGGAAACGCGAACAAGTTAGTTGGTGTAGCATGGGGCTGGGCTGAAGGTGTTTAGCATGGGGACGCGCTGAAGGTGTCTACAGACATTGGCAAGCTGTGGTTCTTATCAAATAAATGTATTTGTAGCTTCTAAAACTATTTCCAGAAATATTTGCATATGGGACGGACAATTATTCAGTATTGATCGAGACAAGCCTTCTCCTCTGCCCCTCCCCCTCCTCCTGGGTGATTATTGTAATGCATGATCTATGTTAGATGGACGAGTGAAAATTCAGATTCACAAGTGATTCTGAAAAAAATGTAGAAGCCAGGGTTACGCTTCCGTGATTTTCATTTTTGAGTGAAATATTTGCTTCTTGTTCTGGGGGGTGAAATCTTAAAATTAGTTCTTCAAAATTACTTACTCAACTACTTGCGTACCTGTTTTGTTTACTATTTTTGTGCATTTCAATTATTGGTAACTTCTTTTGCAAAAACGTTAATTCTATTACGCTGAAACTAGGTGGTGTTGCTGTGGATTCTTGATTTTGTTGACTTTTCAGTTTGGGTATATATCGGCCATACATAAACTTTTACTCGTATCAAAAGAAGTCAAGGAGGATTCCAAAAGTAATTCATATTTTCATTTTCTTCCCCCAAGCCTTGTGCCATATTCACTTCATACTTGGCGGACATGTACCAAAGTTGGGCATCAACTTGCAACATTCAAATGGTCACGTCCCAATGCTTTATGTTTTGTAAATAAAGCAGTTAACTTTTCCTTTTGTGGATTGGGGTCATCGATGTTTCCGAATCAACTCTTTCATTGCCAATTGTGATAAAAAGTCGAAGTACTTAAAATAAACTTCTCTGAATTATTAAATGGGTACTGTATTAATGTTCCTTGTAAAAAGACCTTTCATTGGAGTACCTATAGTCCCATAGAATATAATGGTCCAGGTCGTCAGCTTTTCTCGATGCACTTTGGGCGCATTTTAAATGCGCCCAAAGTGCGCCGAGGAAGGAAAGCTGTTGATTCAGTCCTGACATTGGCGCTGAAAAGAGTTAAGAGTTTGAGACTTGTACTGGTACAAAAAACAGGCCTGTTAATTCTCACTCTTATTCTGTTCATATTCTGGTATCAACTCATCTTAACCCGTCCTCTTAAACTTTAATAATTGCCATGCTTCAAGTTACATTATTGAAACCTAGCTGGAGAAATTGTCAACCCATTACTCTGTACAATAAAAAGATAAACTGTTTCTTATGCACAGACACATTGATTTGGTAGCAGAATCTGTAAAGGGATTGAAGCGTTGTTTAAGAAAACTCCCATAAATCGAAAGCTATCTATTAGTGTCACCAAATCCAAGGTAATTATATTTAATAAACAGGCAGATTGATTCATGGAAAATATAAAATTGGTGATAAAGATCTCGAAGAAGTAAAAAAATATGAAGATTTAAGAACTGGAATTTCAGCAAATCGAAGTTTGGCAGGAGCAAAAAAAAAAAACATTTTTGTATCAAATTATTTTAATCGTTGGGAAGATTGAAGAAAGTTTTAAACAGTAATCAGATGGATAAACGACAATATCTGCACCTTTTTTTAACTAAAAACCAACTTTTGCCCCTATTTTTCTATATGGGTGCGAATTTTGAGAAGCGCATATTGTTCAACTGAACAAACTGTTATTACTACACAATATAAATGGCTATTTCAAGAAAGATGTAGATAAATTACATTTAAGCTTCTTAAAATATGTTTTAAGTTTTAATAAAAAAGCTCCCAATACAGCAGTAATAAGTAAAACCCCTCAAAAATCGTATTCTTTAACAATACTTCGTAGAGTGTGCAAAAAATGGCGTCACATTGTTAGTTTAGATCCGGGAACTTTATGTTGCCATACCTACCGATAGAATTTGGAACTGATGACTCCCGACAATTCTACATGGTTACCCACAGTGAAAGAATATTTGGGCAGAATTGGACGCAGCGGTATTTGGAATAATTGCTGTAGAAATTTCGATGATTTTCCCAGGTGTGTCTTTCATGAGCTGTTGAAAGAGAAACTTATTCAACAATGGAAATATAATATGGAAAAGAACTTGTCACCCGACAAAAAATTAAGAACATCTACTAAATTTAAACACAATTTTGAATTTGAGTAATAGTTTCAAGTTGTGAAAAAATGTTACTGTGAGGAATTTTAACTCGACCAAGAGTTAGCACTCATGACTTCCCCATTGAAACCGGCAGCCGCAAACGTCCAAGCAAAATTCCGCTTCAGCAGCAAATTTGCACTAAATGTTAAGAAATTGGTGCCGGGTTTCTTTACATAATAACATGCAAAAAAAAAAAAAAAAAAAAAAAAAAAAAACTCCCACCGTCGTCTGAAAGTGATAAATTCTTTGTGTGAAATATTTGATTATTTTAAATATATAAATAAAGAAGAGAAATTTTGATTTTGATGAGATGCAAGGATGTGGAACAATACACATTTTTGGAACTTTTTGGATGCCTGCGTTGCAAGTAATGGTACAATATAGCTTACGTCTGGTTTATTATTTGATTTATTATACACTTCACTGTGTATTGACACCTTTTGTGTATTACATTGTATGGTTTCACTTTAACTTTGTCTTTTTGAATTGTATACGTTGTATTGTTGGGCATTAAATGTATGGAATTTTCTATGTTTAGAATCTTGTTCTTGTTCTTAAACTGAGTGACGGACTTTTCTTAAGATTTTTTGCTTTCACAATTTGTTATTGCATCACAGAGTGTCCTTTTGCCTGCTTAATACATGGATCTGTCCTCCTTTCTGTCAAATTCCTTGCTGCAAGGTAGATGGCAGTACAGGATCTCACTTAGTACGAATACCTGCTATTGATATGATAAGATGGAGACGACCAATCAGGCAACCTGATTGTTCATGTTTGGTTCTATCTGTCCGCAGTGTTCAAACAAGCAATGGCGGCCGAGTTGTGGGCTTATCAAATAATGTGGGCCGCTGTCAAATCCGACGCACTCATTTCAATAGATAACTTGATGAAAAATTTGAATCGCTGAAAGATTAGTGCGTTTATAAATGACTTGTTTTACATTTTGATTGTTTTAATCCACATTCGATGAAAGTTACATCTTCAACTATATTCCAAAGATATATGATGTGTTTAGTTTTCTCGAATAACCCAATTGAAATTGTATTTTAGCCGTACAGTTGTATCTTGCATTAATAACTTCTGGATTTTGTTGCTGTTGGTGTGTACTCTTGTTTTGTGAGGTTTATGAGTTGGATCAATCTTAAACATTCCACCTCTTGCTGGATTTAACATGTGCAGAACAGAAGACGAGAGCTTTAAATCAGCCATGGATAAATTTATTTAGGGGAGAACAGGAGTTTACCAATCATAACAATGTGGATACTTCTGGTAAAGTAATTAATGAGCATAGTGATATTTATGATGAACATCGTAATAATTGCTTTAGGGCCAGATAATTTTGGCAAATCTCCCCTGGCGTGACTTTGTATTAAACCTGATTGTCTGCAGATGGCAGCACTGAGAAATAGCCTTAAATATGGTGAAAAAAGATTTTGCTGGCCTGCATGGGAGTGGAAGAAAGTATAATGGGACTAAAATCAATTAATCAGTCCAAAATTCACATTCAAACATTAGCGTCATTTAAAAAATGTTCGGCTTGAACATTCAAAATTGTGTAAGTCATGAAAAAAGAGCTTTTACTAAAACATGAGTGAAGGTTTTGCGTATTCAGCATTATACACATTCATCATAATTGATCCCGGTTGTTTTTAGCTAATAAATTTGGTGTGAATGTTTTTAATTGGCTTACCTACTTTAGACTTTCTTGCAGGATTGCTCCTCTAACCAATTTAGTACTTTGTTTCAACGATTATATTCAACATACCAGTCCTTCAAGTAGTACGAAGGCACAATTTATGTGCCGTTTTATATCGTTGTAGACTTAATAAAACCACCATATGACTAGTAAATGCACAATAAAGTGACTCAACTTGGGAAATATCTCTTGCATATAAATATCTCATAGTATATTATAAATGCCTGATGAGAAGAGACGAAGGTGTAAAGTGACGCACAGTGTCGGTTTGACAGCTCAGCCTGACATAAAAAAAAACAATATAAAATAAAAAAAATAATAAATAAATAAATAAAAAAGTGCAATTGCATGATAAAAACAAAATGACTCCTGTACGTCTAAATAAACATACATATTTGTCATCTTGTTGCAATATTACACATAACAATGACAAAAAAGGAGATTGTGACATCTAACTTTCGGTAGCCACAGGAAGATTTTGGGCAAGGCCGTTTTCTGTCTGCCATTTACCAGTAATTCAGAAAAAAATGCTGTTAGATCTGGCATTATGAAATCACTGACAATTGATGAATTATTCAGTCAGTAATTATTAAATCAAGTTGGAAATTTGCAATTTATGGTGCGTTTTGTGAAAATGTGTGTTTGTGAAGGACGGATTCACTTCTCACAACGAATACGGTCACAGACAGAAGAAATTGCCCCCCCCCCCCGTTGGATAGAGTGTTTTGTGCGCTGGCTCGTACTGCTATAATATAAACTATATTTTGCTGTCAATTGTCCCACGATTTGTACGACGATTCTCATAAAATATCATCAATATTCATGACTGGTATAAAAGGTGCAACCAACATGACATCGACTTGACTTACATAGTTTTAGTGGATAAAATGTTCCGTATAATAGGATATCCAGGACGTGGCGTGCCAAAGCAGAGCGGCCGAGGGGCGTGATTGTGTGCGCAGCCTGCAGGAAGACGCATTCAACCCGTCGGGGAATCCACTTGGACATAGAAATAGAACCATATTTGCACAGTGTCTTTTCTACGGCGGTTGTTTGCACAGAGCCTGGGACGGGATGAAAGGCTGAGCACATCTCATCACTGTCCTACTTGAGAGAAAAATGCGCCTTCAAAGTTGACTTTAATAGCTGTACGTCTTTTACAATTCTGGCCCAGTTTGGTTCAAATAAGTGTTGGACGGCTGCAAAAGTGCATAATGGACGAACTAGTAGCGAGGGACAATTGCGAATAGAATTAAACGGCCAGACATCAGAGGGAATTGCACCAACAGCTCAGCACGCTCTTGCTGGGCGAAGCTGCCGTGAAGCCATCTGGAGACTCAACGCTACTTAGCTTCTAGGACATCAGATACTCTCACAATTTAGAGACGTGGAGTAACTAATACCTCCTTACACACAGAGAAGTACCGTACTATCTACATCACTATACCACCTCTGCGCAGGGTCTTACCTACACGTTTTCAGTGCAACCAGCCAATAACGCACCCTCTATGTGCAGTAAGTGAAGTCCAGCGCTGTCAGTCATAATTCCGCAGATCACGCGCCTGCTGTCTGTCAACCTATCGTCAATACTACAAGAATACATGGAATCATCTACCGTATATTTATTGGATACATAGCCACAGTTATATATTTAACATCACCGAATAGTTCTTATCAAGAAACATATGTTTGTATTGTTCCCATTGAAGTTATTCCCATTCACCATTACGGTGCGGAATGGAGGAGGTCTTTGTGCTCTTTCGGATTCTATTAATTTGGATCGTTTGGAAGCCCTGTATCCTACGTGGTGAGTAAACAAACTATTTGCTTATCATCTAAATTGTTTGTTAAATGAAACCGGAAATGCGGCGCACGTAACATGTTTAGGTGTTGATTGTGCTGGGTGAGATGCCGTGTGCCTTGACATACCTTCTGCATTGCCAAGTATACACAGCGAATTCCAACACGGAAATAAGTGGAGTACAGCTCTGGCTTACACCTACTTATTTTTGCACTTTTAACTGCAAGTCGGGCAATCGTTGGGCCAAAATAGGAGCACTCATTAATCTGTATACATGTAGCGCTTTGCGACCGTTACCTTTGTAGTGGTGTTGGTGGCAAATACCATGGTTTGGTTAAACAAACTCGGACACGAGGGCGGTAATCTCATTAGGGCGCACGTTACGGATTATGTAACTTACGTAATGCCTGTGTGCTAACAGATAGGACCGCCGTTGTGTCTGGGTGCATCACAGGGGTCTTACAGCGACTTTTGAAATCGACCAACATAAAGGTGTGGCTCTATGATCGCTCGAATACATGAGTAACACTATCATATCTGTTGCCTTGACCTCCACACTCTCTCACTCTCGGTCCTGGAAAGAAACGGCCAGAACCTGATGTCTGCTCAACAGATGCGAGTCTAATCTGTGACAGACTTTCAACTGCGAGACAAGATATGAGTGACACCAGACTGTGCTTTTGGAGAACACATACTGCTGTTTTTGGTCTTATTTTTTCTCAGGAGATTAAAAAACAACACATGTTTGCGAACGTTGTCAGAGGCATTGCACCGTTTACGCACATAACACGGGTCATGGTTAAACGTTAAAGGGCTCTTTTCTGTTGGACATTATCTGTCAAGCATGGGAAAAATTAAAAGTACTTCTCACAGACAGACACATATATTTATGTTTGTATGTATGTATGTGTGTGTGTGTGTGTGTGTGTGTGTGTGTGTGCGAGCAGGTGTACAGATTCTGCTCATAACACATTTGCATGTCATTTTATAGCAGATGGCTCCCTTTTTACTGATTGATCGGTGTAAAATTGGTCTCCTCACACATGCATGGGCACATGGACACATACATATACACACATAAATACTTACATACATACGTACAAGCACGCACAATATTCAAATATGAAGGACTTTGCACTTATACGTTTTTTTCAATTTGTATGACTACTTATGAGTAAACAATTAATCATGACCTAATTTTGTGAAAAAAAATGAAATTATTACTAACGTTTTATAATTATGTATATATATATATATATATATATATATATATATATATATATATATATATAATCATATATGTTTGTATGGTGTGTGTGTGTGTGTGTGTGTGTGTGTGTGTGTGTACTAGACAGACAGAGGAATCTGGGTTTTTTTCATGTTCAAGTGGAAAACAGGAAAACGGCGAGAAATGTTGGGCGAGAGACCTGTCCGAATATGTCGTCAATTTGACTGTCAACTGCTATATTTTGATAACGACTGTTGTAGATGTTTGGCTGGCGGAGCAGTTTTTATGTGGGCTGCATCATGACCTTCCCCTGTCCCCCACCAATACAATTTCCCTGGGTCCATAATGAAAACAAAAAGCCACTGATTGGCTGTGTGTCTGGATTGGTAAAGAGAAAGTGAACAGTGAAGGAATACAGGCTATTCTGTGTAGCGAGCATTCTGTGTGCGCCAGATAAGGACGCGGTGCTCAGACAACCTATTAACCCTTTCATGTTCACAGGGCTACGATATCAACACGTTCCACGGCCCTCTCTCTGGGTTCCTTGGCAAATAGTGGCTGGATACCATTGTTGCCTCGCGTCCATTTGCACGATGTGGGCTGTGTAAAAAATCTTACAGTTAATAATTTGCATGGTATTGCGATTTTGACTCGAGACAAAAAAGTGTATTTTCGACTGACAAAATCTGCTCATGCTGAGCGGAAAAGGGTTGTGTGAAGCCGTACGGTACACCAGTAAGGCAACGCAATAGCATGTGTTCTGTCCCTTTGTGCGTCTCCTGGGAAGCAGCACTTCCCCTCATCTACAGATTTATTGACCAGTCATGTGAATTTGGACAGGAAATCACTTCTCAGATACAATATAGGAGCAATAAACAGAATAACGGGAAGGTTGGACTGCACAGAATATGCCCATTTCACATACCAATGCAATATGTAACAAAGAGGATTGACCAAAAGCATCCAGCATAGATTGTTCCACTGAAGGTGTGTGTTTAGCTCGTTAGTCTGCTTTCTCTGGCTGAGTACAGGATTATACCATGCTTTGTCAGGCTTCTGCTCTGTCACAAACAAAATAAAAGCTTGTTTTTACAGCATTTGCAAACCTAATTATGAGAGCCCCGAAAGGAAGCCATTTTTCTGATGACAGGCAGACAGAAGATGGTTGTTAACAATACATGCTTACGTTTTTGGTCTCAGGCGGGACCGACGTTTTATTGATGATAGGCAACAGTTAGACAAATAAGCCAAGCGCGGGCTTTGTGAGAAGGAAATTGACTGCAGAAGGAAAAGTGGTCAGACTTGTAACGATTGAATGTTACGGTCAAATGTTGTCCAAGACCAGTCTTTTGCTTTTAACTCTTGTTATCTAGCAAAAGAAATGGATATCAGCGCCACTGATCATACCAGCTAGCAACCCAACCTCTTCCAAACGTTCTTTCCTTGCCAAACAAGGAACCAAATAGAAAAGAGTAAATATTCCTTTTAAGAATGGCGACAATTGTTTGTGTAAGTTGGCGCGGACGCTGTTACCTCGTTATGGTACGAGGCATCTGACGCTTTTGCCTCGTTATGGTACGAGGCATCTGATGCTGTTGCCTCGTTATGGTACGAGGCATCTGACGCTTTTGCCTCGTTATGGTACGAGGCATCTGATGCTGTTGCCTCGTTATGGCACGAGGCATCTGACGCTGTTGCCTCGTTATGGTACGAGGCATCTGACGCTTTTGCCTCGTTATGGTACGAGGCATCAGATGCTGTTGCCTCGTTATGGTACGAGGCATCTGATGCTGTTGCCTTGTTATGGTACGAGGCATCTGACGCTTTTGCCTCGTTATGGTACGAGGTATCGGATGCTGTTGCCTTGTTATGGTACGAGGCATCTGACGCTTTTGCCTCGTTATGGTACGAGGCATCTGATGCTGTTGCCTCGTTATGGTACGAGGCATCTGACGCTTT
Source organism: Hermodice carunculata (assembly GCA_964020975.1). Taxonomy (NCBI): domain Eukaryota; kingdom Metazoa; phylum Annelida; class Polychaeta; order Eunicida; family Amphinomidae; genus Hermodice; species Hermodice carunculata. The sequence goes on from CAXHWN010002257.1 coordinate 205,324, forward strand.
TGCCTCGTTATGGTACGAGGCATCTGATGCTGTTGCCTTGTTATGGTACGAGGCGTCAGCCGTTGCAGCTTTGATATGGTGCAAGGCATCTGACGCTGTTGCTTCGTTATAGCACGATGCATTTGACGCTGTTGCCTTCCTTTGGTACGAGGCACATGACGCTGTTCCTGAACAGCTCCTGTCACACACACACACACACACACACACACACACACACACACACACACACACACACACACACACACACACACACACACACCATTGTCAGTGACGCCTAAGCGCACAGTTTCGCAGGCATCCCCTTACCGTTAAATGCTTAAAGAGCTGCTGCGAATAAAACGATACACATTTTGACCTGCTGTTCCTATAACTATCGCATACACAAACTGTGTTTCATGAAAACTTTTGCATACTTAATTTTCTTTTGCATTTAATTTGTAAGTTTTAGCTCGGTGTACTTATTACACTGCTAAGCTTGTATGAAATAAATCTGTTCGTCTTCCAACTCCGTCGTGCCTCGATAATTTCACATTTTCGATTTTCTCAGAAACAGCTGGACAGATTATCATTAAACCGGAAGGAAATGTACATTTTGTGAGTGTATCAAGTTTGTTTAAATGGTCCCGTTCCACTGATTTTGGAATTTTGATACTTTTATTTCATTTTAGGAGAAAATCTTGAAAAAAAAACTTTTCTCTGAGTTGTTTGTGTAATTGCTTGGAAAGTGTACAAGAACACGTCTAAGCAACCTTGCAGTTTAATTTGTACAACAGATGAATCGTTATTTGCCACCCGCTACCGTTATTTCCGGACTTTTTGAATTAATATTTTGCAAATTACATAATGATTGATGAGAGTACACGTCAAGATGGTTAATATATGAATACCAGTGTACCTAGATATATGACTACAACATCGTCAATCAGTCTCCACCACATTTATTGCATAGGTCATATTCTTGTGAGTTTGTTTTGACTTGTCAAATATTTTTGTATTGTTTAAACCGTAAGACAACGTCTATTAATCTGTTGGGCCAAATTGATTCAAAATAATAAGTAAGGTCACTTTTGGAGCCTCTAGTTCTTTATTTCCTGGCGCCGTGATTTTTTCTAAAATATTTCTAATTGCCGTTTTTTTTTTTAAATTTCGTTTTTCCCCTCTCAAAATAACTGAATGTACTTACTTTCTGATACCTATGCGTAAGTCTTACTGCAATAGATCGCTGCTATATCCCCCATTTTAATTAGATTTTATTTACATCATGTTCAATAGATATGTAACTTGCCATTGATAATTTCAAACTTGAATATCATCGGGCGAGACTTTATTAATGTTTTGGCTTCGAATTCTTTTTGGGTTTTGCCGTAGTTTGCTAAGACCCCTCTCTCTCTCTCTCTCTCTCTCTCTCTCTCTCTCTCTCTCTCTCTCTCTCTCTCTCTCTCTCTCTCTCTCTCTCTCTCTCTCTCTCTCTCTCTCTCTCTCTCTCTCTCTCTCTCTCTCTCTCTCTCTCTCTCACACACACACACACACACACACATTCACCAGGACCCATGAGTGTGGTACATTGAAAAAATACATAGTGTTCAAATATCAAATATCTAGGTCACTGATACGTTTATATTCTGTTCATCTTTCAGCAATAACTTTTGTCTTCTGTGACTTTGTTCAACAGACGCGCACACGCGCACATACTAGTAGTAAACTACATGAAGTGACACCACGTGACTGATGTTGTGCGGGCCGTAGTGATATCAGCCTGCCCCCTCCCCCTACCATTTATGTCCAGGTTGTGGTTTTCTAATGCTTTGTCTGTACATGCACGTCATGGCACCTCACACATGACGCCTGAAATACAAGGGCTTGGAGTTAATGTAGCCCATTGAGTACTGCATTTTGGGTCATTACGACACATATGTATACAATGCTCTTTTTTGGGGGGGGGGGGCGGGGGGTCCATCTTCCCTGTGCTTTGATTTTATTTCATAAAAAAAATACATGCCATGAATGCCCTGTAGACTAAATGTCCTCTAGACTGAATGTCCTAAATAAAGATGTTTCCTTTTGCTCACTTGTCGCTGTCAGGCTGGAGGCTTAATCACTTTTACTCACTAGTTACCCCCATTGTACGCATCGTGGATACGGCAGTACGTTTGCCCGCTCGCTGCAAACCCACACACTCCGGTCTGTCCTCACTGACACACCCAAGGAGCCACATGTCTGCAATGCCAACTCTCAATACAAAATGAATGACGTTGATAACAGTAAAATTGACCACTCCATAGCTTTGCACAGTTCTGTTGGTTGGTCATCCTCGTATCAATGTCGATCATTTTGATATAGCCAAGCCATGACATTGTAGAAACTATAATCTCAACTGTAGTAAAACAGGGAGGCAGTTCAGGGCCCATGTGCACATGTAGACATTTTGACGAGTGTGCATAACATGAAGAGCAGGAGAACAGCCAAGAAAAGTGGGTTTTTTTGTCTGAATTATTTCTGCACCTAAGAAGAGATCAAAAAGGAAATAATGAATCTAAATGCAAGAAAATCAACCCAGATGAAATTTCCCCCAAAATAATTACAGACTGTGTACACCAGATAATTGAACCTTTAACACAAATCTTCAGTAGATCATTTGAAAAATCAGTATATCCGGATCACTTGAAATCTGCAAAAGTTATCCCACTACGTCAAAAAACTAGACAAAACAATACTCTGTGATTACAAACCCATAAGTCTACTGAGCTGCTTTGGAATATTACTAGAAAGACAGATGTATAAAAGATGATATTCATTCTTAGCCATGCATGACACGCTTTCAATATCAATTTGGCTTCCTGCATAACTTGTCAACTTTCCTGGCATTATTGGGAATCACAGATAGCATTCGCGAAAACTTCGATAAAGGCAACGATGTAATAGGCATATATATGAAGAGAGAGAGAGAGATCTGGCAAAAGCTTTCGATATTGTTAACCATGGCATCCTACTAAAAAGCTAACATATTATGGAATAAGAGGCAAGACCCCGGAAAGGTTCAGCAGCCATCTACCAAAACGAAAACAATATGTAAAGGTAAATGACTCTTATTCAAACACTAGTTACATTTCCCGGGGATATCCTAAGGCTCTGTCCTTGGACCTTGGCTATTTTTAATCTGTGTTAATGATATCCACTGTTTTGTAAAAAAAAAAATAATAAAAAAAATTAAAAAAAAATAAAATAAAAACAACAACAACAAAAAAAGCGGCATCCGATTATTTGCGGGTGACACTAATATTTTCATATCAGGTAAAAATCTAGTTCAACTGCAAAATCAAGCAGAAGAAATACTTCACAATTTATATGAATGGTTTTTGGTCAACATGCTTACAAATGATATAGAAAATCCAGTTTTAGCATCCTCACATGAAAATAAAAAGACCCTAACTCCTTCACAACACTTACAACAGAAAACCACACTATAAATAGAGTACAGTCTTCAAATACTTGGGAATCACCCTGGACGACAAGCTATCGTGGAATGATCATGTCCAGAATGTTGTGAACAGCGTTGTTAAATACATAAACTGTTTTAAATATATAAAAAATCTTATCCCTGTATATTGTGCCAAAATATTGTATTATTCCTTGGTTTACCAAAGAATATCATACGGCATCGAAATAAATGGAAAAATATCGAAATCAAATATTAACAGGCTGTAAACTACTCAAAAAAAAAAACGCTTAAAGATCCTGCTTAACTTTCACCGAAGAACATCCACTGACTTTTACACAAATGTGTTCAAAGTGCAACACATCTATCATGACTATAGCACCCTAACTTTTATTTTTAAACAAATCCATCATAAAATTCCCATAATTAACAATGAATATTTTACGCCAAACAAACACATAAACAATCACTTCACAAGGAAATGCACAAAAATTCATGTTATCCAAACAAAATCAAACCATGGTCTTAACGTGATTAGATCTACAAGATCCTTGCTTTGGAACAAACTCCCAATTAACATCAGGCAAGCAAATAATATAACCGTATTTAAGGACATCTTGACACAGTTCTTTCTTAAAGAAAGACAGAAGTCCCATTACATATTACATTTTTAGGTGAGGGGGGGTTAAGCTAGTAACATACATGGGCGAAATCATTAAATTGAATGTAAATTCAGGCCCGAAAAATTCCCATTTTAATATTAGGATATACTCTGAAATCTGCCTAATTACGCTCAGTGGTATCTTACGAGCGAACAAAACGGTGGCTTGAGAGAGGATCATGGGAATGTCAATTTTATGTGACAGTATATATACATTTTTTCTCATCAAAGCTGTAGGTTATATTTTTTACGTTTACCATACAAAGCTTTCTTCATAGCTTGTTACCGCATGAAATTGTCTAAGTAAAAATGCATGGTTATGGTTACCACGTTCCACATTAAAGTACATATATATATATATATATATATATATATATATATATATATATATATATATATATATATATATATATATATATATATATATACATACATATACATATATATATATATATATATATATATATATATATATATATATATATATATATATATATATATATATTATATATATACACCCAGGAACCTCTGGGACTTTTTTTTTGTCCTTGGCTTGGGTGATTTGCAGACTCACACCTGGGACTTGCTATTCAGAACAGGTCCCCTCTCACACTTACTGTCTTACTGCACTTGACTGGTCATCACCAAGAACAATGAGGTGGCCATTGTCAGCATGACCTCTTTTTGAATGTGGAAAAAAAAGCCTGGTCAAGAAGAATGGACCCCATTGAAATGAGTAAAATAGCTACTTTAATGATTGTCTGACTCCCCCCCCCCTAAAGTTTTTGTCATGTTGTCATTGGAATCATTTAATAACACAATTGGTGATTGGTCGGCTGAATACAGCTTTCTGATTGTGAGGTTGCATTATATGGCTTCAGGCTATGAAGGCGTCCATACATTTTCAGCATATATTTCCTCATTAAATAACTTTTTGAAATTTCAAAATATAAGGGAGATAAATTCAGATATTTATTCCTCATTACATAGGCTTCAAAATGATGTATAATATAATGTGACTTCTGTCTTCCTTTAATACATACAGTTAGGGGTTTTTTTTTCTATCCAAAAGGGAACAACAACATACAGTTACTATGTCTAAGTCACATGTAAACCCACTCTGTAATACTCAGGAATCCGCACTTCAGGCTTGTTTAAAGATCTCCTCACTACATAGTTGTATGTTTGTATTGTATTTGCACAAGGTACCTCAGAGACGTTCCAATGTAAGAGTAACTGTACACTACACTCATGTTATTCATGTCCATAATGTTAAAGCCGTAGGCTTTGTTAGGATGGATTGTATATTTTTAATCTTTAAGCTATTGTAATGTAGCAGTGTTTATATCATTGAACTACTGATGTGATTAATGGTGTACGCCTGAATGTTTGACCAATCACTATGTTAATAAGTGGGAAGTTATTTCATTGTTTTTCTATTCTCTCTCTCTCTCTTTCTTAGGGTATAAAAGTGTGTATGCATACGCGCAAATGGGAGAGTGAATGAGTAGGTCTAGTTAAAGCAATAGGCACTTAAAATGTATTTAAATGGTGCCCAGCTCTGACGATTCTAACTGGGAACCCTCATCACCTCACTATCTTGATTGTATATTGTATTGTATGAGTAGAAATTAAACAAATTCAATTCAATTGTCACTTTGAAAAATCGAGGAGCGTGGAGTGGGTTGGAGATATAGAAAAAACAATAGTTTACTGGAGAGACTGTTACAATGACAGTTTAGTTTAACTCATTTACCAGTCGCATGGTGTCGCCAATCAGAAGGCAACACGATTAAATTCTGTTATTTAAGGTGCCCACACGGAAACATAAACATACCTGTCGGGTTATGATTTCATTCTGGGTACCAGGTTCTAGCATTCCAAAACCGAATATCCGAAGAAAGTTGACAAATAGGTATGTATACATAGTATTAATAAAACATGGACAGCCTAAGTGATATCTTGGTTCTTTCTGCACTCCGAAAAAACCCTTGACCAAGATCATAAATATCTTTGATCTACGAAAACATCTTGGTGATCTGATTCAGGATGATTTTTTAAGTGTGTGTGCATGTGATTTGCACATTACCCATGAAAAGACAAGCCACAGCTTTTCTACTTATGGTAGTATGTACTAGTGTTCCGTGTGGGCGCCTTTTTTCGGACGATGGTAAGACGCTCACAAAGAAAAGAACAGATATTTAACCATATATAGCAGAGATGATCACGTTGGTACGTTACAACAAAAACCGTTCCTTTTAATGAAGAATGTGATAGTACGCTTGTTGATAACTGTAATGATGATCATCACATAGCCTATGAGAAGTATTGAAAACGATAGAATGTGATTTTATTGTTCACTGACTGTTCATAATAAGTACACTGTCTGTAAGATCGATTAGATGGTCACTTGAATGGTAGTTCGTGCAAGTTATTTTTTAAAAACCGAGTGCTATATACCTGACCGGGTACGCAGGTATTGGAATACCCGAATTTGAGAACCCGGGTGTTTACTTTTAATACTCGATTATGTGTTAAATACATGTGAAAATCCCTATATGTATGGACGGCAAGTTTAGGTAATCGAGTAAATTTATTGCATCTCGGCTTTTATAGGAAGACTATCTTATTTGAAAGAGTATGAAACGCTCGGTGCGCAATTTTTCTTCTTCGTTCTCTGGCATTGACCATCATCTGATATCAAACTTTTGAGACCTGCTCGCCTATGCCAGGCGATGTCTCATGTGACCTTTGCTGGAAACCTTTATTGTAAATCAGGCCACGGAGATTTAATTTTATTTCAAATGCTGTAATTTATACATGTTGACATATATGGGATTTGCAATGTAGCTATGAAAAATGCCTACCGGTACCACTATATTAATTTTCACTGTTTAATTATGATAATTTCTATCCTTTATTCAGATTTCAGAGATAATGAATTGTGAGTACAAGGAAATGGGTGGCCCAAACTTAATGCCAAATCATAAAACAAACACGCGCAACCAATTCATCCAGGACCAGATATGAGCAACCAATACATACTGGAAAAGACGTGCAGCTCATGCACAATTAAACCGGGACGTGCAACCATTGCATAATAATACAGGCAAGCAACCAATAAATGATAATACAGGCAAGCAACCAATAAATGATAATACAGGCAAGCAACCAATAAATGATAATACAGGCAAGCAACCAATGCATACTAAATAGAGATGAACAAACAATGAATATTGAAATTAACAGATAAGCAACCAATGCATACTAAAATAGAGAGGAGTACCCATGCATAATAAAAGTGAAATGTGCAAGCAATGCAAACAAAAAAAGACATGCAACCAATGCATACTAAATGTAGAAGCAAGCAACCAATCCATGTTAGAACAGAGAAAAGTAAGCAATGGATACTCAAGCAGTACAGAGCAACCAATGTGTGATCAGACAGAGACGAGCATCCAATGAAGGCAAATCCATGGACGAGCCGACAATGTATCATAAACAGAGACGAACAATTAATAGACTGTAAAGCAGAGACGAACAACCAATGCAAACGGAAATAGAGACGTGCAACCCAGGCCGGTTGCCAAGTTTTCCTGGAAGTGAGATGAGAGAGTCAGCTTTAAAGACAGTGGTGCTGCAATGGAGCGCAGAGCGGGGAAAAAGTTACAAAGAGATTCTGGCCCGACTTCAAAGATAGAGCTTCGTCAAAACTTATAAGCAAAATATCGAGCTCTGGTGATAGTTTGGATCACACCTTTGTCATGCAATCATATTCATGTCAAGCGCAAGTTTGACTCTTGCTAGCTAAATATACCATTTATTACAAGATATTGGTGTAACGGACAAAGATTTTAAGGTGCCTACGGGGAGCTCCCTATGAACTGGGTCCAGTTTCTCAAACTTCTGAGTAATTACTCACTGAGTAATATCTCAGCACATCTTGCCATTGATTGGTTCAGCAATATGAGCCAGCCAATCAAATATGAGCCAACTAATTAACCCAAGATTCTAAGAAATATTATCAAGTCTAAGGAATTACTCACGGAGTAAATGTTTTGGGAAAAAAAGGGACTAGGTGTTTTGACTTTCATAGGTCACACGTTTACAATTGTCTCGGTAAAAAGGGTAAAACTCCTAAAGGGAATGTATTTCATGTTTATATCATTGACTCCAACAAAAACATGGAATCTGGTTATGTTTGCAAATTTCACATGAAAACCTAATTTTTCTTTTAGCCAGATAAAATGCAGATATACAGACTTTGTAATGGGATGTCCATTGCAACAGTCTGTATATCAAAATTTTATCTTCAAATAATTGGAAAATTAACCTGCCACAGTGACGAAAATTTTAAAAGACCATTCCCCGCAATACATGGGAAACTTGATTTTACAAGTTGCTGACAGGCAGAACAAAAATAAAAAATTAGGGTAAATAAAAGTACAGTTCTGAATTGAAAACTTACAAACACAGCCAGCTACCACTTTTCAGCAGAGTTTACGTAGTACGCTCACAAGACAACAAATATACTCCATCTAAATGTAATTAGAAATGTTTTAGACGAAAACAATCTATGAAAAAAATACTTTTATGGGGATGTTTCAGAAATAAGCCTTGTCTGCATCATGAAAGTGAGAATGCCTGTTTTCGGTTGTGTAGTCGCCTGCGACATTCGTGGCGTAACTGTATTATTTCAGTCAAAAAGTTTATCGTGACAAAGCAAACACACATGACAAATATTCAACTGTAATTATAACAAGCAATCGGACTCTGGACAATTGTAAATTGTCAGGTACTGCGTTTTTCTATTACAGAATTAGGTATGTGTCGATGACAGTAAATGCGCTTGACCAGACTCTCATCACTCGAAACATCAACACAATATACCAATCATGGGCAATTTTGATGGCCATGATTAAATGCAGTTCATATGGTGAATTATCAATGACGTATATGAAAGGTCATAACAGCATTTTACAAGCAAAGGGATCTAAGGCATTGAGTTCGTGGTTACAAATAATGAAGAAATCTGAGCTTTCTAGTAAACCCTATACATAAAACATCTCCAAGTGCTGTAGCTTTTTAAAGTACAATGCTAATAGTAATTACCTTTTGACAGTTGTTGCATTTGTCTATATGATATATACTTCTGGCTAACATTGATACACTGTTCAGACAGAAACAATAAATAGACAACGCGTGACATAATTGCCGAGAGTTTTTCAGACAAAAGTGAATTAGATATTATTTTCCAGGACTTAAGTGCCATCTAACTCTTATCTGCTTATAAAAAAAATAAAATCTTCAGATTTTTAAACGTTACATGAACCATTTTTCATGGAAAGCTGCCAGAAATTCAAAATGAAAACTATAAACAGGATCTAAACACATCCTTTGTTTGCTTTTGCCCCCGATGGAAATTACATGTTGTTATACAGTCAGGGGATGACCTTCAGTAAGAAAGTTTATTTAGAATTTTTAAAAAACATATATTTCAAATTTATGCGGATGAATTTTGTCAAAGTGGTGGACTGCAAAGTCATAATTACATGGCGTGTAGATACAGCTGTATTTTCAGATATGAAGTCACCCACATACGTTCTACTGCCATACATTTATCATTCAAAATGAAACTGCAGCAAAGTAATGATTTTAACATTGCTTCAGTATGAAATTAATGTACATCCATAACTGTGTGGTTTGCTATTTAAAGGTCAATTTTCATGATGTAGTATACCTACTGCTCTAAAATAGAAGTCTGTTTGTCATGCCTTTGACGCTTATGAACTTATGAAACTGTAATGAATCTCTCTCTCTCTCTCTCTCTCTCTCAAACTGTCTTTATTGCTCTTCCATCCAACAATGTTTAGATACATACATACATACATACATACATACATACATACATACATACACCAGTGATTATAAAGTCATCGTGATTTACCAACACTGAGTACTTATAATGAGTTCCACAAGAGAACATATTTTTATCTCAGCTAACTTGTCCTGTGGTTGGGCTTTGTTCATCGTCCGTCCGTCTTCCATGATTGACATTTTCAGCTTCTCCCAGATCATCAGCCAGATTCATTTCAAACTTAGTGGTGCCTTAGGCGGCTCATTACCAAGTTATCCAAATGGCCATAATGTGAATTTTATTTTTTTAAACGAATTGTCTAAGCATTTTTTGGCAAAATCTTTAAAAAAATCCGCAGAATGGCTTGGTCAATTTCGTTGAAATTGCACAGGGACACATCTGGGACCCCAATACCTTAATTAATTCAACAGGAAGAGCTGCATTTATATTTTGTTATGAATGTTTCCTGTTTTTGCTATTTTCGACTTCTGCAAAACCATGTCTCACATTGTTCTGAAATTGTAGGCAAGTGTAGCTTGTGGAAGGGTCAAACTAAGTTGTTCATTAGGAGGTGATGCTGCGGATTCCTGATTTATAATTGGGGTGCTTGTTGCTTAATGCATGCACTCCTATCAATTACTATGTAAGTCAATGGGACTGCAATCGTAATTCACATTTTGACTTCCTCTCCATCGTTATCATGAACATTACTGTCATCACTATAATTTTTATTGCAACTGCCACTAGTATCATCATTATAATCATTAACATTATTACCATTCACATCTATAGATGTGAATGGTAATAATGTTAATGTTAACCCCAATTATAAACAGGAATCCGCAGCATCACCTCCTAATGAACAACTTAGTTTGACCCTTCCACTAGCTACACTTGCCTACAATACGCTTATTGTTGTTTGAACAATTATGGGCCAACATCAGAATTGATGTAAATATGTACAGAGGCCAACAGCTTGAATACCACCTTTCCAAGCACCAAACAGACCAGTGACACCTCACTCGACATTTATCCTTTGAGAGTGAGCAAACATACATAGCGACAATAAATACGATTCCAGTATGTGTATAAACATCACACAGTTGTATTAAAGAGAGAATAACCAGCTGGTTGAGGCAATGGTACCCTGTGATATCACATCACTCTTGTCCCCGCCCCCCTTTCCAAAAAAGGCAATAACTTCATCAACATTGTTTGTGTGTGTGTGTGGCGGGGAGTTTGATCATTGGATTGTCCCAGTGTGTTTTTTTCCTTGCCTTATGTGAAAGGATGTGGTGGTCAGGGAGAGAACCTTTTTGTTTGTTTGAAGGCTGCACGCATCAGTAGCAGGTGTAACTCCCACGCTTATTCAAGCAAGCCTGGACCTTCTTTGGTATAGTGCTGGTGAGCTGACTATCTCGGTCTGCGGGACTTGCTTCAACTGTCTGTGAGCCACTTTGCCAGTTGGTCCCGGGTGACGGCAGGCTCGTCGTACTCGTCCCTGACTCTACGATCAAGCACATCCCATGATAGAGAACAGGTCAGGAGATCGGGCTGACCATGAAGGCGCAGGGAATATGGCAACATTTGGAGGTTGTGCTGCTGAAGATGCAGTGTGCTGCCTGATGCAGTATGAGGCCATGCATGACCTTCCTGGAACAGTAGCCCAGGATGTTGCTGGAACCGTTTGGCGACTGTTGGCAGGATCCCATCCACATAGCGCAGGCCTGTTAGAGTCCCATTTAGGCTACCCTGATGAGTTTTGTTCTTCCCGTCGCCATGATTAATCCAGCATCACGACACTGTCTCTTCCGTAGTGGTTATGATCCACCGTGCATACATCCACAAATCTATCTGAAGGCATACGTCTAACCTGTATCCTTCCACCGTGGAAATCAAGGCAAAGTCGTGACTTGTCCGGCCACATCACACTCCTCCACTGCTCTATGGTCCAGTCAACATTGTCTAGCACCAGCGTATCCATGCGGCTTTGCGTGCAGCACCAAGCGGGATGCGGATGGCAGGGCGCTATATCCTCAGTTTAGCGGACACCAGTCTCCTGTTGATTGTACGCCATGACGCTGCAATGTTGCAGGCCTAGCGTCACTGCTGGGGAAACCTCTCCGTTGAAAGTAACTGGTGTCTTTTTCGGTACTGCACCAGGTTACGGTCGTCTGAAAGTCTTGGTCTTCCATATCCAGCTTTTCCTCTTGCATTCTCTTGTTTGCCGGAAAAACAGTGCCACCATCTCTGCACCAGTGACCAGGACCACAATACACTCTCGGCAACCTCACACTGAGAAAGACTGACCTCCGTCATGCCGATGATCTTGTGTCTCTCCCATTCAGTGAGCTGTGAGCAACCTGTACGGCGTAGCCTTATCGATTCATATTGATCCCCGTGTTGCCAGAGAGCCTTTATAAATTGCATAGGCACCCAATTCCAGACACACTTTTCTCATTTCCAGGACATGCTGTTTATGTGTGACTGCTCAGGGATGCTCTTGGCTACCCTATCCATGTTTCATAACTGTCCATGTAACGCTCATAGTTTCTACACAAACTAATGTTAAGAGCAGCCCTTGTTAAACCAATGGTGGGTGCCTTGTTTTTTGGCCAAGGGAAAAAAATAAGCGATAGGTCCCCCTCTGCCTGAGTTGTTCAAGGTGGGGTCAAAAAACTGACGCCGGGTGAAAGAATCAGGTCAGGCAGGTATTGAGCATCAATAATTTGGGATTTATTGATTCAAACTAGAGTATGTAAAAGCTGGTGCTTGTGGACCAGCAAGAATGAAACTGAAAGCGGAAATTGAAAGCAGAAACAACACCAAATTTGTGTCAATCGCCGATAATGACCGTAAAGTGGTCTAAAAAACCTTCCCAACGAATTTGAAAAAGCGTAGAAACTACCCTAAAGGATACAATACTAATGATATCTTCAATTCCATGTGGCATGCAGGTGAAAGGAGACAATTTGTAGATGCCCCCGATCAAAAAATATCTCGGAGGAAAAACATCCCTTGTGCTCCCATTTTTCTCATCAAGCACGGTTCGTTGTTTTTCATGAAACATACGTTAAAGCGCCATTCGGTTCACGTATGGTGGAGGTGTGTGTGTTTGTAATATACAGTATAAAGTTATGAAGCTCTACTCAATTGATTATTTACATTTTTTGTACGTAAACAAAACAGGCTTGACAGTTACTTACCAAGTTATGCTAATCCATGTGAAGTGTAGCTTTCATCAATAGAAAGCCTGCCAATACCATGGCAACAATATCAGACGCGGGCATATGAGCACGTAGGTCCGCAAAGTGCCACTTATTTGCAGTACGTGAAGACTGCCAAAGACTTATGTGCTGCTAGTAATTGAACACATGTGTTTCACTGGCGTCATTTACAAATCACATACATGTGTTTGACTGGCACCATCTACAGGGATGTCACCATCAGGAAGCTCAGGTTACCTTACACAGTAGAACCTGGTTTGAAAAAGAACCGGCCAAAATATCATAGTTTTACCCCCAAATACACCATTTATTACCGCCTTTTCCACTGTTTCTTATATTATAAATTCCTTTGGAGTACTTTTTTCGCCTCAAAAATCGCGGTCAATACAGTGTAATTTCGTCAGCAACAGTTTATAAAACGTCCTGTCACTAATTCTAGCCAGGTCTCACCAGCACTTGCTTTGATGTGGTTAAAAAGTAATGTTTATGTCACTATCCACATGTTCACAAAATGTGAATTTCACCTGACGTCACACTAAATACAAATCGTTGAATTTATCGGTGTTCATGGAAACTTTTGGTCAATAAAAAACCCCGAAATTCTCTAATCGATGCTGACCTTATCATCTAACCAATGGTACATGTAGGCAACGAGTATCCATGCTATGTACATGTGCAAGTAGATTTGTTGCCAAAAGATGGAAAATAGGTCATGTTGATGGCCGATCGCCACTTTGAGCGGATGTGCCTCTCTGGCAACCGTGAAAAACTACAGACAGGCATTTGATCCCGGAATTTTAGGTTACGTATAAATTATAAAAAAAATGCCACTTATGCCTGGATATTGATAAAATTCCTTACTCTGAAACATGGGTATTACGGATGAGCAGAAAAGTAAATAAAAAACATTAACGAAACATCAAATACATAAATATCAGTAGTATTACACTTTTGTCATTATAAGACACATCATAAGGCACATGTTATTCCACATGAACAAACTTACAATCCTTGTGAGAAACGCAGAGATGTTCGTGTGACCTTGACCTTCAACTCGGATCGAAAAATTTAGCAAGCCAAATGTACACCCATAGTCGTGTATTGCATACAGGGTAATTTCGTCAGCAACAGTTTATAGTTTTCTGAGTGTTTGGCGAAAACCGGAAAATTAACCAACGTGTCAGGAAAAATTAAGTTGGTTAAAGGGCACAAAAACCTGAGTAAGTCATATAGCTTTTACTCCAGTGATCAGCAAATGTTTCGTCCCGAAACACCCAGAGAGGCTAGCTGAGCTTATAGGATGGTCAATCGTCGGTGGTACGTTGTCTGTGTACAATTAAAATTTGCTCCAATATCATCCGCCAGATCCCCTTTAAAGGCGGCAGCAGTGTACGCTGATCGGGTATTTACCATGTCCAGTCATACTCCAGCGATATCTGTTTTTTTTTTTTTTTTCAAAATCTTCAAAAATCTCCAAAACTGCTTTGGTCATTTGCTTTCGAAATTGCCCAGGGACACTTCTGACTTCTCGACATTAATTTGTTCCTCGGTGGCGCTACGATTTTTTTATATTTTTCTTATGATTTTTTGTGTGTTAAAGCTACTTTGGAGTTCTCCAAAGCCGCCGTTTAGACTGTTGTGGAAAGGTCAAACAAAATTGCAAAATCGTCTATCAGATCCGCGACAAACTTTGTGGCAATGTAACTTGTGTGAGTCTCTACCAAGTATGTTCAAATGGTCCTGCTGTACTAACTTTTGATTATTTATGATTTATTGTTACACGTTTTTGCACAATCATAAAAAAAATCGCCAAAACTGCTCTGCCAATTGCTTTGAAATTGCATAGGGACACGTCTGGAGACTCATGGACCTTAATTTGTTCGGCAGGTGGTGCTGTGATTTAAAAAAAAAATGCTTTTTTTATGTGCTAAATGTGCTAAGCTAATTTCGATTTTTTTCTTCAAAAGCGTTACTCAAATTATTCTGAAACTTGGTGGAAATGTAGTTCGTGGAAGGGTTACGCAAAGTTGTTTAATAGGTGGTGACGCTCCGGATCCCTGATTTTTAACGAACTTTCCGAGCGGGCAACTTGTCATTGAACATGCATTCCTATTGATTTCCATGTAAATTTACGGGGATGGCAAATAGTTATTCACAATGTGGACTCCTTCCCTCAAACCGTAAGCCTGATTCAATTCAAACTTGGTCGGGATTTACCTTGGATGGGTCTCTACCAAGTTTGTTCAGTGGTCAAGCTCCAATGATTTCTATTTTTACGCCCATTTTTGTAATCTTGGGGGTGTCAAAATCTATTAAAAATCCACAGCTACTTGCCTAATTGCTTTAAAATTGCCTGAGGTGATTTCTGACGACTCCGCAGCTGTATTTGTTCAAGAGATGGCGCTGCGATTTTTTTTCATTTTTTTAAAACTTTTTTTTTGTTATATATATTATATAGCTATTTTGGTTTTCTTCTCTAGAATCACCACTCAGGTTGTGGTGGAAATGTATCTTGTGGAACCCCGTTTTTTAATGAATTTTCAAATTGGGCACTTGTTGGTTGATGCATTCGTTCCTATTGATTGGCATGTAACTCAATGGGGATTGCAATGCGAAAGCACATTTTGACTAGTTCTCGAAAATCATCAGCCTGATTCACTTGAGACGTGGTGGAAATGTACTTGACCTGTGTCGCTATAGTACTTTCCAAATGCTCACGCTGCATTGATTTTTCGATGTGTTATAATCATTTTGTTCATTTTTTAAAAGTGAAATCTGAAAATGTATTCTTCTCCAAAAGTGCTTGTGTTATTTGAAATTGCAGAGGCACACATTTGGAGTCCCCTAGGCCTTACTTGATGCAATAGGTGGCGCTGTAACTTTTTAAAAATTATTTTTAATGAATTTATGAAACAAATTGTGGGAATGTGGCGGATTCAATCTGCACTATGTTTGTGCAGTACAAATTGAATGCTAGAAGTCTCAAGAGTGTCTCCAGAGACAGAAATAAACTTGTTCAATTCCAGGCTTTAGTTTACTCCAGCCAACCACAAGTCGTGACCGTAACTGAAACGTGGTTATCGTCTGATATAAGTGATAATGAGATCCTACCTGACAGTTATATGATTTTCCGCAAAGATAGACCTAATCGCAGAGGAGGCGGCATACTGATAGCTATTCACAACTCAGTACCTTGTTTACAAAGACATGACATATCACCAGAAAGTATTGGTGTGCGAATTACGACCAAACAAATCCAAGAAGGTTTTCATTGTGTTATGTTACCGCCCTCCTAATGGAGACGACGACTTTACCTTCAACCTGAGTAATGTCTTCAATCCACTGTATGGTTTATCAGGCGATATGCCCCATGTAACTTTCCATCCATCAATTGGTTTGATACAATCTTACCTACGACCAAAAAGGAGCTTAATTTTTACAATGTGATACATGATTATTCATCACATCAACACGACCATTGTGTTTCTCATGTTTCAGGGAACGTGCTGGATCTAGTTTTTTTTTCTAACTTTCCAGAATCTATTGGTGACGTTTCAGCTTCCAGTGGTGTTGTGGATTCAGATCATTTGCAACTAGACTTTCTTATATACATCAAACCTACCAAGAAAGCAAAGATCCCACGTTATGTATATAACTTCACAAAAGCCTACTGGTATGGCCTACGTGAATATCTATCATTTGTTCCTTTCCAAACAGCTTTTCTTGAAACTGTTATAGACCGTAACCGGCAAACTGGTGTGACCTTTTGCTAACTGCTGTGGACAAATTTATACCTAAAGTCAAGGTGCGTGACAGTACCACCCCGACGTGGATTGACAGTGGAATTATTCACTTGTCTAACAAAAAAGAAACTATGCGTGAAAAATTAAAGAATTCGGATTCCCAACACCTATAAAGACAAACTCCGTAAACTTACAAACCATATGAAAACCTTGGTTGCTCTCAAGTATGCGGAATACATTGACATGTTAAGTACGCAAGTATATGAAAATCCCAAACGGTTTTGGTCATTTTTAGAGCAAAAACCAAGTGCAAAAACTTACCTAATATAATCAAAGGGTTTGGACAGGAATTTTCTAACCCCGAAACGTAATTCCGGTCCATAAGAAAGGCAACCGTGAAGACATTGATAACTATCGACCGATATCATTACTATGTATTGTAAGTAGAGGGATAGAGCGATGCGTTCTAAACCACATGTTCCTGTGCTTAAGAACGCACACCATCAGTTTCAACATGGCTTCCTTAAGGGTAAGTCTTGTGCCACTCAAATGGTGGACTTTGTCCACAAATTGGGTGAAAACCTAGATAAGACGACTCAGGTTGATGTATTGTATCTTGATTTTACCAAAGCCTTCGACTCTGTACCCCACCACTTGTTACTGCACAAATTAAAGAGCTTTGGTATCAATGGTCATCTCCACGATTGGTTTAGTAGTTATATAACGGGTCGAAGGCAGTGTGTCCTAGTAGAAGGGTCTCACTCTGCATGGAATTCTGTCGTATCTGGTGTTCCACAGGGTTCTATTTTAGGACCTTTCCTGTTTTTACTATATATTAACGACATGCCCCTCACTCTCTCAAACGGTACAACCATGTTCCTTTTTGCAGACGATTCCAAATGCTTTCGGAAAATTCATTCGGAAGCTGATGCACGTGTACTGCAATATGATATAGAGAAACTAGTCTCTTGGAGTAAATTATGGGGTATGACGTTCAACGCTAAGAAATGCAGCGTTCTTACTGTCAGCAGGTCCCACGCTCCTGTTGTTTTTACCTAAAGTCTGAACGATACCCCACTAAATCGGATATCCTCCCAAAATGACCTTGGCTTTGAGTAAGACACTTCCCTCAACTGGTCAAAGCATGTTGCCAAGTGTTGCATTGAAGCTAACCGTGCCCTTGGTGTAATAAAAAGAACATGTGGGTACAAAGCTCCCCCTGAAGCAACTAAAAGACTCTACATTACTTTGGTGCGGAGTCATCTTGAATATGGCACGGTTGTGTGGAGTGTTACTAGCAAGAAAAATCTAATGGCGCTGGAAAATATTCAAAGAAGAGCGACCAGATACATCTTAGGGTCTCCCTTCTCTGAATCGTACGAGTCACGCCTTGCCAAATGTAATCTACTCCCGTTTTCTTATAGGCGTGAACAACTGGATCTTGTGTTCTTGTACAAATGTGTTAATGGTTATTACGAGGTAGATTTCTCCAATATGTTCCCCATTCAAAAAGACTTGAGAAATTTACGTACTTCCGACAAAAGTCTATGTTTCAAAATAACCAAATGTAAAACAGAAACTTTCCGTTCATCCTATGTAAATCGCTCTATTTACACTTGGAACTTCTTACCCTCCCATATCCGTGATTCTCAAACGATCCATATTTTGAACAGTAGACTGAGTACTTACAACACCAAGTTGCAACAAGCGTATTTTGACTCGTCCATTACATGTACATGGCTGAGCAGGTGTTTCTGTCCAAAATGCAGGTAGTGGATTATTGTGATGGACTGCTTACGATTTTTGTAAACTTTTAAAAAGTACAAATGATACTAAATATCTTAATTTGACAAATTATTTTACATGAGATAGTCTGGTCGAGCTATTTATATTTGTATTTTAAACACGGACATTTGTTTTATCGTCTTTGACCTTTTTAATCAATCATCACCATTATTAGTTGTAGCTGTACTCATCTTTATCGCCAACCATAGATGGGGAGTCAACTTGTATAGGTGTAATCACCTGTTTGACTCTTCCAAGTCGGCAGTATTTTTGTTTTAATGTGTTGTGATGTTTTATTTTCCTTTTATCTTGATGTACTGCTGATTGAAGCTCAATAAATAAAGACATGGTGCTGCTGCCATTCTCTGATTTTGAATGAATTATTCAAATAAGGAATTATTGGTAAGGCACATGTGCATGCTTGCATTGGTACTAGAGGAATAACACAATATATCATAAAAGAACGTAGCTTCTGTGTAGAACGATAAAGTTTATTAGACATCCGAGGAGAAAACGTTTTGCCATAGGCGATAGCTTCGGCGATCTGCCGATAACTGCGCTCCGACCGCACTTCTACCCAGATCGGCGCTAAATGCGGCGGTCTGTGGCGAACGGTAATGTCTTGTTGGAGACAGTGATATGATGACAGGGCAAATTGATGTGTATGTGCAGGAATGCTTATAGAATGCATGTTTTATCATTGAAACCCACGTGTCACTCACTGTAACTCCTCGATTCCATGCATAGCAATTCAACCATTCACTTTCGTGCAAATTGTTTGTTACCACCTAGGTAACCGTGTTGTGTTGAAATATAAATAAGTACTTTTATGCCGACATCTATTGCCATCATGTGGCCCAGCTGAAGATCCAAATCAAGACAGATATTGACGAGTTCTGTGTACTGTGCTAACATTGTTGTCCTACTTCAGTACCAAATCTGTATCAATGCAGCCTGTTTAATGTAACTATTTCTTAAATGATTGATATTCAGTTTCTCTTCAGTTGTACAGTATGTTCTTGGAAAAAAAATCAAGAATGTAACCAAGAATGTCAATAAAAGCAATATTTTTCTGGAACCAACACACTGAAAACCCCTACAATCGCATGTACATATGTAAAAACAAATAGGAAACGATGAACGGAGGCCGCTGAAGGTACTTAGAAAGTTAAATGTGTGCCATATTTCTACAAGACAACATTTCAGAAAATACTTACCACCAATAAATAGTATAAATGTCGTTTTAAGGGAGTTTTCTATCATTGTCACCATTGACAGCAGTGAGAATATTGGAAAAATTACATTTTTGTGCGTAAGACTTAATTAAGTTGTGAGTAACTAGAACCAAATGGTTTAGCTCTTGCGAATATGAATTTAATCAGAAGTTTTTAAAAAGTGTATTCATTCGGTATCCTGCAGCACCACAATGAATCGAAATATTTCCTCATTATTTCATGCTAAGGAAAAAAAACCCATACGTTTTACATGGAAGCAAGTAAAGCCTAAATTGATCACTCTTCATGGCACAGATGTACATGTAGGCGTATACTTTCCAGCCTAATTATTAGGCAGAGGAAACCAAAAGGCTTGGAGAAAACCACACAGTCAGTGTGGCAGAAACTCGGTCTCTCCTTGCTGCCTGGGCCGAGAACCTATTCCGCTTCGGCATAGGTGAAAGGCGAGCGTGTTATCGCTCAGCCAGCCATGCAACCATTATTTATTGTATTATACGAATTCAACAAAGACATGTGCTGGGTTTTTGAGCAAAAAGTGTCAAATAGAGTTGGAATCATATTACATAACATTACTATTTAATATTAGTCTTTAAGGGAATCAAATTATAATTCTTTCGCTCACAGGAACTGTGGTCGGGCGGTTATGTCTTGCTGGTTCAATGCAGAAATTGTGTACACTGATGTGCAATTTCGTCATGTTTCTTCTGGTTTCAAAATTATTTATTGCTTCCAAATAGCGTTCAAATCTTAGTTATTTCTCAAACCATATGTTTATTCTCAATTTGGACAACCCCCCCCTTTTTAAATTGGACTTTCCATTTTCCCATAGGTATCGGAATCTGTTGTTTGTACTCGTGAAAAAAAGATCTGATGGAAATTCATGGCGAAACTCTTGATTGTCCCAAACTTCCTGGAGTCTAACTTGATTTAAGGTATGTCTTACAGAATCAAGCCAGGTTGATTGCCTCATTTGAGATAAGTCAATGTTGCATTTAAATGACTGAAATGACAATGAATTTGGATCCATGTTTGCAATTGTGAACTATTGTTTACAGAGAGCAGACAATACTCTAAGCCGGGCACAGGGGTGTTTCCACGTTCTGCAAAATTGGGCAATTTTATGGATATTCACAACTCCCCTAGTGACAGCATACACATTTTACAATTTGTGTCTGTCCAAAATTGGGCAATTTTATGGATATTCACAACTCCCCTAGTGACAGCATACACATTTTACAATTTGTGTCTGTCATTTGAAGCAAGAACAAATTACAGTGAATCTTTTGTGTACCTTGTTTTATTGGAATATTATGTTTAAATAATTCATATAGCTTGTACTAAAACATTCCTTCATAGCAATAGGTTGAACAATACAACCACAACTGACGCACAGTTTATCACTGTAAGTTTCCCTGCAGTTTT
The DNA here is from genome assembly GCA_964020975.1 of Hermodice carunculata. Classification (NCBI taxonomy): domain Eukaryota; kingdom Metazoa; phylum Annelida; class Polychaeta; order Eunicida; family Amphinomidae; genus Hermodice; species Hermodice carunculata. The sequence continues at coordinate 226,690 of CAXHWN010002257.1, forward strand.
TAGACTTGCATGAGGTTTTTCCGGCCAATAGTGCAGTCTCAGCTTTTTAACAATTTTTTGAAGATTTACAGCACAAAATAAACGTCATCACGTTATTGGTTGCACATTGCGTCATGCCGAACCCATGCATATACGGAGGCAATACGTAGTATGCATATTTCCCACGGACCAACCACAGAACGTTGTGCTTGCGAGATAAAAGTACGCATAAATGAAATGTGGTTCATTAATTTCTGTTTGTAAATAGTTAACTGCGGATAAAATTCACCCATAGTTTAACATGGATTAGCGAGGAAAAACCGTGAGTTAATATACTGGCAATGTCCCAAGAAAGCAACATTGTCCTCCAGGCCTTTTACCCTATTAATGAACCACTGTCAATACATGTATATATCAAGAAGTCTCAGACGCGAACGAGTAGCCTATGAACTCCTGAAACACAACCTTTCGTGGGTACAAGCTACGTGTGAAAGTAATTTCAGTTCTTTGTGAATGTGTTGTATTCGGAGTCCCAGGGTAATTCTGCGTCCTTCTGGTTAGCCGCAGACTGTTCCAGCCTTGCTGGCGATGGAAACAGTTAAACATAATAACACTGGTACGAAGACATGTTTAGGACGATCACGGCGAGGGTGACATAATCAACTCGCATTATTACAGGGGTGGAAATTGATGTTTTAAAACAAGATTTTTCGTCAAGCTAGAAGATGAGCTCCCTCGTGAAGAGTCAACTCTAATGTATCTGGGCTTCTAAGAAACTAGGAATAAAAACATTCAGCAAGAGGCAATCTAATTAAAGCTGACGTTGCGTGCTACTCTGTAACCCTCAATCACGTGACATCGAGTACTTTTCCCAGAAAAATTACCAGGAACAGTCGAGGGTGGCGCAGGTTGTCTACTTATTTCTCTGCAGTGATGCTCTAGGCAGTTTGTCTTCAGCGCCCGAGTGCTGTTGACTGAATCCAAAGAGGCTAAAAGTATAACAAATATGGGTGTAAACCATTATAAACAAATCGCATTTATATAAGTAATAAAGTATTCAAAATAAAGGCCCCAACAAGGTCGTCATACAATCTCAGAAAGTTAAGTAAATTCGGCCCAACGAAAAAAAAAAAGAAAAAAAAAAGAAAGAAAGAAAGAAAGAAAGAAAGAAAACCGACCCACGCCCTCCAAAAAAACACCCCAAAATATATAATAAAACTGTTAATGTGGCAATGTCATAGAAGCGTACATTTATGATTCTTTGAAGTTAACATGTGTACAATTGAGTAGAAGCTGTCGTGTTTCTCCATTATAGATGTTTATGCGTCTCTCACATTCAAAGAAACCAACTGCAACATTCAAAGCTCAGCACGCTTGTTTTCCTTTGCTGCCTTCCTCTTTAATAAAATGTTATTATGCTTGGCCAAATATATGAGGCCGTGCACTTGGTGCAACCGACATTGAGAGACATTTTATTTTCAGGAAAAAAAAAGAAACGAAAGAACTACCATCAAAATATTTCTATCAGCTAAACTACCAGAAGAACATGTGTAGCGATACGTTGATATTCAAAACCTTTACTTGCATTCCTAGACAAATGTATATCTTTACAATAATACTGTTCAATTCTCCAACGAAAACCAACAGTAGGAGTCAAACACTCATAATAACCTGAAATTCACTGGAATCTTTCTGTATGGTTTTAAATCAACCAGCCTCTCTCTATCTCTCTCTCTCTTTCTCTTTCTCTCTCTCTCTCTCTCTCTCTCTCACACTCTCTCTCTCTCTCTCTCTCTCTCTCTCTCTCTCTCTCTCTCTCCCCCCTACTTTACATCTCTAATCTGAGAATGTTGATGACGGCAAACCAAGGCATGGAAGTGTGATATTACGATGATGCATCATGCAATGTGACTTTGCGCCGAGGAAAGCTAGATTACGCTGATTGTTATCTACATCGTGTGGGGAAACAGGAACGTGGCCTTCCTCCAATAAGCAAAAATTAGATATAAAACATTGACTCAGAGCAGAAATGTTTCACAGAACAACTTTGATGGCACACATTTTTCACTGTCATCCACAGTAAAACTGCCCCCGCCACCATATCAGGACGGATGGCTGTCCCCATAAACTACAAGGTACGTTAAAATGCTCTCAGTACGGTTCATATTGAATTTGGCAAACAGTGTTCAAATATCTCTCATACCGTCAAATACAACATGAGCTAGTGGTAATCCGTTAGGAACTTTCTTATAAGTCAGATTTATGAGTTTAGAGGTCAGTAATATCATTTCGAAAGGCTTCTTTTCTGCTCTCTTAATTTTGAAAAAAATACTTTCATGATTGAAGAAAACCAATAATTATGTTTTGTTAAGTGACATACAGTGCTGACTAATCAGATACTATCAGGATTGTACTGATGTTATTTTAATGACACTTTCTGAGATAGACGCTACCTCGATCTTGAACGATGATATTTAACTTGGTTTTACAACATATTAGGTTTTATGAGATATGTAAAATACAAAGTGAATATGTATTTAAAAGAAGATACCCTGTCTTTTCTTGACCAATATTTTGCTGTTTATAGGGTGGTAATCATGCTTGTATTAGATGGACAGCTATATTACTTTATGGGACACCGCATTTCTATCCCGCGCAGTTTTGAAAATTTGTTGTCTTTTCTCACACTGAGCTTAACGTTGGTTGAACATTTTCACATTTTCAATTTGTAACTAAATGTTACAATTCGGACGGACCTCAAATGGTGCTGCCAGCAAAATGATCTCAAAATGAATACCAAATTCACCAAAAGTAAGTTTGGATTAGAAAGGTCCATTATCTCTATATCAAAACTGAAACAGAACAGGTCCCTTCATTGCATCACCAAGCCTACTGTCAGTACCTATTTAACAAGCAAATTCAGCAAACTTACATTTAATAATGATGAAAAACCTATATATGTACATTTTACATTAAGTTCAACTCCTTTATACAATACTGATCTCTGATAGGCCTACCCTTTTACTTTGAAAAGAAAACTACTGCAAGCAATCCTGTAATTTTGAGGAAAAAATCCAAGATTTTTCTCAAGAATCAATTGTCTCAAAATGAGATCGACGTTCATCACTTCAGTGAGCTTAGGGTCTCAAACATCGTTTCCAGCGCAGAGGAATTTGACAGCAGACCAAACTGGTGAGCGCATCATACCTGGTGATATGATAACTGGTTGTACCGGAAACACCAATTTTGATCGACACGCTCAAATGGATTGCGACCCGAATACCTTTCTGCATTCTGCATGCAGCCCAAATTTGAATGACACCAAGTTGCTGTACTTTTCTTTAAATTTTGAGAGAAAAAAGGTTGATTTTCTATCAAGAAAACCAAAGTTTTTGATATACCCAAAGGTTACGCTAACAGAATTTGACACTCATTCCATTACTTTAAAATTGCCCGCACTTCCCTGCAATAGATTCAACCACAGTGGACTGGTGTAATAGATTTTTGATCGACTACGTTTATGCTGTACGATAATTCCCGTGTCCACTAGACGCAAAAGAAAAGAAAAAGGTTATTGTGATCATCATATTGCGCAAAGTCAACCTTTAGCAATACGCTGTAATACGCAGAATAATTCATATCGCCATTAACTATTCTTGTAACACTTTTATACTCATATTGTCAAATGATTTGTGTCAGCCTGTACCTGAGGTGTACATTGTTCCCACTCAGTCTACCATTTGTTATAAACCAGTGAACAATATTCCAATTATTGTCATACTTGCTGAAGTACATATCGTCGATGAAAAAATATAAAAAGATGTGTGCGATTTGTGGTAACTAAGTCCGCGGCATTACTTAATATAGTCAGGATTTTCAGTAGACGTCATGGAGATATTTTCTTGAGCCGTCTTACCACTGAGGGCAGGCGGCTGCTCTGTATTTATCTCATGTGCGATAAGGCTGTGTTTAATGTTCTGATTTTGTGATTGAAGATTTTTATTGTATTATTGTGACAATATGGATATTATGAAGGCAGTTCTGCCCCATTCGCAAAGGTACGCAGAGTTTAAATTGAGCTTCTATCTGAATGTGAATAGAAGATATGAATCAAGGCTTGTGCAAAATACATACGCCTGCATTTTTCAACGTTCTAGATAAGCCAGTGATCGGAGGAGCAGCGTACGCTGTGTTTTCATTTGTGAAATTGTTCTCTGCTACTAACGCCCGTAAGTTTTTCATAAAATCTAGTTTTCCGAGCTATTGCATGGATATAAGGATACAGTATGTACCCAGTGCCGCGCAATGCCATGGATTCAGTTGCATTTTACATGCAGTGTGGTGTGTCTTGTTTTGGCATGGATTTACCGGGATATTTGTACTCTGTAGGATATTTATCACTTCTTTCATATCATCGTTGTCTGGTGCCTTTTGCCACTCTTTATCTGTGAATGCATCAGTGGTGTTAAATTTGTGCACTTCAGAAATCTCCTTTGCAAGGCTTTTCATGTGTTCATTATCCTTTTGACTGGACACAGATTATTTCATTATGTTTGTGTGCGAACCCAGACATTTGGGTTTTCTAAGAATTTTTCTTTCTTTCTTCTGTAGGACCAAATTTGTCCGGAGTTTCCCTGGGGTACTATTATTCCTAAAACCATCAAAATTGCCATGGTGACTGACCTATCAGTAAAATTGTGCATATCGTTTGGAATGGTCAAGATAGTTAAAATTAGGCCAATTAGGGGCAATTTAAATTTTAAAAGCTCCATATCTTCCAAACTACTGCAGATACACAAAAAGAATCAAGATACATGTATAGGTTTGTGACACTACAAGTATGATGGATAGCATTAAAGTTATAGAATTTAAGATTAGGGGCATTGAAAAATTTAAAAGTTGAATATCTCCAAAACTATTATAGATAGAGATGCCATTCTATCTTCAATTTACAGGTTGGTGGCAAAGCCGCATCCAGTCAACCATTAACCAAAGTTGTAGGATTTTAACTTATGCAAATGAGGTGAATGTGAAAAATTTAAATCTTGCATAGCTTCAAAACTATTATAGATAGAAGTGCCATTCCGGCATTAGTTTATGGGTTTGTGTTATAGTAGCATCCAATGGCCTCTGAGCCAAAGTTGTACAATTTCAATTTATGCAAAATTCAACTCTTGAATAACTTCAAAACTACTACACATGATGGTGCAATTTAAACTACAGTTCGGAGGTATGCGACATAGCCGCATCCAATGAACAAGAAACCAAAGTTGTGAGCCTTTAATTTGTGCAAATTAGCCTACGTACAAAATTTAACTCTTGAATAGCTTCAAACTATTAAATATAGTGGTGCCATTCAAATGTCAGTTTATAAGTGTGTGACATGGCCACGTCTCATGAATCAAAAACCAAATTTGTACACTTTAATTTACGCAAATTAGGCTAATATACACAATGTAGATTATAGTGAACAATGGGAAAGTGTACCACTTCAAACTGTTCTCATTTGGAAGGTACCCAAACAAATTTGCTGTGAAGCAAATATCCTTTTATATTTATCAAACGTTTCCACATCTACTGGAATCATCTTGGTTCCCCACATTTTTTTCGTTTCTTTTTTTTTCTATCAAATTATAAGGTCAACACATCCTGCCGCTCCTCACAGCACACCCGCCAGTCCTTTGTAAAGGAAACAGGTCCTTGAGTGAACATGTTAATTACAGTATTGTCTCAAAGTAGTAACTGAGGGTCTCTCTTCCGTGGCGGGCTGGATCAACACGAGAGCTCGAACACACGAGCTCTCCAGTCGAGCCCCCCCCCCCCCCTAGTCAGAGAGAGACTGGGTGCTACTTCGAGACTATATGTTGAACATGGGAACACCAAGTGAGTTTGTCATCGATTACGACACCTAGTTGCTTAAACTGTTTTTCTCAACATAAATCATGATCGTGGTGCCTTAGGTTGTTAGTAGAATGGTTATCTGAACGTCTGGGTGAACCTATAGTCATAGCAGATGATTTGGGTATATTCAAATAAAGTTTGTTGTCCGTGAACCAATTTGACATATCTTTCAGATCAGCCTGTAGAGACATGTTAGCTTCATCAGAAGATGTGGCACTAATATAGATAGTGGTATCGTCAGCAAATAAATGGCATTTACTGTCCTTTAGACATGTTGGGAGATCATTGATATATATGAGAAATAATACCGGACCGAGAGAGGATCTCTGAGGGACACCCAGTGGCACATCTAATGATTCGGACACTGATCCATTGCAAGACACCGCCTGTGTTCTATCACATAAGATATCAGATAAGATTTGAACCAGTTATGCTCCATCCCCTTGATACCGTAATGTTTCAATTTTTGAACCAGTATTTCGTGGTCAATTGTATCGAAGCATTTTTTAAAATCTAAAAATGCTACTGATGTAGAATGGCGCTTGTCAAAATGTTCAAGCCAGTGATCGACCATATAATGTAAAGCAGTTTGGGTGGAGTGATATTTTATAAATGCTGACTGCTCCGAAGTAATGAGCTCATTCTGAGTCAGAAACAAAAGGAAATTAGACTGAATCTGCTTGTCAGTGATTCGACTTATGTGGGATATGACAGAGAAAGGCCAATTGCCTTTGTCATGGCGTGAACCATTTTCTTTGTACATGGGCAAGACGCGTGCATACTTCCAGTCTTTGGGAACAATGCCTGTTTACATATTAGACATGTTATAAAGGTGAGCAAGATCAAAACAAATTATATCGGCTGTTAGAGATAAAAGTTTGCTATCCATACCCAGTACATCAAGATGACTCTTTTGGTTCAATAGTCGCAGTTGTGAGCGTACAAACTCTGAATCTACAGGGCTAAATAAATGTCTGGATCAGCTTAGTTTTCCCTGATAGACAGGTGAGCGATTTTGATTGAAACCTCCATTTATCTTTCCAATATTTCTTGATGTGTAACGTGTCATGTTGATGTGTAAGATGCTTATTTGTTATTGTGGCATCATTAACATGCAACTTAGCTGAGTATTCTCAGAATAACACTGATCATAGATGCTACGTTTTTGCATTTTTTTTCCTAGCAGATGAAATTGTTTCTTTAAACTACATAATGTGCATTTGGCGTACGCAGTCCTGCATTAAGATGAAAGGCCTTACGTTGAAAATATTATAATACTACTGGGGCGGTATCGCCATGAGCAAGACTGGCACTGGACGTGTATTGCCATGAGTAGGACTAGCACTGGAAGTGTATTGCAATGAGCAGGACTGGCACCGCAGTGTATTGCCATGAGTAGGACTGGCACTGGAAGTGTATCGTGATTTGCAGGACTGGCACTGGAAGTGTATTGCGATTAGCAGGATTGGCACTAGAAGTGTATAGCCATTAGCAGGACTGGCACTGGAAGTGTATTGCAATGGGCAGGACTGGCACTGGAAGTGTATTGCAATGGGCAGGACTGGCACTGGAAGTGTATTGCCATGAGCAGGACTGGGACCGGGTCCCTGAAAGTCCAAATAAAATGCGAATAAACCTGGTTCCCCTGCACTGACTGCCCGCCTGCAGGCCTATAATTCAGCCATATTCATCTTGTAAGATTTGCCACTTAGATAGACCTAACTTATGTTGAGGCATAAAAACTAGGCCCATATTGCTTCTGTCGTGTGCATTTAGCTGTGAACGCCAGTCATTTTCCGTTGAATTTTAATGGACCAAAATTGATGGGAGGTTAAAACACAGACGGCTGAGGATCCTCTCCTGTTTTCTTGTTGTAGACTAAATTTAATGTAGGCTGTTGTTTGAACGATAATATCCTGAACAGACACTGCAATGGAGGCGTTGATGAAATGATCCCATCATACTAAAGGCAGCATAAAAAGGCCTGCTTGACCATTTGACATACATACATACATACATACATACATACATACATACATACATACATACATACATACATACATACACATACATACATAATGTATAGACATCTAGTACACACACACTCCCCTCCCCAACACTCTGGGAACACAGAAAAAAGTCTAATTTACAATTCCTTAATTTTTCCTCACTTAAATTACTGTATTCTTACCTGGGGCCATACTTGTGATAGAATCATTAAATTACAAAAGAAGGCAATTCGCTTAATAAATTTGACAACTTACAATGCACACACTGAACCTCTATTTAAAAAACAGAACTTGCTGAAGGTGAAGAATATACTACAGCTTAAAGCCCTAAAATTTTATTACAAATATAAGAAAAACCAGTTGTCAAAATACTTTGAGAATTTTTTCCCTGTTCTACCTGCCACCCATCCCTATGACACCAGATACAGACATGCTCCTCTCAACGTCCACCCCTTTCGCAGCTCCACCAAAAATTCTATTCGATATTACATCCCCGCCCGTCTTACTGAATGAAACGCCTCCAGATATCAAGAACAAATTTGACACTCATTCAGACTATGGTTTTTCAAGATATGCTAAAACATATTTCATCAATCAATATTCTGAGGATTGCACCATTGTTAAACTGTTACATCTGTAATAACTAAGTTTTCATGCCATTCTCTATATTCTCCTACATGTAACTAGTTTATTCAAAAACATTTTGTACCTACCGCTCTCTTTGTATTTATGTCCAGCCAGTCACTTGCTTAAATTATCATACTAAGGTGGCCCCTGCGATAGCGGATCATTAATCCTTAGCAGGGATCATCCTGACAGCCCAGTTTAATGAATTACATGCCATTTGATGCATTACAGATGTACACCCTGCTAATTGAGATGTGTTACTTTTTTGTATCACTAATTGTTTTTTGTCAAATAAAATTGAATCTGAGTCTGAGTGCCCTCCCCAAGTGTACAGCTCCAGACAACATGGCCGAGGAGCATTGCTCATTGAAACACAAATAGTGTAAAGAGTAGATAGGAAAATGCATGTAAATAATTTTATTTGCAGAATTACTGTGGACTGGACATGGGTGCATTGTTGACCATCATGGTCTTAGCATCAAAATGCATTAACCAATAGCTTCAGAATACTGATCAAATATGATCGACCGCAGATTGATATGAGACATGCACAGAGATAGAACGCATAAGCGCAGGAGTTACAGTGACCGGCCAAGAGCTGGTCTCACGGTTATTTGTGGCGATGCCGACTGTCGCCCAATTGATTCCTCAGACCATTGCTGGCCATTTATCACTCGTACATTCTTTTGCCATATTTATCACACTCCAGACAAAGGAAGAGATGAGAATAAATGGTTTGAGAATTCCTCCTGAAGGAGGTAGAACTGAAATACCAATCACACGGACTTAGCGGAATATTAAAAAAACTACTCTCTTAGCGGAATATTAAAAAACTACTGTCTCTCTCGGAAATATTTACAATTAACCATATCCTATGAGTGGCACTGCGGGGAGTACTATGCAGCAGACACTATATCCTTGATGTCCAACTGTTGTAAGGGCGGGCAATAGGTGCATACACTTTTTACGCGATACAATCGTTCACCAAATCCACAGGTAGGCCTGGAGCTGTTACATGATTTTTATAAATAGTCGTTGTTATTTGTGGTGAAGATTAATGCCTGTTTATGATGGTATACGCCATTTTCTTTCCCTGTCTGTGACGTCTTGTCCTGTCAACAGTTCTTATTATGTGGCACTGTCGTTCTGTCTGTCTTCGTGCAGTAGTGTTCATTCTGATAGTGGCGTTTCATTGTTGTATTTTGTCTCCACTTCCCTTTCTCTTTGTGTTGCTAAAGGGATTCAGATAGGACTGCCCCCTCTTTTCCAATGGCTTTTTTTTCTTAAATAAATGTGGTTAACTCAACAGGTGCATCATAACAGATAGAAATGTTCTTAGGGGAGATTGATGGCACACCGCAGACATACAGTGTGGTGTAGGATGGAGGCTTATATAAATTATGCACCAGCCAAAATTGGGTTAATGGGTGTGTGGATGAGTATAATTACTGAACTAGACAAGGCCGCAAGCTTATGTATGACAGGTTTATAGGGTCTTAACATCGTGCAAATGGAACTTATAAATAGCGAAAACACAGACAACTTTGGGTCAGTGTGCATATGGGTCATGGGATTATATGTTTTGTTGACCCACAGAGTGCTAGACAAGGCATGGGTCTACTTAAATTTCTCCTCCTTGCCAATGGAAGATTTCTACGTTTTCCTTCTGTCCCTACATACGTAGGTTCTATGGTCTGTGTTTATACTAAAAGCCAAATATCAAATATGGCTTTATATGACTGTCCATTGAAAAATGCCAAGAAAACATTTTATTAATGGTGACAGTTGTATACTAAACCAAATTCCCAACACCTTGCACTAACATCCTGATAGTTACAATACGCCTTTTCTGTTGGCAATGTATGTTAAAAAATACTGAAAAAACTTTGCAGTTGGATTATAGAATAAGCATCGTCATTTAGCTATACACGCCAATTCACCCTCAAGCATTTTTTGATCATGTGTACCGCACTTGTCAAATTATTGGGATGCAGATTACATATGGAGACTGCATTGAGAATACCCAAACACAGGTCTGGTGATTAAGGTGACCTCTGATATACGGGAACCAGCCCATGACGATCCTAAGTCGAGACGTTTTCTCCGCACTTGGCCTGAATCAAATCCAGTAGACCTGGGATAGAATCCAGTTGACGGATCAAATAAAATATTAAATTCAGGTGTTCCCACTGTGGATGTTGCACCTAAATACATTGGTACCTGCTATTTAAGACCATCCTTAATGCCAGACAAAAGTGGTCGCATATGACAGGTGGTCTTTCACTGCAGGCGCGCTAGCAAAGACGTTAAAGGCCAGTATCTTGAAATGGCGGTCTTAAAAACTAGTGCCGTCTTTCACAAGGGGGGTGTTCAGAGCAGGTACCTCTGGCATATTTTGTATTTTGACGTAACGCATGCGCATTGAAGTGAACAGATCATGAGCAAAAGCATCCGTCCTTTTTGTCTTTTTGAATTTAATCCATGTGAATTGTTTGGATTGAATCCAAGCAGACCCATTTGGTTTAATCCGAATGGGGCCTAATCTGTGGATTTAATTCAACTTGGTTTGATTCACTAGAATTTGATCCAGTGGATAGGATTAGAATAGTACCCAGTAGGCTAGCACAGTAAAGACGATTTAGTCCTTATGGAGTACTGGGAGCCGCCACTTATGAATAAAACTATAGCATTAAATGATTACATCAGCTTCAAATTTAAAGATTCCGTCTTGAAGCCTGCAACTGTATGCGTAATTTCCAAGAAACAAAGCAGCTGGTGTTTGAGATTAAGCTGGCTACCAAGTACCTGTATTCAAATCCTGCCGGCCAGAATAAAAATTCAGTGACATTCGGTTCAACTCCGTTTCACCGAGTGAATATGAAATTCCACTTTGTAGCTTAATCCATGACAGACGCCATCAGAGTTTGGTATGAGGAGGATTACTTATATGTTCGAAACTTTACCTCCAAAGGTGAAATAATTTGGCGGATTGAGCTTTTCAGGAGCACAATGAGGGCTGCCAACAGTTTGTGCCGTCAAGGTAATGCAACTAAAGAGATGGAGCTGGTAAAGTAGTCACTCAGACAGCGAGGACATGATAGCTACTTAGCACATAGACCAGTAGGTAGCTTGTGTAAAACGGCCATTATCTCTCCGACCAGAGACTCTCGCTGTGTTGCTGGGTGTGATGGACGCGAGTAACACGAAACCAACAGCCGGAGTACAGCAATTGACGCTGGCAAGTGTGGCGTATTCTTGTTATGTTGGTGCTCATCAACGCCGCTACTTCATCACTGAGAAAAGATAGATGGCAATTTTGTTAAAAAATAGTGACCCATGCACCTGTCATGATGGCTTAACATTCGTATAAAGAAAACTTTGCCTCTAAGGGGCAAAGCGGTTTGCTTATACAAGGCTACATCGCTTCTCACATAAAAAGATTTTCTGCACAGAAACCCACATGTGTAAACAATGTGTTCCAGTTGAAACGGAATGTACTATATCTGTTTTGAAGATGCCCGAGATTGTAAACTTAAAGTGCCCTAGAAAGCATAAATAAAATGCTGTTCAATAATATTAGGGTTCACAATGAACAACGACATATACATATAGATTAGAATTACATCTATATATACCATATAATCAAACATATTTTAAGATTTAATATTTCAAATCCAGATGACCAGGATAATGCCACAACGTTTGTCCAATATCCACTAAATGTCTAGCGTTGAAAAATACATGCGTGGAAATCGCAATATAATTTCTATTTCTAACACTTTTAAGGAATACAAGATCAAGATTCTCAGACGACCTTATGTCCTTTTGATTTTCAAAATCTTAACTCTTGAAACAGGTAAAAGGTTATGCACAAAGATAACCATTTCCAAGTGATGAAAAGCCAGGTATCACGCTGTCTGAGAATGATATTAGGCAACATTTGCCTGCAAACGATGGTAGACGGAAGGTAAAACAAGACGTATAGATTCGAAAAGTGACATTAAACACAAAATAATAGATCATTAATATTTGCTCAGGAAGAACTTTTTTCTAACAAAATTGCTCTGGAAGGAGCTTTTTTTTTTTAACTATTTCCACACCTTTGGAAGTTTCATGAAACTGATGTCATATACATTAGGCATTCTCAGTCTGAATGCGGTGTAACGCTTTTAGTGCTAACTGTCAGTGAAGTCGAACTACTCAGAACGAACTGCTCGGACTTATTTTACGGGTACCACATTATTGTAAAAAGATCTGTTATTCAAGTACAAGTATATGTAGTCACATAGAGTATAATAGTTCAGGTCAACAGCCTTCCCCGGCGCGAAAGCTGTTGACTAGGTCAAAAATGAAGCACTGAAAAGAAACAAGCAAAGGAGAAAAGTGTATTGCATACACGTTGGGATTAACACTTACCATTGACGATTTTACGAAAAAGAGGCTGTTTGGTCCATCATATCTTATATAAGAAAGATTTTATAAAAACGACGATCATGCTGTCTCCTACTGAACAGGTATAACTGTACCTGACACTTCACTTTCACCTACTAAAATCACCAGTGCCCCCTTGTTGGGAAACATTAGAACTGTCAATCGATAAGTGAGCTTACACTTGAAGTGATTGTGTATAAGTTGTCCAACAAAGAGCTCAAAGTAGGAGGCACATTATGCAGTAGAGTGACTAAGGGGCACTCTTAATGCAGAGGCCACGAAACACGTTTGCAACCATTACTTGAAAGCGTATGTCAGCAAAGCCACTAAGACGAGGGATTAGGATTTCCGCACAAGCTCAAATATTATTACGCTCAGATCATGAGAAATTTAGAAGCTTGTAGGCGCTTAATTGTGAAATCATAAAGTAGAAACTGATACATCCATCAGGGAAATCACGCATTTGAATCTCAGTCAGAGCTGAGTACTTGTTATTCAGCCCACGACTCGCACATACACGTTCGGTATTTCAGTGTTTGGTGGCGAGTCCAAGCTTAAAATTGGCGTCTTCCATAGCAAACTGTGTAGAAGACACAACGCCGCACGCCTTACTCTGGCATTTTATTCAAGCAGCTATCTTTCCTTTTTCTTTCTGAGCTAATTTGTAAAACACTAATCTTAACGTTACATTTCATCAACTACATATGTTTGTAAATGTAGCTTGCCACATAAAACACAATTATATTTTTTTGTTCGGATGTCAGTTGTCTTTCGTGTTTTCAGTCTATAAAAAAAAAGGATGTCATTTGTCTTACGATGCAACATGGGGTCATAATTTAAGCTTTACTTATTTCCATTTTGTATTTAAAATAGGAACAAATATAAGCGTTGTGTAATATTGTTGAGTCTGTATTCCTTCTAGAACATACCTGAAAGTGATTCACGTGCTGTTTAAAAATGCAGCTCTGTCTGGTAGCTCTCGTGCAAGACCCACACGCACCTCATCCACAGAACATGATATACCTCATACAATATTCAAATGACCAGAATTCAGTCAAACGGGTGATGACAAGACTTAAAACACACACATATTCACAACTGATTAAACCGTATTATGGAAGCAGATCACAATCGCGCAACGGTTCACAGTGCATCAGGATCGCTGGGCCACAAAACAATCGATACCCTTAATTTTATAACCGAAAAAAGGTGCTATAAAATGTGTTGCTAAATCGTCATTTTTTATAATCAGGTTACAACTTGTAATGCGTTCTGTTAGTTCGTATCTCTGATATATATATGTATGTATATATATATATATATATATATATATATATATATATATATATATATATATATATATATATATATATATATATATATATATATATATTGTATTGTATTGTAAACATATTTATTTAAAGACCTGGATCGCCTAAAAGTTACAAAGCAACTACTCTGCAGGTTCTCCAGTACATGCATTGACACACAGAGTATGAACAGGGCATTACAATGAGTATGTTTGCTATTTTTAACTATATAATACCAAGCAGTAGTTAAGGAAACCATATCAATAAATGAAACGTCTCGACCCTATGATAAATGTAGGTACTGCAGAAAAAATTTCAACATTCTCTTCATTTAAAAGATCCTTACTGCCACTTAGCATTATTTTCAAAAGTCTGTATCTAACGAGATCAATCAACAAGTTGGGATTTACACCTGGGGCAAGCACGTTAACCACAGCATTCAAGAGTTTACGCCTTTGAGGGTTGTACAGAGAACAATGAAAAAAGAAATGAAATGTGTTCTCGATTGGGTGGCTACAGGAACAGGCTGCTGATGATACAATATTGACGTTAAAAAGATGCGAGTTTAATTTAGACTGACCCAGGCGGAGTTGGGTCTGAACAATATTTACAAAGCGGTAGCCATGAGAAAAATATGAAGAAGTAATTTGCTTGAAAAATAGAAGTTTTTTTTTCAATTTCAGTTTGAAGTTCGAGAGTATAGGTGATTCTCTTACAGCAGGCGGGAGATCATTCCAAAGTCTAACATATGATGGGAGAAAAGATGTGTGGAAGCGGTCAGTAGTACACTTTATTTGTTGGAGTTCAGCGGGATTTCTTAACGGACGACGAGCTGGTACAAGAACACCATTAGGTATAAGGTCATATAGATATTATGGAGTAAGTTTGTTAAATACTTTGTGCAGAAGTACTAATTGAAAGAATTTCTCCGGGTGTGGAGTGGCTCCCACCCAACTTCTGTCAATACAGGAGCACGGGAAGTGAATTTAATAGCTCCAGTACAAATTCTGGCATCTTCATACTGTAAACCTTCTAACAGGTCAGACAGTTCCTGGGTACACTTGTCAAAAAGAACGCAGCCATACTCCACAACAGGGCGAATCATAGTGAAATAAAGTTTTTCTAGAGTTTTCCTGGAGAGTTTTAATTTAAGTCGTTTTAGGAGTGAGAGGCGTTTGCTTGCATTTGTGACAATGCGGTTGATATGCGAGTGCCATGTTAGGCTGTGGGATAGTGTTACACCTAAATGAGTGTGACTTACAGTCTCGGGTATTGTGGAGTTACCAAGATATAAAGTTGGATGATCTACTTTGTTGCACTTTCACGTAAACAGGAGGGAAACGGATTTTAGGGCATTAAAGGAAAGACGCCAAAGTCTGCCCCGATTATTCAAATGGCCAAGATTAGTGTTTATGTGAGTCCCGGATGCCTCCAGATTCTTAATAATTTCAAGAAAACACGTATCGTCGGCAAAGAGTCTGATATCGCAGGTAACATCCTCAACTATGTCATTAAGGTAAGCTAGGAACAAAAGGGGCCCGCAAATAGAGCCCTGTGGAACGCCAGCCTCAATTGGTAACTATGAAGAGGATTGGCCACGTATGAGTACTCTGTTGACGATTGTTTCGGTAACTTTCAACCCATTTAACTACAGGAGGGGTTATTCCCAACCATCGTAGTTTGAACAATAAACATTGGCCATACTCAGTCGAAAGCTTTTGATATGTCAAGAAAACCATTCTGGCTTCTTTGTGGATTTCAAGTCCATTGTAAATCTTATGAACAATGCTTTCGATTTGATTTATGGTAGAATCTTTTGACACAAATCCGGAATTGCGATTAGGTAATAGGTTATTCCCCACTAAGTACTCATAGAGTACATTATAAACGAGTCTCTCGAACCTTTGATACATTACATAATAAAGAAATAGGACGATCATATATATATATATATATATATATATATATATATATATATATATATATATATATATATACATACATACATACATACATACATACATACATACATACATACATACATACATACATACGTACGTACGTACATACATACATACATACATACATACATAATCAGAAAGTTGCACAGTAGTTAAACACATATGAGACTGAAAAACATCGCGGAAAATCGTATGACGGACGCTGTGACCAAACGGCACAGTGTCTACGTGCTTATTCCACCTTTTGTTGGGTCGTCCTGAGCTCAGCACCAGCCTGGCCTGGTGTCGAAATCTTTTATTCCCATAACACCTCGTTTAGGACGTTCGTCATCACAAAATAAATTATGAACATAAACACTGAACCGCTAAAAATTCCGGACCCCAACCTGTAGTAGGCTACCAAGCCAGGAAGTCCTGGGGCCGTATTCACAAAGAAATAATTTTGGACTTATGTTCAAAAAGCCACCTTATCTTTAGAATTGAACTTAAGTTCAGTTTTGTTGGTATTCACGAAGAAATAAAGAATCGATTTTCACCTTAAGTCGAGTTTGTTGAGTTCAATTTTCAAGTCCGATTTGTACCTTGCTTAAGTCGAATTTTGAGGAGACAAAATGGCGGCCGTGCTAGGACTCCACAGACGCTAGCGGCGTCGACTGCTAGGCCTTACGGTGGAAAGGCCACTCGCAGATAGGACAAACCCATGGAGATACATGTACAACGGCCTGAGGTCATCCGGCAGTTCTACCGGTTCAGACCGGAAACCATTCTGCATATTGCCGGCGAAATTGAGAATGCATTGGGACATCAAACGAAAAGATCAAATGCCCTGCCCCCTCTGTTACAAATTTTAGTGCCCCTGAGCTATTTCGCATCAGGATCTTCCCAGTCCCTTGTCAAGTTGTCGGCGAGGTCCCCTACACATTTTCCAAAGTTCTACTTACCCGACAGGGACAAATTTTTTGGCAGCTATGATGGAAACCCATCAAATAAACGTTCCAACCGGTGATGAGGCCAACACAGTTAAGTTGGATTTCTTCTAGATGTCAGGTGCGTTGATGGTTAACTCCTTCTCCATGATCACATTAAACATTAATGTAATATGAAGATGACAATATGATGACCTCATTCAAAACGATTCCTTTTGTAAATCCAGTCACTGAGCACACGCACAAGTGAAGTCTGTTTTGCTTTGAAACGAGCTGCGACACACGTCGATTGCAGAATGGATCAACAGGGGAGTCACTCTCCGTGCACATTCAAAAAAAAAGTTTTTCGAGTCAACGTATCAGTATCCCAAATAATCCCCTTGTATGTAGTAAATGTGAAATTAAAGATTAAATTTGACAATGATTATATGATAAGGAGGATGATAAGTTTGTTAGGATTTTGTTAAAACTTTTATTTTCGGAGCAATACACCCCGCCCCCGCTCCACCCCACCTATCACGAAAATGTTCTCGCTGTCTTACGCTGCTGCCATCTCTTGATAAATTTTAATGATTATGATCAAATTGTTTAACGATGTCGTTCATATTTGTAAAGATTACAATCATATATTTCCCAATTCTTGGATTTTTTTTTTACAATGTCTAAATTATGATTATAATAATATAATTATTTTCTTGAAATCGCGAAGTATGACTTTTTGTAAGACAATGTAAGGTGTAGGCCTACCTATTTTCCGCACCTTTTAAGATTTTGAAACCGTGGACTTTAGTGATTTTTCCCTCCAATGACAGGCGACTTCGTCCTGTGGTGTGATAATAATCTTTTACGATATTTTACACAGAAAAAAATTCCCACCCGACTCGTTTTAACTAAAAATACATACTTTTTTTTATAGATATGTGTTTTAATATTACGCGTCTTCCGCTAACAAGAGCAAGGCAGAGGAGATCGCGAATGTTTTGTTATCATTTTTCAAAAATGATCAGGAAGAAAATAAGAATTACAGGCCACTAACCTGTCTAATAAGATTTGTTCTGCCCTTCTAGTCATAAAAATGTGTATACAAAATTTTAGTTCCTGTGTTGGATTAATAATA
The DNA here is from genome assembly GCA_964020975.1 of Hermodice carunculata. NCBI lineage: Eukaryota > Metazoa > Annelida > Polychaeta > Eunicida > Amphinomidae > Hermodice > Hermodice carunculata. The sequence goes on from CAXHWN010002257.1 coordinate 244,951, forward strand.
ATAATAATAATAATAATAATAATAATAATAATAATAATAATAATAATAATAATAATAATATATATATATATATATATATATATATATATATATATATATATAATACAAATGTTTTATTTTTTATTTCCCTCTTAAAATGAAAATATTTTAATTTTCCGCTACGTTGAACAATAAAAATAATGGGTAGTATCGAATTTTTAGCTTTTATTTTTTTCATATATGAATGTATCTGGGGGCTGGCCATTATTTTTGTTTGGGGGTGGGGTGGAAGGATGGGAAGTCATAAAATTGGAATAACCCTTCCGTGCTTTTATGACCCCCAAACCTTTACGAGCACAGCCAGATGTGAGCATATAAATGGATATCGATGTATTGTGACCCCCCTCCCCCCTTTCCCTGTTGTAACTCAACCATCTGAGAGAATTTTTAATCAACAATACATAAAAATGAGTTAACATAAAATGCCTAGCAAGTGAAAAATGAACTGCATGCAAGTAGACTTGTGACCTAGCGGATGAAGTTCAGGTCACCTATGTAATGCAATAGAATTGCACTCATACGGAGAAGTGTCCCTATTCAAATTAATACAATGTGATTAATAGTTTAAGAAAGTTCTATAATTTGCCCAAAAATGATCCCCTCGCAAATAACTTGTAAAATCCAAACATCTTTGTTGTATAAATATTGCTAGGATTTTAATATAGAACGCTATAAGGATATTGCTTGGATTTTAATATATACGTACCAAGTTTGAAATGGATTTTGCTCATGGTATTGAAGATTTTAAAAAGGTGAATTACCATCGCAATCCCCTTTGACTCACATAGTAGGCCTAATCAATAGGAATGCACTGTATTCATAAAGCAATAAAGAGAGAAAGAAGGAAAGAAAGGAGAGAATGAAAGAAAAGAGAGAGAGAGAGAGAGAGAGAGAGAGAGAGAGAGAGAGAGAGAGAGAGAGAGAGAGAGAGAGAGATTATTAGGCCAAGGGGACTTGAGAACATGCACTTTATGCCCGAGAATCTTTGTAAGGAACAATTAATTAAAGGTGGGCAAGCCTATACATCCACAAGTTCACAACAGGCGCCGCCAGAAAGCCTGGTAGAAAGCAAACAATATTGCACAAACATAAAACACCCACGCAATTTGACAACAAACACAACATTGCAAACTTTCAAGATATTTGTGAATCTTAAATTTAATTCAAAATTTGCATGTTATAGAACATATCCAGACTGACCAATTTATAACAATTGTTTAAAAACAAACTTCCACTGTTTCACCTGAAAACTGAACATATAATATTCATTAAAGTTGACATTTAGAAGAAAGTTTTAGGCATTATTAGCCTTTCTAAAATCGGGCCATCAACGCGGAAGACTTGTTTCGGTGCCATTAATCCCCGGCCAAGTCATTCTGCTAACTGGGCACTATGTTTGCATTTCCAATACAAACATCCCGAGCTGATGTGTTAGTTACAGAATAAAGCGAATATGATGCTCCTTTGTTAATAGGCCTACTTAAAAATGTGGCCCACATCACATAAATATTTAAGGAAACTACTTTTATAAAGAATAAGTCTACACCTAACTTTCATGATTAGGCCTACCAAAACTAAATCATAATTGCATCAAAGCGAATTTCCACTTCCATTAAGAGCCTGGATTGCTCCTCGTTGGATCAGTTACTTCCTCGCTTCTTCCCCTCCATGCCCGCAAGTCAATCGCAATGTTTGTTTCGCGCCCGAATCATGTGGTTAGCAGACAATTTTTATTTACATTTATTGTTCATGGAGTTCCCAAAAAATGGCGCTAAAATAGTTTGCGATCTAACCGACAGATTTTATACAAAGAGAAGCTTAACAAACGTTAACAAAGATGTCACAAACAGCAGTCTCGCACTAAATAGCGCTCACATTTTCGACTTGGCAAAGTTCGACTTCAGGTCGCTTCGTTCATAGGCCTACCGATTTCGAGGTGTTTTTGCTGAGTTCGATTTTCGGACTTAAGGTGGAAAGTTGTACTTGAGCTTAAGTCGGTTTTCGTGAATACGGCCCAAGGTCTGAAACCCATACTGTACAGGACTGAACCCAAACTACAGGACTGAGTCACACATAACAGACATAGACCCCAAACTGTGGCACTGAGCCTGAATCCAAATGACCGAACTTCAACCCTTAGCACTCAACGTCAAGCTGTACGGAATAACCTCAAACTATGGTACTTAATAAAACAACCAAAGGAATGAAACCAAATATTGGGACTGAACCCCAAGCTATAAAAGCTGTCCTTAAACTATAGGACTGACCCCAAAACTGTAGGATTGAACCCTCGCACATCAGGAATGAAGTCAGTCACGAAGCTCCCAAGCAAACTCTGAAAGCACACGGCACACGCCTCCCCCCCCCCCCCCCCCCGTGCCAAATAGTCTGGTACATTGTAACTCTCTAGTGCTGGAAGTCGGAAAAAACGCAAAAATATTCACTTCCGGGAACAAAGAACACTTAGTCTGCACATATAAATGTTAACATCAATATTAACTTGTCTAGTCACTGAGGAGGTGATAAATGACTGATAATTGATAAATCTACAGATATCAAGGTTAGAAACAAGTCTCTAGGAAATACGAAGATATACCTCCAACACAAGATAGTACTGGACAAATTTAGCATTAGAGGGCGCATGTGTGAAATGGGATCGATTTGCATTGGTCCTGTCGAAACAATTGTTTGTAATATTGATACATGGTGCTTTTGAGCAACTGAACAGCAGAGCATAAGGTCCCCTCACGCAAGACTCGTCAGACATTGTACTACGGACATTGTCCAGATTATAACCTGAACTACAATGTCTTGGCAATTGAATCCTCCCAACAAACGAAATAATATTTATATTTAAACAATAGACATTTTGTTTGATCGAGAGTTATCCCGATACACTACCCTGTCTCCAAATTTGTATTTACCGGAGCTGACCGGAAATTTGCGCACCGGAAATGTGTCGTGTGTAACTGGAAAATATGTGATTCGTCAGTCAGGCACCACGTCAGAGCCTCTTCACTTGGACTTGGTTCAACTTTCAGGTGCACGACCTTAAAGTTTGATACGGAATGGGCTGTCGCCTTGACCGCGTGCTCATGCTTGCACTGAGGCACATCTATTTGCTTAACTTTAGGCTGCCCCTGGCTCATATATTGCAGCCAAATGACCCTTGAAATGTTGACCAGATGGTCAAGATGAACCAGGTGTGTGGTTCTGTACTGGTGGGGTTACTTTTGTGCTATTTGCTCACCTTTCTGCTTACATCATCACGCGTATCGAATAAGCCCAATTATGTGTGTATTATGCAATCCTAACTGCGAATAAACCAATCACTAGCCGTACTGCTTACATTCGCCTTTGTTCTTAATCACGTTACTGGTTGGTACAACATAGCGCTTCCAAGAATAGTATCGAACGAAAGTAAGTGATAGCACTGATAAATATTAGTGCAATATCATACACAGACAGATAAAAGGAATGGTGACAGCCTTGCAGGTATTTAACACATACATGTGCAATGCCAGTTTTTGATTAGCGCTATTAGGCAGGTTGTCAAAAACTCCCGACCAATTAAAAAAAGCTACTGGGAATGAACAAGTTCGGACATACAATGCTCATACATGCAAGCCAATACTGCCAAACAGGCGCACAACTGCAGCAAATATTCCCCTAAATCTTCAATGTACCGATGGGTGCATAATATTGAAAAGAGAAATAAACGTATCACACATATATTATATTTTGCTGATGTACCACGTCTAATTTTGGGCTATATTGCGAATGCAGAAAAAACACCACCAACACCACCATCCCAAAAAACAACAACACAAAAAAAAAAGCAAAAACAAAAACAAAAACAAAACAAAACGCAAAAACAAAAAACAGAAGAAAAGAAAAGAAAAATTAAGAACAAAAAAAAGATAAAAAAAAGATAAAAAAAAAAAAAAAAGACCCTTGCAGGTGTAAAACTGGTTAAACAGTGCATGTACACTGACTATAATCGAAGGCATGAGCAAAATAATGTAATATAATAACTGAAAGGCTCAATTACTTGGCGCACACTGTATTGGAGAAATAGCTTTTGTCAATCAGCAGTGTCCTTGGTATTGGTCCAATGCAAGCGTCGCAGGACATTTGGCTTCCGTAGGTTAATAGTTCTCCTTCAATTTTGCAAACTGCCCCCAAAATAAAATTCTACACAAATGAGGTATTGAAAGCATTTTCGCACTAACAATAAATATCCAGTGCTGACGGTTTGGGCACAAAATGCACGTTTGTCATGATAGCGTGAAGATCTTTGTATTTTTTAAAATTCCGTATGGGTGTCAAAATAGGTTTCCAATGGGATGTTTGGTTTAAACATGTTTTGTTAAGGCAATTGGAAAACAGGCATAGCCTGTACAAATTCTTCTTGCCAAATAAAAAAAAAAAAAAAAAAAAGGAAAAAAATGCGGAGTATGGTGTAAAAGGTAATGGCACAAACCACAGGACAGCACATTAACGGACACATAATAGTATGCAAGATAATGACACCACCAGACGTCACAGATAGTGGTCCGAGTAATGAGTAGTGTGCATTGATTGTAAGAGATGAATGATACAAACAGACTTTGAAATAGTCTTTTAGAAAAGTAATGATGTTTGCCCGCACGTGGGCACTTAAATGGTAGGCCTACCCATATCTATATAACAAAATTTGTGATATTAATTGTATATATGTGAACTACCAAGTGAAACCAGTGCGGGCTTCAGTTGAATCTGCCAGTGCGGATAATGTACATATGTACAGATTCAGAGATAGCTATATTATCGGCTTTTAAACATTTTAAACTTCCATCTAGTACTGCATTTAATGTAGACGGGGCCTTGGTTATAATAAACATTTGAACAGTGTTACGTTCGGTAATGAAGCGAGGACATTCAAAGTAAAAGTGGTAGGAATTTTTACTGTAGCTCCACAAGCACAACTAAGAGAACTCACGATGCCTATTTTATGCATGTGGTGGTTCAACTGACTGCAGCCCATTCTAATTCGGGAATGTAGAATGTTAACTTTCCGGTTGCCAATGGAGAATAAATCGTAAACTTTTAGCTCATCATTGTCTAATTTACGCTGAAATGTATCAAGGTCCTCAGAATTACGAACTAAATTGGCTAACAAATTCCACTGACGAATGGGTGCTGGTATAAAAGAATTGCTGTAAATACTAGTTCTTGCGTATATCTGACTTACATCATTCTTTGATCTTATATTATACATGGGATGTTTACGATAAAGAATTCTATTATAAACATTGGAAACCGGGGCAGTCATATTGTGTAAAAACTCAGTGAGTCCCGCACTGAAGGTCGATGATTAGTTTAACTTCAGCTACATTGTGTTTATGCGTTTATATAACCCCTGCAGATCATATGAGCGGATAAAGTCACCGTAGATGAAGTTTACATTTTTTACTTTTAGCCGCTTTTTGGAGGATCTGCCAAATGCTAAAAGTTGTCACTAGATGGTGTGAACAGAGAAACCGGAGATTCAAGAAAAGAGTTCGTGAACTCTTTTCTTGAATCTCCAGTTTCTCTGTGGTGAACAAGTTTGAACTGAACGAGACTACAGCTTTCCTTTGCGCACTTTGCACCAAAAATCAAAACAAAACAAAACAAAACAAAACAAAAAACAAAAACAAAAAAAAAACAAAACAAAAAAAACAAAAAAACAACAACAAAACAAAACAAAAAGAAGAAGAAGAAGATAAAAGGAAGAAACAAAACCCCTAATACAAAAAGAAATAAAATCGCAATATATGTATATACATATAACCCGCATAAAAATCCATATCTCAAAAAAAAAAAAAAAAAAAAAATATATTCACATTTTTAAATCATGTAAATCAGTAAATATACATTAAAATGTAGTTGAAAATATTGCAATTCATTGACTATTTCATTAAAAATAACTGTCACACAGTGGTTGTTGCTAGATAAATTTTTGCCAGAAGAGCAAAGGATCTGATTGCATGATAATACGGAACGACAAAGTGTTAACACCTTGGTTTGTCTTGGATCAATGTGCCGCCAGGGAGCCGAAGCCAGGCTGACTTTGTGCCGTTTTCATTTGGCAAACGTGCGTATCTGGGACATTGATGTGTGAATGTAATAGACCCACGTGACGTAATAGCTCGTCATCGCTTCCTGTTGCTTTTGGTGTCACGTGGGTAAAACTGGCCTGGCGTTGCCCTGGCATGTCCCCAAGCATTCACTGTGTGCGCCGTGCCCCTCACGGCTTCTGTCTCGCCATGCCTGTCAATAGACACTTGTGACAGATTGGCTGATTCATAAATAGGACGCGCGCTTGTCCTTCGTCCAAGGTTGAGACTTTCTATTGTGGTATATCATTATTATTGTAGAGAAAGAGGTGCAGTCACGACGGGTGTTTGCTCAAATTATTATTTGTGAGGATTCGACGGCAAATTGCCTTGGAACGCGGGAAAACCTGGAGATGCTAGTGTGCATATTATGTACTTGTAAAAGGTGACTCAATGTTTGCGGTGTCACAGTAGATTGTGTCGACACCTTCGGCAGTCGGAGGAAAGCTGTGGGGAATGTGTCCGCACTGAGTCTTATCTCCTGATATCTGTCCTTGAATGCTACTATGTCGGGGAACTACACAGTAAACAATACAAGTGAAAAATGTTGGCCTAATATACAATTTGCAGTGATGTGATTTACCCTCCAAAAGTCTGAAATCCTTCCCAATTGTCTTTCTGAGACCCTTCTTTTTGTGCAAAAAGCACTATATTTCCTTGTTATAAAGACAAATTTCAGTAATTGTGCACAAAACCAGACCCTGTCTTGAAAGGGCAATCACATGCCTGAATTTGTGAAGCATAATTGTTACGTGTGGAATCTATAAATGGATCCACAGATTCCAAATCGAACCAAAAATTACACGTTAGCTGATTTGCTGAATATTTATTCACATTTGCGACAACAATGGAGAATGTCCAGTGGCTCAGCAAATGACAGGTGTAATCAAATAATTCAATTTATGCACGTAATGATACTTAACTGTATAGATGTGATTGAAATGAATTTTGTGCGTTCAGCTCACCTGTCGAAATGGCGGAACCGAAAATGTGCACACATAAGTGTTAGTGCATTCCAAGGGTGGGGCGCTGGGGGGGGGGGGGTGTATGCTGGTACAAACAATAATTTTGCCCTGGTACGAGGTACGGAAAATAAGAAAATGTACAAATAATGGTTGGTACGAAATACGGAAATTACAAACGCTTCCAATACGTAAGTACGGCAAATGAAAATGCCCAGTACGGAAAACCCCTTCCCCCCTCCCCCCCCCCATTCTAAGAGAAAAGAACAATAAAGGAAACAAACATTAAGAAAATTCCAGACAAAAATTAGACCACAGGGCACCCGTCAATTGACAACCCAATGTGTAGAATTTGACATCAGATGCTTAGTATTTCCTCATGTTATTTCAACATTTATATTGATATCTGACATTAACCACTACGTGGGTGTTTCACAAATCCAATTGTTTATTGACAATTAGCTGCCAGAATTGACATTCAACCTTTCATGGCCACAGTAAGACAAATTCAATGGCAATTACATGACTGAAGACAAAGTAGTCACATGACAGGTGTTACGCTGATAGGTCGTATGTACATTTGCCAGCAAAAATTGTCTTCTATTAATACGGGATTTACTCTTTGAGTGCCACATTTTGGACCGAGGGCACAGCTTCCCTAGGCGCGCTTTGGGCGCACTGTCGATTATTTTCTGTGTCACCACAGGCATGTTGGCGCGGTTTGGGCGCAATGCCGATTATTATTTTTTGTGTCACCACTGGCATGTTGGTACTGCATTGAAATGTCTTTTTACAAGGAAGATGAATCTGACATCATTATTATAATTCAGGCTAATTCGCTTTAAGTAGTTCAACTTAAGTCGCAGGTGGCACCGAAAAGGTTAAATAAACACTGGACAATTGACACACCCGCGCTGTTGGGCGATTTAAAAAATGATAGACCCATATCTTCTTCATGAATTGCGAAGCAGGTCAAGCCTATATTAATCACTCTCCGTGGCACAGATGTTGGCGTATACTTTCCTACCTAAGGATAGAAGAAAAATAGCCCCTAAACTATCAATTGAACCTTTCATAATATGCTGAACTTATAACAATAGGTTAAGACTATTTAGGGCAGTAAAGCTTGCCTAATCAGTGAAGTCTCTGCCATAAGTGAAAGAGTGGCATTTTGCCCTTTAAACACCAACACTCCTGTGAATGGTTATATCTCACAAAGCCATATGCTGTGGCATCATGAGCACATGCTGCCAAAATGTCATCAGTGTAAATGTTTCACAAACTACTCTGGTGATTAACCCCACAGGTGTCAGAAACCAATTGACACTTATGCATGTGTGGTGGCCAGAACACAGATACTGTATGAGGGTCTCGTTAATTTTGCCTGTAAAAAGTTTTTAACATCTTCAAATTGAAAATGCCTGGTACATTACCGATATTGACAGGCATACTTATCAAAAAGTTTTACAATTTATGTTAATGTTGCTGTAATTGACATCAAATTTACTTTTAAGATTGGTACTTTTAACATGCATTACCCTGTGCTCACAAGTGTCCACCCCCGCGATGCCCTCTTCTGTCAGCTGGAGGTGAGAAAATTCTATGCTTTGCTGGTTGCGTGAAAGGCGTCAATTGTTTGGTGGAGGAAACCGGAGGACTCAAGGAAAAAACCCATCTTGCTTTGTCACAACGGTAGGAGCTCTTTCCCCTTACATCCCCAACCTTGAATAGAACCAGGGCCGCAGAGGTGAAAGGCAAGCGTCTTGCAGCTCCGCCAACCATGCGCCCATCGGGCCATTTTAAAGGGTTTAAAATCTTTTAATTGTGTTCTTGTACAAATATACTCTTTCTAAATATTTTTGTCGACATTTGTCATTATAGTTATACGTGTCCCATTCGGTACTAGTTAAGCAAGACTTTGGTGAATCTTGTACTTATTGACTTTTTCCATTGACAAAGTGTTTGACTAATTATCCCAGGTTGAACACTTATAGGCAATGGACTTGCTTGAGGCAAGGTAGTTACAATGCAGACAAAGAACAACTGCTGGTAAGATATGCTCGGTTAAGAGCATACAAGTGGATTCGAATTTTGACAATGATTGTGTTTGTCTTGTCTCAGACCAACATTCGATGCGTTTGTCTGCTCCTCTTACCGCACAAGGTTTATGAAGGCAAGCAAGGTAGCTTTTATGTAGTATAACGTTTATGTTTGGAAATTTTTGTACGGTCAGTATTGGTGATAGGTTGGAGTTTTGTGCTGTTAAGCAGTAAGTGAAGACAGAGTAGATGATTATTCAATTTTTTAAGATGATGAATCTCGCTGGGTAGCACGGCCCCACGAATTCGGCGCATCTCGCTGACCTCCGCAATACGAAAAACGGCGAAACACGACATTCAGCTTCCTGTATGTCTTGGCAAACCCACGGTTTCCTTTCCTTTAAACAGGAAGTGTCCAACCTGCTTGCATACCACGAAAGTGTAAATCTTGCAGTGGCTTCCCCTTGAATTAACAGTGAACATGCGTGGTGCACTAACGATTCAAATGTGGTCATCCAATTTTAAGGGCTTGGTTAAATAGCTACAAAACAGACAATTAATTTATATTCTGTGTGTGTGTGTATATATATATATATATATATGTATATATACATACATATATACATACATACATACATACATACATACATACATACATACATATGAAACATTACAAAAACAAAGCAAATTGGTAGCACCGAAAACCTGTTCCATAAAGAATATAAAAAGAATGTGGGTCGTAAACCTGAAATTCACTTTATAAAACTGACGAAGATACAGGTACCATTCCCTGCGTCATAACGTGGGATGCATGAGCTATTTGTTCAGCTGTGAAACTCTGAAATGTAGCCTCAGGAAAGCAAGTAATGACAAGACCTGGCTTGCATTTTTAGATATTCGGAAGGCTTTTGACACGGTGAATAGGGATCGGCTTTTTCTGTCTCTGTGGAGCCGTGGTATCCAGGGCAAAGCATGGGGGCTCCTCAAGGGACTATACGGCAGAGTTGAAAATAAAGTAAATTTTGGACCTATTGAGAGTGAATGGTTTCAAACAGTCAATGGTGTTAAGCAAGGCTGTATTATGTCTCCTATTTTATTATCGGTGGTAATGCAAGATCTTATTAATAGTCTACAGAAAAAGAAATTACGCATATCTTTTGAGCGTGAAAAAATAGGTCTACTCTACGCCGATGATACGGTTTTAATTGCCAATTCTGAAATTGAACTTGAACAAATGTGGAACATATCTGACAGAGTTGCTTCTAAATGAGGTCTAAAATTTAATGAAGCCAAATCGAAAATAATATAGTAGTATATTTTGAGTCTCCTTTGGGAATAGCCTTTGGAAGCACATCATATCACCAGCGCTGTCGCATGGTTGCGCAGTGTGGTTAAACAACACAAAGGGAAGTATTTCGATTCTTAATTCTATACAATATTCGACAGCGTGGGCAATTCTACGTATTCAGGCAAAGCCTGCGCAATCCGCTACCATCGGCGAGCTTGGATGGTTACTTTTGCGGATAATTTTAGACAAGCAAAGAATTAAATATTTTCATCGTTTAAAATATGAATTAGATACTTCCCGTCTATGTAAAAGGGTGTTTTTAAACATAGAACAAAATTACGTGGATAGTAAGCCAAGTGTTTGGCCGTAAGTCAAGGAGATGTATACGATCTTGACAGAGGCAAGCCTGGATAATGCTAAAGATAATCATGTGTCGAATTTGCCCCGAGTCTATGAGAGACTAAGACTGAGCCTATTTCAACAAGACTTCTTTCAGGATATTAATAATAAGCGCACCCCGTCACGCTATAAATATCTCAAGAATTCCAGCGCTCAGGAGAAATACTTATTCAGCATGAATAATTTCGAGGGAACAAGATTAAAGATTTAAAGCTAGAGCGTGTTGTTTAGGTTTACAGAGTGACTTAATGCGATGGGGCATATCTAACGATGACCTCTGTAAGCTATGCTACAATGGTAAATAAAGCCTGCAACATTTTCTTTTCACACGCCCAGAGTTAAGATATATAAGGATCAAACATTTCCAGAAACTAGATTCTGATCTAGCCAATACAGGTAACATTCAGGTCCTAGTTCTGCTTGTCATCCTTATTCCGAAAAACTTTCATATTCCTTGGATCACTGGATTTACATTTTTCTGATGGTGCTGATGACGTTTTGACGAGGTTTGTAAAAGTTACTTACTAGAAGCATGGTGTTTACGCCAGTCTGCAGGCATAAGGTGAGAGACTGGCCAAAATCTTCACATTGGTTTAAAGCAAAGGATTTTAGTATGTTTATATATTTGTTTAAACTCTGACTTTTATATTTTGCATTTTACGCTTTTACTGATGTAACTTGGACGCATCCTGAGCTTACCCCGGTTCACGGTGCCCCCTTTGTAAAGGGGTAGTTTTTCCGTATAAATTGAATTGAATTGAAACTCTCCTGAGCTGGAAACCAGTTTTGGTTTAAATTTCTGTTTAATAGAAAAATTTATTGGCCAGCAGCCTTACCAGCCTATATGAAGGGCTCTCGTAACCTGTTTTGAGACACAAATCTGCCGGATTGAGTAATTATATCACAGAGACTTGATGTTCTTTTGTGTTTCTTCTTAAGAAGAATCTTGGACTTTACGTAAATTGGCCGGATTTTGTGCGGAATGTTCTCTTCAAAGTAAAAAGTAGGTCTAGGCCTATCAGGTTGAACGATTTACACCGACAAATCATCAAACACCACATAAGCCACGGTATCCTCTGCTTTATTTGGACCTACCCAACCCCAAAGGCAAAAGGTGGTCCTTTGAGGAAGGCTATACGATCTGGAAAAATGAAAGACATTCACATATTGATAAACCGGCAACTTAACATATTTATGTGGTTGGTACGCACATAGCTGCTTCTCTCTCTGTCTCTCTGTCAGTCAGTTTGTCTGTCTGTCTGTCTCTCTCTCTCTGTCTCTCTCTGTCTGTCTGTCTTCCACACGTTCTTAAAATATGTTGTTGATTTGCATCTCTTATATTAGTTTTGGTTTGGAATATTAAATAGGCCTACAACGTAGCTCTTCTTGACCTAATTCAGACCAGCTTAGTTCTACTCTGTTCTCGACTAGAAACTTTTATCCCATTTTTGGTAAATATGTTCGCTTTTGATTGGTTGAGAGCTACTCACCACACATCGCATTTCATGGTCTTGACTTCCTATCGCTAGGCCTATATTCAATGCTTCTCGTTGAATATAGCAGCTTTAATTATTGACTACTCCTTAATGCAAAGAGCCCCCTGCCAATCCCCCAATGCTGTCAGAAGACAAGAAATTGGCGAATACACGAGCCGCTGTGGGCGCATCTTGGGAAACAGACTGCAAATTAAACACAGCTTTACCCGTGTCATTGTCAGCTTTAGGATAACCAAAAAATGGGATAAAATCGTGCGTCAATGGTTTGAGTGGACTATACCATATAGCGCACACTCAGGAAGCTGTACTGCACTCAGCTATCGCCTCGTGGAATGCAGCTTCCTCCGCGTGAGCTATATGCTATAGTCCACTCCAAAATATTAACTAATTAATAGACTTTCATGACCATATTACACAACTCAATGTGTATGCATCATATTTGCTACAGTAGCAAGCTCATATAACACCAGACTATGCTTAACCAAAGGGACTCTTTTATTTTTTAATCTTCAGAGGATAGGCCTTATTATGAAAATTATCACGTGTAATACACTTTTCAATCAAAGTCTGTATTGGAACGGTCAGTTAAATTTTGATGTGGACGTTTGCATTGGTCGCGTAATCATTCGATAGTGTGTAGTCCATATGATATCTGTTCCAAATTCATGTGGTGCATGTCTGTGCTATTTGGTCACTATGGCTGGAATGTCGGGTATTTTTTTTCAATGCAGACCAAGGGAGCTTAAGTCGAATGGTACGCTATCGTGTACAACGAAAGAGAAAAGCATTTTCTTGTATGTTTACTTGCCATGTGAAGACTGAGCAGCCTGCCCCCACGTGACCAGGACTGCTTCCATTAGGTTTGTTAATACGATGAGGCCAGAATACTCACAACCACTCTTCAGATAACCCTTGAAAAAATGTATAGCAGCCCAGAAAAACAGCAGAGTGCTGTATGACCACCGCATGCGCTGCTGTGGCCAGATGGGCAATGGTGCCTTCAATTTCGAAGAATCACTGGTGCTTTGCTTTCCCCACATTCGTGACAATAAAAAAACGTATTTTTGAATGCAGAAAGGGAAGCATTGAAAAGATACATGTATTGACGGTGGGGAGGGGGGGGGGCATAATCAATTTCTCTTTTAGTGATTTGTTACGATTTAGAAATCCTAGTTCCCCGAACACTTTTCCGTCTTACAAAAAGGATACGCTAGCCAAAAGGTTTTCAGACACATCATTTTATAAATAATTAGGTTAAGAATTATTTATTTAACCCATCTCTGGTAAGATCACGAATGATTCAATAGCTTTCTTTGGCGCGGGTTGGGCGCATTACGCAAAACCCGCGCCAATGAGTGCTATGAAATAGTGCGTGCCATCAGGACTGATCTGTCAAACAAATCTCAGTACAATTGTGTCTTAGTAACGAGGCATTAACGCAAAAATGTTAAGGTAAACGCCAATTTACATCCGGACGGCTTGGGGCGATTTGAGCGGGAAAGAGTTAAAAATAGTTTCTGTGTGAAAGATGTTTTTTGCTGCTGTCAAATTTATGTCAGTGGCTGAAGTTTCTTCGTCCGTTTTGTTTGACAGATACATAATCTGGAAAGAGTGAGTGTACATAGGCCTACTTACAACACAAAAGCAGCATATAAGGGAGATAAATGACACTTTGGGATTATATGATAGGCCTACACATTGCATACCGAGCGTGCCACTTCGCAGAATTATATACTGGCGTGTTTTATTTCATTTTTGACAACGTGAGTCGCTATGCTTTCATAAAGACATTCCAAGATCACTCATTTTCCAGCCAGTCTGTTGTTAAGGAAAGTCAAGCATAACGCAGCAAGGTTAAATGGTGAGACACTGATGAGGCAGCAAAACGTGCCGAGGTTAAGCGGGGAGACACAGCTGATGTATCAAAACGTTCCAGGTTTAAATGTTGAGAGACAAAATGCGGTCTCGAAGAAATAAATTCAGCAAACTTCAGTGAGGATGATAAAAAAAACCCAACTTTATGCATGTACGTACAACTCAGGTAAGTTAAACACTCCCCAATACAATAGTGATGCGGGTGGCTTGAGTATAGAACATTTAGGCCTAGTCTGCCTTGCCCTTGGACTGGGCTGTTCAATTAGTGCTTCGGTGTTGGTGGACTTGTATTGTCATTCCAATTTACAAAGAAACCGCACACCTAGGTCTATTTTATTGCCTACCTAGATCTATTGAGTACCAAGGTTTACTGTATGCCTGTATGCTTAGGTCTGCTGATTGAACATGATCCTTCCACAAGCAATCCTGTATTTTCTTCGCCATACAATCTAAACCTCTCTGAAAGGAAACCAACCTCATAGACTGTCACAAATTTCTCGGTGAAGTAGGTCCTTGTCTCAAACATCGTTTCCTGCTCACTACAGACCAAACGGGTCAGTGCGTCGATCATACACAACATAATCACGTGACAAAGTACAGGGTAGCGTTAATCAAGTGGCGCAAGTTTTCATTTTCAATCGTTTGGAGAAAACAGGTTGATGTCCATATTATGATTATTTAGTGCATCTTTAATATAAATTTAAATATTACAATAGCGAAATGTAACATATCGTACTTTTCTCCTAATATCTCGCACTTCCGCAACTAGGCCTATGTCTAACGTGCACCTGCAGAGAATGGCGCGTGGCAGCTGTGTGGAAGAAGTCTTTGTGCCCGGAGTATAGTTCGTATACTTGACGGCTATACGCTGGCAGACTCAGCTGCTGGTTCTCTGTTTTACACGCCAGTATCTGCTCATTAATAATTACATTGTCGACTTCTGTCAGACTGTACTTTTCAAACAGCGAACATATTCTTTTCATACTTCACATAGCTCTTACCGTAGTGAACTGCTTTTTTTTTTTTTTAAACCAAAGTTCAAGTTGCTGGTACCTTTCCATGTAGTATCTTCTTATTAGTCGTGAACTTTTTCCCCACCGCGGAGTCAGACAAGCGCATAAACTGGTCTTCCTGTTTGTTTTATCGCCGCATATCTTCTGTTAGACTGTTTATACGCATGAATGGTCTGTCTTTACCTCTTTCAGTGCCAAGTTTTGGACTGAGTCAACAGATTTTCTGTTCCCGCTTCAGGCGAAATGCGCCCAAAAGCGCGCTAAGGAAAATTGTTGACCCAGACCATTATATTGTCTAGAACTAGAGGCAAGCTGGCACTTGAAGAAAAAGTCTTTTTGCAAGGAATACGAATCTAGCATCATAATTATAATTGAGAGAAGTTCGTCTTAAGTAGCTTGATTTTAGTCGCAGTTGGCATTAAAGAAGCTCAACTAATACAGGCTGTTAGTGTTTTGAGGTACGTGGCTGGATTGTAGTTTGTAACTTGCTGCTTGTAGTCACTCGCCCAGCCCCATTGGTTTGTTTTATCGTGTTTGATGGCACAAGTAGCATGGCGGCATGTAATGGCATCCCAGCCAACTAATAGCTTGTGGGCTTCAAAATGTCTTCAGACAAAACACTTATTTGGTTGCAATTTGTGATGCGAGGCTCAAAGTGGCCGTATTAATCTGTGCATCTCTCAATGGGACCCAAGTATTGATCCCGGTAAATTGCATGTCTTTTGTTATTCTCTCAGTAAAACTACGCTGGCTGCTGATGCGCACCCAATAACGCAGCCTCCATATATTTCTAGCAGCTCACTCGAAAATTAATTACTTCTCTTTTTCAGTATTTAACCCTTAAACCAATGAACAAATCCAAGTTCAGAAAATACTGTTAACTTATGAAAATGTTTAGTTTGAAAAGCTACAAATATGGATGGAAAATTGGTAATCTCAGCCGTATCTCCTCAATGTCGCGTCATAATGTGAACAACAAAATGCGTAAGTTTTGGTAGAACCAAGGGGTAGAGTTTCCGACGATCACCAAGAATAATACATACAACAGACAAAAGGTAGGAGTTAACGAAGTCCTCGGAAGCATTTGTTAACGCATACGCCCACATATTCCCGAGACGCCATATCAGCCTTGCAATCAAAACAAACTAATTTTGAAACCCAGCCTAGAAGACCCACAACTAATGTAGATCTATTATAGTTGTAAAAGAGGGACCAATCGAATTATCTTTATCGAGGTATTCTATTTTGTTTGAAGGGTATCTGAAGGGTTAAGGTCGCAGACCTAAGTGCATGGTAGCTATGGGGATCATTGTTGAACTTGGTTGAGTTTAACCATCATACGGGTACCACGGCCTGCCATAGGGTGTGCATGGATGCGCGCCCATCAACATCAAGCCAAATGGCCATACCAGGCTGCCGTAGCAGGTTTTCTATATTGTTCAGTGTTTATATTCTGTATACATTGCATGTATATTCTGTATACATTGCATGTATATTTTGTATACATTGCATGTATATTCTGTTGATTGAAATTGATAGCTAAAACGACGTACGTGAAATTTGGTAGCCATTTGGTAATGGCAGAGATAGTCGGTTCTGGGTGCCGTGTAGTGTCATGGGGTGTTTATCTGTAGCACATTGCTGCGAATAAATTTATATGATGCGTTGAAGTTCACAAGAACAAACTTCTGATGTATACTAAATTTTCTTCCCTGAAAACATGGGAATCCTTTTTAAATACTTATGTTCGTATTACCCGACTGCGCAAGTAGAGGCTAAGACAAAGAAAAAAGGTTACATATCTTCATATTGTGATTTGGATATGTCAATATGTATGGGAAATGCTGCCAAATTCTAGACGTTGCTTTGGAGTATGTGGAAATATATTCTGGTACGCATGGAGACTTCTCTAAATGCAATGAGCTGGCAGAAGCGTGACAGTATATCTCAGTAGCTATTTAAAAGTCTGCCGTTATATATCTATATATACATACAAAAATTGAGGAGCATCCTATATCGCGTATATCAAATTGTATCTTAAAAATACATATATATATTTTTAAAATATAGATCAGCAGTTACAATTCACATTAAAATTGTGATTTTATAATACTTATCTTGGTCGTCAAAGTTGCTGACCAATGAAATGAGAGCAAAGGAGGTCGTTAAAGTTCTGATAACTCCTTCACTACACCTCAATGAGCACAACATTATGGCAGTCTATCAATTCTGCAACTACATTTAAATGCAGTTGCTGTTGTAATTTTCCGAATTGATGCATTTCGCAAGAACTATATTTGAAACACCAAATAGAAAAAGAAAGCACCTGAACAAAAAATAAATGTATCTGACTATAGGACACTAAAGAAACTAAGGATTATGCGGCAGAGTAAGTGTCTTTCTTGTATACAAATAAATCATTCGTCGTGGCTGTGCAGATGCACAAAACACAGAATCCTCAGAACATACTTAATTCGACATTGGACTAGAGATAAAAACACATCAGTGTGCAACGTAATATAGTGAGCCAATAATATGGTTCATGTACAAAGTAGGGCAGAGCATACATGCAGGCTTGTTTTACAATGAGCGTCAGGGTGAACTTATCTATGGCTAAAGAAATCTGCTAACGATAGGAACAGCTTTTGGTAGTTTCAACATTTTACACAGCAATATGCAAAGGGAATGGAGGTGTTAAACTAGGAAAAAATATATATTTTGCTGGAAGAAAAAATCAGAAACAAGAAAATGCCAATGCATGTATGGTAAATTTACCTTCAAATTTGCATATAATTATGCTTAAAAGCAAAACCATATCACTGCGCCTGACCTTTAGCTATATTGATAGTATAATCAAAATAAATGCACACAAGCAAAGGAGCAGATTATTCAGAGATAAAGTAAAAATATGGACGATTCTTCTACATGCATTCTTCCATTATTACTGTATTATGCTTGCGAAAAAACCAGCATTGTTTGGAGCACAATAAATCCACCTCCATTTACAACAAACTATAATTTTGCGTTTTGGTTCTCAAGCTCCTGCTTTTTTTTTTTTTTTTTTTTTTTTTGGACTTGGAGCATACAATTTCTTACTTCAGCAGTGAGCAGCACATATGAGTCACGATGGTTCAAGACATTTTTATCAGATTGAATGATGCGTTGTCCAAAATTCACGGACACAATTTTGTCCCGATTGCGGCTCCATTCAACAAACAGATGGCACATTATTCATGTTTGAATTTATGCTAAACTAAACAAATACAATGAATAATTCAGTATTTTGTGACCTTAGTTGTCTGCTATCCACAATTACACTATAGTTTGGCAAGTGACTCGGTAAAAACAAGCATACTTTGAAAAAGGGTGTGTATGCTCATTTTGTATTTAATATTTTTAATAATCATGAATTTTACTCATCTGTGATTGTAAAGTGAAGAAGAATTAGTTGACGTGCTCTCATTAGCTGATATTAAACTACCAATTTTCTCGTCTCGTGATATTCCGCAAGAGAATATGTCCACGTCTTAACCATATATGCACAGATACTACTGAGCCTGTACCTACAGAAAGTTTTATCTACATCTTTGATTACATCCTCTTGCGGCCCGACGCGGATGCACCCTGGGTGGATCTCTAACAGTTTTTTTTTTCAACAGATCAAACTTAATGAACTTTTCATGATTGTTTTGTTCATTTTTGGAGAAAAATTTTATGAAGGGTTCTGAAACCACGTGGTCAGTTACTTTGACAGAAACACGTTTGTGGGCTTATCGTTCTTCATGTGTTCACCAGATGACGCTGACAATTTTGTTCATTTTACAATCATTATGATCAATTGGTATGTATGTATGTATGTATGTATGTATGTATGTATGTATGTATGTATGTATGCATGTACATGTATGTATGTATGCATGTACATGTATGTATGTATGCATGTATGTACGTATGTGTGGCTTTTTGTACTTCTTCAAACTTCTCGCAAGCTTTTTGCAAACTTTGCGTGCTTTCACCTCAGGTAAACCTCCACAAAATTATTCTCTGTTTTCATCTCATGATTTGTCATTACCTTTGAATTTGCACACATCTAATGGCACGCTTGGATATCACCATTGCAAGTTACGTCTCGCATGTGACAGAATTGGGGAAATCTTCATTCGGGTAGTAACTTGCGTAGCTGGTGCTTGTATGTACATTTTATTAATGATGACCAGAAACTCAGTGGGGCTTTTATTTTTTTTTTTTTTTTTAATTCTCATGCTGTAAGGATTTACATGTATACGTGATGGAAGCTAACATCAATTGGATATGAGTGGCAATATTTCAGTGAAGTTATCGATAATCAAAAGTGCTTACGTGCACTGCATGGACATGCTAAGCCAGGATAATAGGATCTAACTGTGGATAGATTCAGAAAAATCAAAGCACAGCGGCTCTTGTTTTTATGGTCGTTGCTCTTAACAGCCACTTTGCGTTTTCTGGTCACATTGCTGTGAGACAGAAGTAAGTTTCTTTGTATATTTAACCGCAGTAAAAGGTCATCTGCTGTTTGTGGTCACTTTTTCTTGGCAGAAGCAGAGACAGGTTCCACTGTTGTCACATGCATTATTCAAGACTATGTAATCAAACATGTCCTGTTTATAATGTGTGCTTACAATTCCTTGACATATGGAAAATAGAATATCATGGTAGATCGGTTATGAAGCACATGTAATTATCCTACAGAGCTAAGCATTCACGCTTAAACAGTTATTTTATGAAAAAGCTACTAGTAACGTCCCACAATCAGCTACTCGACGCTTGTAACTGTGGAGAGACGGGCAGAGCGCATTAATATTTGTACAAGCAGGCAGGAACAAAGTCAATATTGCATAATCCGCCTTATTCAGATAACATGCTGAGTGTGTGACATGCTTCCCATCCTCCGAATATGTTAATGTATATGCATTTGACACTTAATGCATACAACACGACCCAGTAACATGAGACAGCAGTAATTGATTAATATCGGTATTACATATGCGCGAAACGTGGAAATGATGGCTGCTTTATACATTTTCTATACATGTCAAAAACACGAAGGCCTGAATCTAATTCAATCTCAGCAGTATATTGTGCCAATATGATGAAAGTTTATTCTTTCTTGTTTTGCACATGTATTATATACTTCAGTGCACCAGTGTTTTTGTCTGTGAATAGAATTAACAACTTACATATATAAACATAATCTCTCACAAGAATCCGATTCCTTTGACACAGCAATAGGGGGACTCCACAGCCAGACCCCCCCCCCCTTATATGCCAATTTTAAGAACAGCCAACAAGTCAACTGTTCAAGAACCGTACAATTGCGGCAGTACGTCTTTGGAGTATACACTAGAATACGATACAGCATCCAAAATGTAGAGATAAAGCTGCATTTGTACTGCGTTTTTAGTCCTCTAGGCTAGCATACATTGTGTTCAGAGAGGAGAAACCACATCAAAATGAGGGAGCGTACTTTAACTGTCTCATTACAATACCAGAGAAATGTTATCCTTGCAACATTCAGTATTTCCCAGGGAGAACACAGTTGTCGAACTGAAATATCATTAAAATCAGTTTATCTCTTATTTTTTCATTAGCCAATGAGAATGCTCCTTTTCGTTACTCTGACAACCAGTTACACCAGTCTTCACACACCGGCAATGGACACTGAAGGACAAAGGCAGCTGTACATTCCGGCTGACAGAACTGGTTTACTTTAGTTTTCGGGTCTTGGGAGGATACATGCTGTCGGGAGATCCATTCAGGCAAGGAGACTGAATTGAGCCTAGGATAATTAATTATTAATTATTAACCTCAAAGTATATAGTCACGTGTCAATGCGCAAGGCAATTTTAAAGCACGCGTGTAGGGCACAGCCTCTTTGAAATTTGAGAGAGAAGTTTCTCGAAACTTCACATAATATTATTAACCCTTGAAGTGCTAATTACGGCTACAGTAGTTTTCTCATTACCGTTTAATATGGTTTAAAGGTTCAAATTCCTTTCATGCAAATACCACAAGCCTAGTCTAAAGCAAAATGTAATCTTGGTCAATAGCTTTCCTCGGGGCATTTTGTGTGTAAAATGTAATCTTGGTCAATAGCTTTCCTCGGGGCATTTTGTGTGCATTGTAGCAAAAAAAGTCTTTGCTTGTGTCACAAGACCTTACACAGCCAGGCACATACAAAGATCAAAATACACGTCATGAGTTAAACCTAAGTCATCAGCTAATGTGTCTATTTCAAAATGAAAAAATACATTTAGTATTTACTACATTTTTTTTTGCTTTGATAAAATGTCAATTTACACGTATCCTGTCAGAATAGTCAAATCTGGTCCAATGTAAAATTTTTGGGGGACAATAAGCCCACTTACTTTGTAATTTTAACCAATTTTGGGCCTTTTGCTGAGTAATTTTGTATTCAAGAATAAAAACAATCTACCACGTATTCGGAACCACAAGAACTATATTTTCCATTTTTTCAGGAAATATAAAACTCTAAAATTGTATTCAGTTCCATTAATTGGTCACATTCATCATTATATTATGGTTATACCTTAATGAACCTTAACGGGCAAACTGCTTTATTTTAGCAAAACATTGAAACTTTACGTGGATTTCTTTTCCTGTTCAACATATTATTATTGTTATTATTATCATTATTATTATCATCATCATCATCATCATCATCATCATTATTATTATTATCATTATTATTATTATTATTATTATTATTATTATTATTATTATTATTATTATTATTATTATTATTATTATTATTATTATTATTATTAATATTATTATTAATATTATTGAATCGAGCGCTAAAATTTTGCTAATGCAACTTTTTATTCTGTTTTACAAATAATTCCGTGTGTTTTGCTTTTGTGTCCCATGGTAACGGTTTGCCCAAACATTACCAGAGATCAAATATACCCTGAAGTCCGGTTCTGCCCCATTGTGTTACATGCGCATATATTAGTCTAAAATACATGCTGCGAAGTAAACATTTGCGACTCAGTCAAGCATCAGGGTCATAAATATCCTGTTACCATCAGCTTTGAGCTTCACGCAGGTTCATTCACCTTTACGCTTCCAATCTTAGCTTCGTTTAAGCTGAAGCTGTTAGTTGGCCTTGGGAAGACGTCTTGGTTGAGTGTTGACGAGTCAGCTGAGTACGGGCTACTCTCGTGGCCCTCTTGTCAAGGGATTTTTGCGTGTGAGCTTTTGTAAATTTTTACTTTTTCTCCAAATCTACAAGCTGCATTTCATTCAAACCTCGTGGAAATTTACCCATATTTTACGTAACTACAGGCATGCTGGCACTTGAATGATAGGTCATTTTACAAGAAACATGAATACAGCACCCTTATTACAATTCAGAACAGTTCTTGTTAATTAGTTCAACTTTACTGGCATTTGACGCTGAAAAGGGTAGGTCTAATTAGGACAGTTTTCCTTTGAATTTGGTTTTCTGGAATGATCATGCTTCGTGTGCTTCAAATTCAAATGACATTAACTTCATCAGTTTTGCTCATGGCAACCTCGAATTTTGGTTATTGTTCAAAAATGTAACAATCAGGACTATGTCCGACTGTTTGGCAGATGTTTGTTTCATTGTGCCGGTAACGCTACCTTTAATGTTAAAATCTACTTTTTTCGCGATAACAAGGCAAACGACAATACTTTGATGTATGACTGAAGCATTATCTCATGAATTCAAAGTACAATTAATTCTACCACGAACTTACATAGGGAAAACATGGACCATTCTTAGGAGGAAGCACGTCGGTTTGGTTGTATCCTCGCGTGCAAAAATAGATAAATAAATGAATGAATGAATGAATGAATGAATGAATGAATGAATGAATGAATGAATGAATGAATGAATAAATAAATAAATAAATAAATAAATAAATTAATTAATTAATTAATTAATTAATTAATTAATAATGCACTGGAGGCGAGATGATCATTTTGTGTATTTGTGGTTTCAAGATCTGCAAGCTCTCAACACCTGATTCTCTCGCGACACGCGCTTAATGCACGGACATGTTTTACGTGCCGTATATTGTAAGTCTAATGACATCCCATGGCCACTTTAATCATTCAAGAAAAAATAATAGAGATAATAGCAGCAACCAGGTGTTACAATATGGATATATTTGTTAACTCTGAAACTGGGTTATAGAGAGGTTGGATGAAATTATGAGGCAGTGAAGAAAAATGTGACCATGATGGACAATTTATAACAATTGAACATACAGGGAATCATTATAGTCACAGACATTGCACGGCCATATGGATGTTTTGGTAATGACGACATTGAAGATAATGTAGAAGATAATCAAGAAATCAAACGAACTGGAAAAAAATAGAAGATAGCATGTCATCACCAAGTGGTATTATCCAGGGCGGAGCTAAGGAGCGTCAATTCCCCAATGTTAGAAATAAAAGTGGTGAGATGCAGAGACAAGTTGTGAATTTATCAAGAAAAAACTTACTGCTATGCAAATGTCGCTTTTGCGCAAAAGACTCAAATTTGTTCCTTCAAGACGGAATCAATAGTGCCTATTTGACTACTTTGTAACGTCTATTTTGATATGTTGGTGTCCCTTTGTTGGAACTGGTGCCGTTTACGAAGAGACGATTTGCTGATTTTTAAATAAACGAAAATAGACATTGCTAGCATGTAGTCAGACTTAAAGGCGAAAAATGCAGATACACACCTCGACGAAAGTTTGTAGAGCCCCCTGCACTATCCTAACAGCTATCGCTATCGCCATTTATTTTAAAATTCAGTTTGTATACACGGCACAGATGCACAAAGTTAATGGTTTTAAGATATTTCTTCGTTGAATGGCTGTCGGATCGCTTGCGGCACGATGACTTTACCAACACTAGTAGCCCTATTTCTATAACATACAATTGTCTGTCATGTGGCTCACAGTCAATTTTGCTTTCATATACAATTTTAAATGTGATTATCAGAATTTATAGCCATTTTAAGGATCTGTATTCCCTGTCGAATCCGTGCAAAGACAATTTCCTGTGATGGTAGATGTGAGAACACGTTAACTTGACACGCCCGCAACATTCTCGGGCGTGTCTAATGGCCGACATGGGGACTACACGTGGATTGGGTAATCAGCGTATAATCCCCCGAATTGTCCAAACAACCGGATTCATATTGCTCATTGATCACAACCGATATGTACAAATGTATCTCTAAGGGGCTTCTGCTAATTTGTCAAGAGCGATCCATCAAGGTTGAACATGGTTTTTGTTTGGCGTTTCATGAATCACAGGAATATTATATGTTCATCTGTCTATCAACTGATGTATATGACACAAGAATTTGATTTGCCAGCCTAGTCCTACTTTATCTTCCACTAAAATGGTATTAATTAAAAATAAAAGCAAAGACCATCAAAATTCTTTTACTGAAAAAAGTATACACCCTTCTGTACGTGCAAAATATTCTACAAACAAGTGGCCATTGTTTTCAACTGTTCTAAGTTTGGTGATGCATAAGAAGCAAATGGTAATAAATACAGTACCGGCCAATGACGTGCTTGAATGCAACGTGGAGATGAGGCTAAGATCAGGGCTACACGTGGCTGTGGATGGGTGTGCAGGCACGGCAGACGTACAATACAAGTTTGCCTGGTCTCTGCAACTGTGCCATCTTATATTTATTTGAATCACATAAGTGTCCATCCTCATGGATACGCAGTGGGTTGAGTAAGTGATGTGTTTCAAATGGCCAGGCATAAGTGAAACACGACAGCTACTTGACTGCCCATGACCTGGACTGTGTACGTCATTAAGGAACATTTAACTGACTTTGTATAACGTCAATGTCAGAAAGGTTTATCTCTGATATGTACGTAAGCACCGCTTATTATTGACACAATTGCTTTCGTGTAGTCTTGATTGATCCTCAAGTCACACATCCCTTCGTCTTGAGCATGTAAAATACACCTGTGCAGCTGATAAGGAAATCCCAATTATTACACACACTACAGGTGCCAGAATTGTTATTTAACGTCATGTTTAGAAGGAGGTCACAATTGACATTGACCGGAAAGCCCCAGCTGAAAGAGATGCATTACGCTCGGTCATGTACGATATTGATAGAGGCGAGGCACCAGACTGGTATCCCGCCCAATGCAACCCACAAGCAATGACTACTGTTACCAACTTTTGGATTGGCCAGGCCGTACGTTTACCAGCATTTACTGATGTCAGCAAGGCGAAATTAAAGGAAATGAAAGGGCTTTCATTATCGTGGCCGGTTTGAAGCAGAAGTCTCCTGGACACCCTGCGCGCGAATGTGTTGTCCTATTGCGTCACACGCCGTTTGATAAAAGCGATCTTTCAAGCAAATGTGACACGAGGTAGTGTGTATGATTTGAGACAGGATAAATGATTCCTTAGCATGCACAAAAGAATATATTCAAATTAAATGGGATTATTTGCTGCCACCTAGGCTGCAGCAAGGCACTTGACAAGAGGGAGGGCAGATTCCTGCATCAGCGATGCCAACATTTAAAGTGTCATTTCAGGGACAGAAATCCAAGAACATCTGGGATACAAAATGAGTTACAAAGAATATAGCAGCAAATGCTTAATATTGATGTGACAAACACACGTTAAATTGGTCAAATTTTCACTTAATTGCAGGGATTGTCCCTCATGATGAGGGACAGTTCGCATCTCTGCTGCATTAATCAGGGCAAAGTGAGTGAAAAACCTGAGAAAGCAAAATGCTTATGAAAAGTCATTCACTAAGTTTGAAAACACAATCCTCAACATATTTACAAAATATCATTTGTATGGTAGAAAAGGTGCTATGTATGGATGATTACGTAACATAACTGGTACAAGTGCCCTTATCATGGTGAAGGCATAGGTCTGTTGGGTAGCAACAGGGGGCCAGAACAGGTCTGCAAGTAAATAGTTAGATATGAATACATCCCATTTGACTCCAATGTTAAACCGCAAGTTGTGTCTCAAGTAGCGATACTTCCCGCCTGGTTTGGCAGGATGGTTTATGAAATGACCTTGCTCACTAAAGTAGCCTTCATATCAGCAGCTCTCGCAGTGGTTATTAGCATACTTTAATATTTTCCATTGTCTTCATTTAGTTTTTGATATATGGTTGTGCACTTCAGTGACGTTGAGTGAGTTTCTAAAACCCGGGGGTCTTTTTTCGCATATGATTGACACAGAACGCGTACGTTGTCCATATGTTCGTGTATGTTTAGGGTGAATTGTCACTTTCTAGAGTGAAATTCAAAAGTAATAACTCACTGTAGATCACTTGACGTTAACATTCTAACAAGTAAATTGTGACGCGCCTGCATCTGTGACATGCGCAGGTTATAAGGCAAGGTGGGACGTTAAAATATTTTAATGTCAGCGAAGGGCGGAGCCCGTAGCTGACATTTAAATGTTTTGACGTCTCACCTTGCTTTATAACCAGCTTACAACGCAACTCTGATTGGTCAGTTTGAATAGGTGTTAAAGATCGCACCGCCCTTGCACGCATCTAGATGTAAACAAGTGATCCACGTGCATGTCTTAATTCCCTGCTCCAAATGCTGGCCACTCTAATTTTAACCACAGCCCCCACGCGTACGAGTTTTGTCATTCGTCTGAAAGAAACACTTCTCATGTCGGACGTTTCTCATTTGGGTGAGGGAAATATATTTCCCCAGGATTCAGGTATTCCCGAAGACCTGCAAGACCTGTTAACTCAGGAATTATTATTTCACGTTGAGTCAGTACAGAAAAGGGACTTAATAGAGCCGTCCATGATACAACCCACGTGTGCAGCAACCCGCGCTGGAAAGCCGGACCGGGTGAGCGAAGCAGCATCCTCCACGATACATACATTTCCCTTAATAAAACTGCTCATGATATTATTATTATCATAGTGCTTTCTTTTCTTTTCTTTTCTTTTATTTATTTTTAATGTCCATTTGTGTGTATATGAATTTACGCTTCAAATCATATGTTTCCTTTACCAATGCCCAGGTGACCCGAAGTCTACAGGTACAGGCTGAACCGACTTTCCCTGTTTACCTTGTCCTTCATAGCCAACATTTCACCGGTCTTTTTTTCAGGATATTTATGCATTCGCTTCAGTGGTTTTCCATTGTCTAGCTAGGGGCGTTACTTTTGACAGCCAATGAGCATGCAGTTAAAACTGACTGCGTCTCCAACATTAAAACATTATAATGCTACCCAAAACAATAGAAAAGAGGGCCTTGTGCGTTGTGAGATGCATTGACATGTAGACAAAATCAAATGTGTGCGAGCGATGCTTGATTATCTGTCACGCATGATGTGGAATAGCCGCGACGAACGTAAACAAACAGAGTACACCAGGCCAGCGTTGAAAGTTGGCACATTTTTAGCGATGAACATCTAACTAAACATAAGATAAACAAAATCTTACATGGCTGGGGAGTGGCTTACTATTTTTCTCTCCCTTACGATTGTTGTTGGTGTGAAAAATCACTCGTGAGCTGCAGCCACTCATGGTTTTCCCCACCAACAACGATCCCTCGTGCGGTCACTCTTGATTTTCCTCGCCAACAGCGATCCCTCATGATAAAAAATAGTTAGGAGCGATGTTACTTGCCACGCTTAACGGCATTTAATGTTAGGGGATGGGGGTGGGGTCATCATTTATTGATGTTCATTTGCTTAAAGCGTGACAAAGGAGTATTAAAGCGAGAAAAAAATCAGAAAACGAAGCTCGTTCCAGGTCAACCTATATTGCATATAAACACACAAAATACAGACGTCACCACATTACCATCCCTATACACATGTAGTCCTTATGTTACTGGCACATTTATAACACCCGTACGACTGAGCTTTCATATATTTAACTTTATGATCGATATATGCCAACTGAGTCATTGAAACCGGAACAGGATCTCTTATCCTGCACTTTTTAGAAAACAGTTTGAATGAATGCTCCAAAGAGGTTGTAAGAGAATAATTAAACCCAGTGAACAGCGCTCCTCTGAGCATGAAGTGTCCTGGGTGTGCGCGGGAAAGCTGTTGATTAATATAAAGTGTGACGATTTAAGGGTTAAAAAACAATAAACACTCCATAGACACACTTTGACAAGTATTTCGTACTTTTATGTTTCATTCTAGGGTAAATGGTCGTGGACTCAGGAATTCTATGCATTCCACACGCCTATGCACAAGCCAAGATTTCAAAGAGGGGTGTAGGTGTATTTTTCCCACGTCGTCCATGCTCAGTGTAAAAATGTTAAATAATTAGGAGTGAAGATGTATTTTTAATACGGTAAAAAAATATAAATACAGTTAAAATCAAAACCCCAGAGACTTTAGTAATGAAAATGATTTATTCCCATGAGAATTTGATATTCAAATTCTACATGGCAAGACCTACCTTTCAAGTACCTCAGCATGCCTTGTCTAAATTCATTTTCCGAAATCATAGTCTAATTCGACAGTTTTCTCGGCTTACTTTGCGTGCAGTGCGTAAAGTAAAGTCCCAGATGAAAAAACTCTGTCTTTTTGGTTCTTGTGGATAAACTCTATATACTTCTAGAATACACGCCCAACGTTTGCTCTGTGGCGTGGTCAGAGACAAAACCCGCGATCGCATCATAAAGATTGGAGGTGAAAAGTTGCTCAGTATAAACAAATAGACAATGATTATTATAGTAAATATGTAAACTTGATGTCGGGATTTATGATAAATAGACCTAATAAAAAGTTTAAATGGGTAAAGACCATTCCTAGGCCTGTGTATTAATAGGTGATCTACAATGGTCTAGAGCAGGTTCATGATGCACAAGGAAAAGTTCAGTTGCGTGTCACGAAGGTTCAGTTTTGACGTTAAGGGGAGTAGCTGGGAGGGTCAAAAGGTCTAACGTCAAATGCCGTTAAGCGTGACAAGGGACGTGGCCCTTAACTCACTCTCAGCCATTTAAGATTGCCAATGTAACGTGCATAATAGAGACACAATAAGCGTTGTTAACCTTACTGAAGTAACAATAAATGGTCGGAGAATATTTTGCAGTGATACAAACCACAACTTTTATGACAATGTGGGTGTTGATGAATACAGTGGAATTTCAAAGAAGGGAACCTATTACATTCGTTTATTCAACAAAATAGTTCTATCACCAATGTGTCCAAATCAAATTGCACACAATTATGTTCCGATCACAATAAAACATGGAAATTGGCATACATGTGCTACTGTCACTCTCACTTATCTTTATCAGAGGAAGATTACTTTTACATGCAACCAGCACGAATAAACTCCAGACCTTTGTTGTCACGTTTAATGTCCTTACCTGTGAGCTACTTTACCAACCGAAAAAAAGTTTGTTCGGGAATTCATGATCAGCCTGACTGTATAAGAAGCGTAGTACCTCATTGACATGATGGGGAAAGCTCCTGAGATTTTTTTTTCGGTTATCAGAAATACCCACTGTGTGTCAGCCAATGGCAATTGTAGGCCACACCATATATAAGTACAGATCAATTGGAGTCATGCAGGCTGTTTCAGGATGGTTCTGCTTTGGCCATGTCGCAGGCGACCAAAGATCTAAATTTAAGAGAAGTGAATTGTGTGAGTGTGTTGTCCCGTCTACACATACTGTGTTCATTTAGCCTCTCCACACAAACTGTCTTCCTGTAACCTGTCCACACATACTGTGTTCCTTTAACCTGTCCACACACACTGTGTTCCTTTAACTTGACCACACATACTGTGTTCCTTTGACCTGTCCACACATACTGTGTTGCTTCAAACTGTCCACACATACTGTGTTCCTTTAACTTGTCCACACATACTGTGTTTGTTGTTTAGTTATTTTCCACTCCCCAAGATTAGGTGCAGATCTGTATTCTAGGTACGGTCACTTTGGTTGACCATTTATTGTCTTTTCTTGGAAGCAGAATCCTGTAAACAGAAATGTTTCAGACCGTTTTAATTACTTCTCAATCTAAACTTACTTTCAGCAGGGACTGCTCTGAGAAAAGTTTGAGTTATTACATGGTTGGAATTTGGACATCTAGGTTCCACCTTACAATATAAACACTAAAAAGAATTGATTTTTATTCTTGCCTTCAGGTACCATAGAAGCTGTCTGAATGTTATATTACAATATTTGAACAGATCGCTGACCAAAACATGGATAATACTGTCATTTAAACATCTGATCTAAACACGGCATCGCAGCAACGCAAATTTGTTGATGATTTTAATTGATTTTGATTTTAAGAAAGGAAGGTAGGCAAAATCACAGTACACACAATAATTACAAAGAGAATTATGGTGAATAAAACAGACCAAAGACGGACCTTTATGAACAAGTGGTATTGAGATGTTGACTAACAAAGCATTGGAATCATCATATTGCGCACTGATACCGTCTTATTTGCTAAGAAGACCGCTATGAAATAAAACATGCACATCCATTACAGACAAGATCCCATGACAAGTCTAGCACTTGTTCAGGTGGAGCGCATTTTGATTAAATCTGTCAGCTCATGATTGGCAAGTGCACAAATAAGGTACGTGTTCTCTTTTTCCATACTTCACCAACATGTAACGAACAACACATTTTTCCGAAGAGCGCAATTCAGATCTGCTACATTGCTAACGAAATGAATGGGAATAAAAATAATTTTAGCATGGCTTCTTTGTAATGTCTTACATTGACAGGAGTCTAGAAAAAGAATGTCACTACCAAATATGACCCAGGTTCTCATGATTAGAAAACACCTTTGTCAGAGACTTTCATTCAATCCCCTATTTTGCTAGTAAATTTCTCGAAGAGATTCTACAAGGTTGATTCGTTGCTTCTTTATGCAATTTGCAAGGGAGCGTAATGGAGGTATATCACTGGGGCCACAAACGGGTCCCGGCAAAGAGAATAGTTAACCTTTCTCCCCTAAAATAGCACCAAACCTGTTATTTTGCTGCGTGGTAAGGTCGTTGAATGTTCATGTATGGGCTTATCTTTTTCAACGTTATACAATACAATTGCAATGTTTTGAAGCACCACGGGTCTGTGGTCATTAGATAATGTTACTGGATTGGACAAAGCCTTCGCAGCACCCCGTATCAAGTGTAAAAAAAATTTGCAACGTCAAGATTGGCTTAAGCATATTTTTTAATGAGAACTGACAACAACTTAATATGGCATGGTGACAAGGGCAGTGTCCTATATTAACCTCTCGTGAGAGTGGAAGACAATAAACTAGAACAACAATTGAAACCCATTTGTGGCATGAACAGGGCAAAAGTGAGGAAACGTTTATAGCAGACGAAAGACAAATGGAGGGGCCTTTTTCAAACAAAATTATAAACAGGTGGTCCTCATATAAACTGCTGGTAAAATGTTATTTCAACCTGTGCCTGTTTGAGAAGAACGAGAAGAAATAATAATATAATCTCGATCCACCGAAAAATTGTAAATTTCCCACTAGAGTACAAACCGGGAACCGGACAAAACCGTTTGGAGAGAAAGGGCATTATTACTTGATGTACGTGTGTGCAGGTCTGAACGTGCCGTGGAATGGCCACGTGATGAAATAACGCAACACATCTTCGTAAGCTGTTCTTCAGGCGCACCTAGGACTCATTTTGATACCAGTAACAAGCATTGAGTTCAGCTGACTGTTCCTTAATGGAAAGCGCCTGTGTTAAACAAAAGTATATATGTTTCTAAACCTGTATAATTCCGAAAGCGAATTTAACCGAGAATCTTGAGGTATTTTTGATTGAAATACTAATAATGGTAGCAAATTACGGCCATCGTAGCACTTACCCAAAGGCGTGCCCTTGGTGGAGAAATGAAATAGAAAAAACGATCGGTTCGAGCTCAAAAATAAAGCAAGTCGAATCTTTGACAAGTATTATCAGAATTAATACAGCATTTTCCGTAGGAGATGCTGATGTCTGTCATCCGGGCTCTTTACATACACTGCAGCCAGAAAGTCTTGCTCCAAAACTCTGGGGGTCAACAGTGGAGCCACTTCCAGGCACCACTTTTCAAAATGCAATGAAAATTATTATAACTCTGACACCATAACCAGTTTTGGGCCAATGGGACCCACAAGTAGGTACAAGAAGCACACTGAATAACTAACATCAAACTTCCAAACAATGTTCCCTGCAGTATGTACCCGAGGTGGACCACGCGCAATGGCCCCTTAAGCAGACGGTGCATGACTTGCTGGAGGCACTGTAGTTTGGCACTTGATGTACAGGACATTGCACCAGAAAACGATTCGGGTTGCAGTCAGCTGAACTCCTTCGAGCTTTCAGGCATCTGAACCCTACAGCCATCTCAGACAGGACTTCCATACTCCAAAATGGACCTGACAAAAGACAAGCAAATGGTTTATGTTAAACAACAAGATGATGTGGACTTTTCATGCCAGTCAGTAAATTCACCTTTTTGGCTATTTTTTTCTTATATGATTCGGTCCATCGCAAAGCTGATCAAATTGCAATGCCAAAGTGTTTATGGATGTGACTTCCTGCAAAAAAGTAACCTTGGAACTTGAATTGAGGGTGAAATGGAGGAGTGGTCTTGCGGCGATTGTCACGCTGTCAGTTTTTAGGACATTAAACGGAACAAGCCAGTTGCTCGCCCATTCAGCAACAGTAGGGAGATCAGCGTTTGAGATTTCACAAGCTGTCACAAGATTATCCTGTGTTAAGCAGAGATATGTGGCCTATCATCAGCAAATAATTTGATGTTCCATCGGACAAGGCGCATAATATCATTAACACATATTAAGAATACAGAATACCCCAAAACAGACCCTTGGGGGACACCAGCCTTGGCTGCCCCTACAAGTGGAACACTGGCCATTAATTAAAACCTGCTGTTGGCGGTCCTTGAGGTAGCTGGAAATCCAGCTAAACAAATTATTATGGATTCCCTTTATAGCTTGCTTAAGAGACCCCTATACCAGTCATTATCAAATGCCTTGCTTTTGTCTAAAAATCCGAAGCGGACCTTTATTTTTGATGGTCTAAAGCAAGACACAACTCATAATACACAATAAGTAACTGACTGATAGTAGAATCACTCAGCACTTTTGTAGGGATTGGAGTTAGGTCAGGGCGCTTCCACATGGAGAGAATGTGTCATACCTAAACGAAAGGTTTAACATTTGGTAACAGACTTGTCCATTGAGAGTGGCCGCTCTTTCAACTGCTTTGTACTGCCGTCGAGCCCGGTAGTTTCAGAAATATCTTAACTGAAAAGAGCTTCCATAATATCCTCATCTGTAATCTAAATTTATCCCACTGTACTGGGAAGATTAATATTGAATTCCGGCAGAGCAGCAGACGATGAATCAAGAATAATGTGTATATATTTGAACAAAAGCGATGGAATAGGCGCCAGCTGATCACGATTTAAAATGTTTAATGTTGCCCACCAGCTGTTTTTTGAGCTCGACTGTTTAAAAGGAACAATATATCACGATAATCCTGTTCAGGCGATTTGAGACACACTTGATAATTGCTACGCAGTCCACGAAAACGCGACACAGCAGTTGCATCACGGCCGCGCTCGGTGACTTGCTTCATTATACGCTCGATGACCCAGCAGCTTTGCGTTACACCATAGGAAGTTCGGAAGGTCGAGTCACGATAATAGATGTGTTGGGAATGCGGTGTTGTGCAGCGTCCACAGACATCTATGACCATAATTCACAGCATGCGTCAACATTATTAGACACAAAACAGGATACCCATTTCAAAATACATGTATTAAGACAAATAGTCCACAAAGCCATGCTTGCCTGGTATACGCAACTTCCTTGTTTCGTCGAAACCGAAGACTGGCACCAGTGACGCTGAGACCACAATACGCGATATGAGGAAGTACTTGGACATTAATGAAATAAGGAATGTTGCTGATAATTTGGTCTAGACATAGCGCAGTTTGTTGAGCACACGAGTTGGTTCACAGACATGAACAGACACATAGCTGGATGTAGCAAGATCATGAAGTTTGTTACGTGACGACGAATGTCGAAGATCTGCGTTAGAGTCCCCGCATAGAACTGCATGGTTTTGATTTATATAGCCTTGGCTAAATCAATATAATCTTGGAGGTTATCCTTGACTCCTGCATGACACATGGAAGGTAGAAGGCACCGTAAGGTGTTACTAATATATTGCGTGCTTCAAAACGGCAAAAGTGGAAGTTGTTTTCATTGCATAAGCCTCTTTAACATAGTCTGTGTAATAACCACCATGCTACGTGCTGCCTGTGGGTGCCGAGAATCATGCTATACAAAAACAAACATTTCTGTTGACACCTGGAGGAGAAAAGGTCTCTCTTAAGTGCATTTAGT
Organism: Hermodice carunculata; assembly: GCA_964020975.1. Lineage (NCBI taxonomy): Eukaryota > Metazoa > Annelida > Polychaeta > Eunicida > Amphinomidae > Hermodice > Hermodice carunculata. The sequence continues at coordinate 279,624 of CAXHWN010002257.1, forward strand.
TCACAGATAGATATTTACACTATGAAAGAAAATTAAAAACAAAAGTCAACATAAACATTGTGAGGTTGTTCCCCTGATGGATTGCTGGCGGATCTGGTGATGCATAAACCACACTGGTTAATAAACTTGTTGCGTCTGTGTAGAAAACGAATGTCTACCACGTGGAGCTGCTGGGGCCAGCTGCTGACCCAGGACCTGGGGAAAAGTTTTCAGGTGTAAACGCTTGGGGGGGGGGGGGCAAGGGCATGGGGCAACCTTACTCTTGTTTCCACCATTGCGTTGAATTCGTAGCCACAGTAAATATATCGTATCAAGGCTCCATCATCATTTATTGTATATAGAGTGTTGCCAAGGTAACATTTTGCATTATTATGATCGGTCGCCGTTGATGCGCCTTCTCCCTTTGGTACACAAGTTTTCTTTGAAGATATTATATGTCATCTAGTACTCAAAATAGTATGAGGAAATGTAGAGTCTGTAAAAAAGCAACATGTGAGTTATATGCTTCAGCTGAAATCCATCTTTTGACAGCTAGACACTTACCTAATGGATCCATCGCTGGGTACTGCGGTCTAGCGGACTACAAATGCAATACATTAAGCTGTCAAGTGGAGGAATAAGTCACAGATTAAGAGCGAGGCACTCCACAATGAACGATTAGCAGTTAATTTGTAAAGCTGATCAGCTTTTGTACACCTTGTGTCCTTACATAAGCAGTAAAGAAGGAAATGATGCCTGATGCTAGATAGATGTATTGCATTAAAATCAAATTCAAAACTATCAAGGATCTGACAGCTGTTTGTAAGTGCACTGTTGTTTGGGACGTCGCTTTGTCATGGACAGATGAGGATAACTACGCAACATGACAGCCCGCCTGAACATTATTTAATGCCCAACATCAGATTTACTGGATGGTCACAGGGTACAGACAAAAGCAGTTACATGCAAAATGTTAATCTGACAAGGTCCTGGAAATATTTTACGGATGGTTGCTGTCATGTCCGGCAACAATTTCTCCCACATTCATCCAGCACTTGACAAGTGCGTGTGTGAAGGATAACCCTTTGTCTTCTGATGCGCTGTGGATTCGTTGATATGTCTGAATAATGGCCCTTCTAGGGGCAATCGGCCCGAAGTGAAAACTCAGCCAAAATAAATTGAAACATTGGAATTTTGTTGGGCACGTTGAGGCACAGCTCGTCTTTGATAATTAATTATGGTACAAGACACTTGCTGATAGCGAGGTTAAAATGTCACCAGTACTCATCGAAATGATCGAAACGTTACGATGTTGCGGTCATCCGTCGCATTATGTATTATATGCGTTATTTTAATGTTTGAGGGTGAATTATAATTTTCTAGAATGAAATTCAAAAGTAGTTACTCATTGTGGGTCACATGACCTAAACATTGTTGCGACTAAATTGTGACGCGCCTGCATCAGTGACGTATTGCATTAACACGTAAACAGATGTTTGATTATATGTCACATGTGACGTTGACTAACTAACGAATGTTGACAAACACGGCACATCAGGTCGGCGTTCAAAGTAGGCCTAGGGTATATATATTTTTTTAATATGAATACCAATTAAACATAGAATAAACAAAATCCTAAACATAGCATAAACAAAATCTTACATGGCTGGAGAGTGAGTTACTATTCTTTGTCACTCGAGATCGGTGTTGGTGGGAAAAATCACTCGTGGCCTGCGGTCACTCTTGAATTTTCCCACCAACAAGGATCACTCGTGAGAGAAAAATGGTAACTCACTTTCAGCCATGTAAGATTCTCTAGGTTGATTTCGTCTGATTGCGCTATAATTTGTATGCCTGCAACAAATAATATGGGAATTCCCAATGTCGAAATATGTTTAAAAAGCGGGCTGGACGCATACACTTATCAATGTGAAGGTAAACTTCATTTGGCACTAAGTCCCAAGTACAATTGTAAACATGATTGACTGATATCTCCTTCAAGACAGATCCGATAACATCTCAAAACATTGCCTTAAATGCCAAAAGTGCCTCATAAAAGAGACACAGCAAACATAACAATTATGTTGGAGCTATATTGATTTATCAATGCACAAAATGTTAAAGAGCGAACTGTTAAATCTGAATTATGGTAAGCGTCAAAACAACAGCAACAAGACAAACCAAACCTTGGTGTTATTTTTGAAATCACCCGAGAGGTACCTGATGCTCATAAACTTGCAAAAGCATTGACCATCGGGGTCACCCCACATCACGTGCAGGCTGACAACCTTCAATCTACAATGATAATAAAACAATGCTAATATGTGTCAGAAGAAGAAAACAAAGCCTAATTATAGTCATAACTTTGTCACCTTCAATTAATTTCACTTTAACAGAATGAAAGTAAAACACAGCAACACAAGTGGAAACGATTGCTCTGAGTATGGCAAACGTATTATCATTGTTACACTAGTCTATCTGTGGACTACATCAAGCAATATACAGCCGAGATTGTCAATAGTTTAAACTTTCCTTACATTCAAGTACCTCTCACCTACTTCAATTGAAGCCCCCCCCCCCCCCCAAGATTCCATGAACGTTTGGTCATTTTGGGTTGGTAGCCGAGCCAGTGTTGTGTCCCGTATTCTATGTCATTCACAATATATAACAAGTACTTTTATTGATTAAATGGCAGGTCGACGCAGACCTCAAATCTGAGTTTCTAAGCACCTGCACGTATGCAGCCTCTTGTGGGCATTGTTTAGTGTTTCATAGATAATATTTGGCGATTCACAAACTGATCCTGACACTTATTACTGTATTACTGTCAATAAAAGTATTTATATATTGTAAATAACAAAAATGCAGGGCATGACACTGGCTCGGGTGTTACCCGCAGTTGAACAAATGTTGAGGGCTGAAATCTTGGCGGTCTTTCAGTTGGACAGGGAGAGTGTGTGCTTGAATTTAAAGGAAGATTTAACTGTTGACAATGTTGAATGTGTATTGCTTCATGTGCTTTAAACATTTTCTGGTGAAAACTATACCAGGGCAATAACTTTCTTTGGTGCGGGTTCAACATATGGCACCTAAGCAGCACCAAGCCAAGCTGTTCACTTGGGCAGTGATGTCATCAATGACACGTCTTATCTGCTATTGTTAGCAACATTTTATCTCTATTATAAAATTTCAGAATCAGCATTGAAGCAGGCAATTTACGTCTATGCATGTTTGAGCTTATTGAACTGGAAGGTGGTAAATAGGGTTGGCTTGGTGTCCTCGCACACCCTGGTAAAGAACGCATCAAAAATTATTTCTATGTCCAACCGGGCGTACAGTTCAAGCAATGCAGACCCAGCAAGGGCGATATAACTGCGTAATTATAGAATGTTTGTTGGTGTTTTGGAACTGCTCAAAAAGAGCATGTTACATGCAGTCTAGTGTTGCTACGGCTACAGTGCCGGCAGCGAGTCTTACTCCAAACTGGGAGGGGGGGGGGGTCACCAGTGGAACCACTTGCAGGTACCACTTTTCAAAGTATAATAAAAATTATAATTCTGACACCATAACCATTACCAGTGTAGGGCCAAGGGGAGGGTGGGGGTGGGGCACAGGTAGGTACAAGAAGCACACTGAGTAACTTACATCAAACTTCCTAACAGTGTTCCCTGCAGGAGTCCCTTGTACAATATGTGCCCGAGGAGGACGACACACAGGGGCCACCAAAGGAGACGGTGCCAAACTTTCTGGCGGCACTGTATCTTAGCAACACTCGAACACTTTCCAGGAAGTGACGCGATTCCAGGCAAGGAGTTTGGAGGACCATCAGCAGCATATTAATTCTCGGGAACTTCTCGTTTCTCTTGAACGTTGCTTCATCTTGCTCGTGCCCCTTGTATCACTTCTGAAGAAATGAATTGAGAACGAAACGTTCCTTTATTCTTACGTTGTTAACTCTTTCAGTCTAAATTTTGGACGGCGTCAAAAGCTTTTCTCAGCATGCATTGGGCGCAATGCACCCAACGCATGCTGAAAAAAGCTGTTGACCTGGGATAGTCTCTTTGGAAATAAGGCTTACTGGTACCTGATGAAAGGTCTTTTTACAGGAAATACTAATCTGGGATCGTAGTGATAATTCAGACCAGTGTTACTTAAGTAGATCGACTTAACTTGAGCTTTGCACTGAAAGAGTTTACCCAAACGGAGTGCAACCTGACGTGACAGGCCCTGTAACATCTGCCAGTTCCATTATTTGGTTATTGGAGACAAAATCGGAATCCATCATACTCAAATACTGAGTAATAAAAATTGTCAAAATCCAATGCTTATACACTTGTGTTGCTTTTGAAACCCGACCTTTATTTCCTTCGATGGGTGGTAAAGCTTTTTGGCTGATTTATCATTTTCAAGAATGACAAGTCCCTCATGTTGCGTGGCTACACCGTTATTCTGTAGCGATGACACCGCGCAGAGGATCTGGAAAACTATATTTAGCAATCATTAGCTATTCATATCCGTATGGTACATAAGCTGTTCAGCAAATGGTTTACTTCGCACAGCTCTATTTCAGTGTGAAATGCCTTTTATAATAATCAGGAATACTTTTTCAATATTATGCTGGAAAGTAATTGAGCAAAGCTTTGCCATCATGTTTATACCCAGCATATTGGGTGCTTGCCTACAGCAAGTGTATACCAGGGCAGGTGCATGACACAAACAGCTTGAGCAGTAGAAGAAAGCTGAATATTTCAGAATAGGAGCAGAAACTAATCCGAATCCTCCCTATGCGGAGTTTACCGAGTCCACCCCGAAGCATTATTAAAATTCTACATACCGCCCAGAGCAGGGACCAATAACCAAAACAACTGAAATTCGTCCTTTCTTCTCAATCAGAGACCTACAGGTTTGATACTTGCAGCCATATTCTATAATGAATCTGTAAAGGGACGAAAACTCATTGTGATTTCAAATAAAAAACGTAGATTCAAGATAGTCAGCACTATAAGCAACCATAGACGAACAATCTCTAGGGCAATAATAATATCTCAACAAGTGGATATCTTTCAGTAATTTTAGCTATTTAAATACATAGATTTGTGTGTATTTACGCATTCTCCTGATCCGTTTGGTATGCGAATTGTTATTTTGGGCAATACTTCGCACTTTTCTCTCCCTATTATATGTCCAGCACAGGGCACAGTTGAGGTCTTGGCTATAGGGTTATAGGGCTAAAGGGCTTAATAGACAGCTCAGGAGTTCTGGACAGGATGGGCTACTCATATTATTGCACCGTTTGTCTGTTTGTTTCGTGTTCCTTCCCAGATTTTAAATTTCCAAAATAGTCAACATCAGAATAAGGTCTATAAATACATGACAAAAATTCATAATAAAAAAAAAACAAAAAAACAAAAAACAAAAAAAAAAAAAAAAAAAAAACAAAAACAAACAAAAACAAAAAGGGGCTGACTTATAAACGAATGGCTAAGGTTATGACATTTTGGTTTGTCTCTGTGTTCAACGTGTGCCTCCATCTGTGCCCAGGTAACAAATTAAACTCACGTCAAAAGAGGTAATATGTTAAAGGGGAGAGAATATCCATTTTCGACTTGTTTCAGCAAATGTCCAAGTTACCCAAGGCCTGACAAAAATATGTGTGTGGTTCCGGTAACTTGACAGACCCTACTAAAAGGTCCAACCCTAAATTGATGGAACACAAAAAAGTACTTGTATGCCGCCCTTCGGTAATGAATGCTGATCGACCCAGGCCAGTGCTACAAACTAAGTCACAGACCCAGACGGCCCACAAAAGTCTTAAATTATTTCAGTGGCCTAAATGTGACCGAGACGGCCCAAAAGGGCCGAAAGCATGCTGGGGGGGGGGGGGGGGGTTATTGGGGCATTCATGCTCCCCCCGTACGAAAACGTTTTGAATTTGAGCATGTAAAATGGTGCTTTCTGGGAGTTTCGAGTATCTTGCCTTCACATGGTTGACGAAATCAAAAACTTTTTGTAATTATTGTAATGAATTGGCTATTTCCCCTCAGATTAAACAAAAATCTGATGAAAATTAGCAAAAATTAGTGTAAAATAAATTTTAAAAAAAATCTCCTTGCTCTCAATTAAGATAAGACAAGCTTTGTATTCATACGTGTAAGGCTTCAGAGAATTTTTGTACACATATTATGTTTATTAATTCGGGGAAAATAAACAGATAAATTACCCTGCAATTAGTAAGTTGTGTATTTTCACTACAAAAGCAAAAAGAAAAAATACATTAAAATACTCACTAGGCCTGAATGTACTAAACTTTTATCACTGAATGTTGATTGATAATAATTCATGCACACATATGCCAGGATGGTGCAATATAATTGCTGAAAGCACACTAAACTATGATGCACGAAATGGGAGTACCAAATGCCCAGGAATCTTGCCTTGGCTTATTTCCATGGTAGACCACAACATGAAAATGGCAGAAATGCAAGTATGTAATTAGAGAAGTACTAAATTGCTTTGCACAGGTTTTGAGCTGAGATGCTGTGATCATTTATGAATTAAAAGATTGATCTATTTTTATATAAATAAATGTAAGCACCAAAGGCGTAATTTTTATAACTCCGGGGACCTGCTATATATATAAATTGCATGTTCCTACCAACACTAAGATACTGAAACTATAAATATATAAAGTATTAAAGGAGTTCTCCAGTATTCCTATCTCATGCACCAAGAATGATTTCAACTTGTTTTTTAAAATGCTCTTACATTCACTCTCTTTGATATACCCTGGCAGGTTCTCCATGGGAATAGGTATAATCATGGTATAGAGTACCTGCAATTATCGACCCCAGTCCCCATCTGTTCAAAACGAACAGATTTCTTTGGCACGGGCGCTTTTGCAATGTTAAATGACCTGACGCGCAAGACCATGGTGCTGTCTAATTGCACCAGCAAATTTACATTCCCTGGATCATTTTATCAATGAACTTCTTTGCATGAGAAACAATTATTTTGGATCAATTCTGTAGCATTTTTCAAGAACTGTGATGCAAAATTTTGCTACAAAGCTACAGTTGGACAGCCTTAGACCAGTTGCAACACGCGACCGATCAGCAAAATTACCCCACAAACAACAACCCGTAAAAAACAGGTCATTCAAATCAACCGTAACCAAGTCGTAAGACAACGTTAACATAAAAGGTGGCCAAAGTGTGGCGTTATTTTGCAGTAAAGTCAACTCAAACACAGCATTTTATTTCAACTTGTCTGGACGGTCTATTTGGGCCGAGGCAAAAGCATAGCCGCTGCATATAGCCACGAAGGGTGCGGTATGGTATCTGGTATCGCTAGGTTTCAGGTGTCCATTCTCTGAGTTACAAGAGCACATGGTTGTTAACGTATTTTTAAAAGATGATTTACAATCTTAACTTTAATCTGCCCACTCGGCAGTGTCTGAAGCAGTGACCATCGTTAGTTATAAATCCAAATGCAACACGTAGGCATGAACACATTGAGGCCATTTTAAACATGGTGCAATGCATTGTGGAAAAGGAAAATCACAGTGAATCATGGACATGTGTTTTCAGCACAGTTCCAGGTGTCCCATCTCCGTGTTACCAGGGCAAACGGTCTTTAAACTACTTTTAAAACATGACTTACTATCTTAACTTTAATCTGCCTGCTCGGTTGTGTCTGAAGCAGTTATCTTCTGAGTTACAAATCCATATGCGACCCAGCATGCTTGAGCACCATTTTGGACACTTCCCAATTAAGGCATTGATTGCAGGACAGTCTCACAAAAGTACACTTGATTTGATATCAAAGTGAATCGTGGTTATAGCATATATATCATTATTGATGCTCTGAAATAATTGCAAAATATATACTTTTGGTTTCATGTATTATAACCCTCTTCCCATCCCCATTCAGCAAGATCATCCCTTTACTCATTTACAAACCATTGGCATTGGGTGCGGAACTCACTGTTTTCACAATGGCAGGCACGTCGATTGGATATTTTGAAGGGTTAGCATCGAAAATATATGTGTGAGTAGGTTAATTTGTCAAATTAATGTAATGTATAATATATAATGGGACTTTTCCAGAGTAAGCATCATCTGAAAATGTAAATACAACCACAAACAGTGACCAGTTACAGGCCCCAGAATTAAGATTTTATATCACACAGTGAAGTCGCCCTAAGGCAATGAAATAAGGGTCAGCAATAGGCTGAGTGCCAAGCGCCCCACTGCCTCAAAGACTAAGCTCAATGGAGAAGGTTGCCCTGATAGTGGATGCAGGTCCGCAAGTTTTTATATAAGTGATAACCAGAATTGTAATCTATAGGATTCAACATGATTTAACCTCATAGAGTTACCTATACCTGGATGATACTCTCAACTCATGACAATTGATAATTCATCTATCTCCAATGTCATATTGATATGAATGTTTGAAGTAATGACCACGGCAAGTCGTTAATTTCTTGGGAGGCTTGTATGTTTCCATGGGCACAAGTATTCACTCCTTGTATTGACTCCCCTGGGCTGTTGGTGGAAGCTCATTTCCTTCTTATTGCTGAGCAGTATGGCAGGTTTGGTAAATATGAAATTTGTCTGCTGCCAATGTGGGTGGACAGGATTCCTACTTGTAACTGCAGGATATGGACGATTTCTGGGGCAATCTGTCATATATTATATAACGGCGTGGGCTCAGGGACTTTATTTGAGCAGCTCCATGAAGTTTAGGAAGAAACTTCTCGCCAGCATGTACAAGTTCATCTTGTGCAGTGTTTGCCTAACAAAATATATTTAAGAAATCCGAGTTGTCACGACTGGTCAACAAAGTGAGAATTTTTATCGCTGCCCTGATTGGAAAGAGAAGACCCAGTATGACAGCCTGTGATACGTGTACAGACAGTAAGTGTTGCCGTGTGCAATGGTAGGCAGTCTGAATTTTACTGTACATTTCCAAAGGATCCCACTCAAAGAGCATTTGCAGACCCATGCGTGGGCTGACCTGTGCAATCCAAGTCACCAATACACATGTATCAGTATCAGTGCCTGCTACATCTAAAGGTAACTGGTGTGAGCAGTGTTCATGGCTGCTGACTCAAGCAGCCAGTCAGCATCTGCAAAGCTTTGCTTCACCGTCATGTTTGAGCCGGCGACCTTTGGTATGACCCTATCTATCAGCCGAACCTTGTTCTTGGCATTGGCGAGGAAAGCCTTCGTGGCTATGCTGGCTTCTATTTCAAGATCAAAATAGTAATAGGTGATGTTTACTGCTGTACTTTTCGTCACTCTTTTGCTGCTTTTGCCGACGAGGTACTGCTCTACCCATTAAATACCACAGTAGCATGTGACCCATAGTGGGACCACACACACGACACATACTGGTCACAAAATTTGCCATACGTTTCGTCAACAGGCCATGGCAAGTATAAACTAAGCGCTGCAGCATTACAGCGACCTCGTTTTCAAGACTTCGCGACCGTTTTTAAAGCTTCCTCGTCGGCGAGGTCTTCTTCAACGCGTGAAACTTGCCTCGCGCTCGAGCACTCAGCTCCCTTCGAGACATACCTCGCCATGAAACCATGGAGCAAGTATATTATTGCTCCATGATGAAACTTACCTCACGGAACCAGAGCCGTACAATATAATTTAATACCGGTACCCTACACCGAGGCTCTAACAAAAAATTAGTAAGTGTATGCTTGGAGGCAGGGCGATGATAAGACCCATGGCAGGGTTCAAAAATGATAAAATTCATCACGTATATAGTGATGATTATTTTTGACAAGCAAATCATGAAATTCATCAAATGTATAGTGTTGATTATTTTTGACAAGCAATCTGAACAATTTTTTTCCATAAATAGGAAATACCGTATAACGTGGCGCAGCCACTAAGGGCAACAGCGTTTTAGTGGGGCAAAAACGGCAGTGGGAACCACGTTATTAAAAGGTCTCAAGTGCGCATGCTCAGGAAGCGAGGTACTTTTCACGCGTGCAAAGTATCTCGCCCTCAAGAAAGAAGAGCGAAGCCTGAATCATGGCTTGCTATATGACGTGAAAGCCAGCTAGCTATGACGGCGAATCAAGCCTTCGAGATATCTTGAAGCGGCAAAGTCGTGAAAGCCAGCTCGCTTTTACGGGCGAGGTCTTGGTCACGCAGCAGCATCATGAGCAAGTGGACTATGTACAGCTACCTTTGATTTATAGGTGGCTGCTAAAATACCCTTTGCCGTCCTCCTCTTACAACTTTATCAAATGAAGACGATGGCCGTAGGGCAATTTCATACCAAAGTTATGCCTCCATCTCGGAACTTCTCTTTATCACACATGTAGCTCTCATACACAATACTGTGCTATTCACATTCACCTCAACACCACTTATATTAACCTGGCTTTTGACACCAGTTATAGTAACTCTATCACTGTGTTTCAACTTTATTTTATATATTAAAAAACGAGCAGGACTCGAACTTGCAACCTTTGGCACCAGTTGCCCAGCGACATCTTATGTTTTGCCAGACATAGCTTCAACTGCTTTGACACCCAGAGAAAAATGCACAGTCAGCGTTGACACTTTTGCCAGTTATGACATCATTTTATATACAGACCAGTGAATCTGAATCATCATAGGCAACTGGGGAGTATAATTCGAACAATTGGTCAAATGGCTAAAAATCTGTGGCATCTCGGGCTGTGCTACTGGCACGGACTTCTATTGGCTGTTCAGATGTGTGATTATGAACTGCTGTGAAAGTCTAAAGAGCATCCACATGGGGGATATAACGGGGCATGGCATGGAATCACTTACAGACAGTGCTGTCTGACATACGTATACCGTCAGCCCAACCCCATGAGGTTTTAGCATCCTCATCAAATTTTCTTTAACAGTTTGGTCGTTAAAATTTCCACCCCAGTATTTGTCAGATCTACGAGTTATATAGTATCCATTTTAGTGAAATGTTGATACTGCTCGGGTCACATAATGTCGGCTAAGGAATTGATTTGATCAAGATAGAGGAGACACATTGTGCCTCTGCAGAGTAACCAGCTGCATGGCATAATGGGATCATCTTAGTGATTGCATGCAGATGCAAGTCCCAGTCTCTGGTACGTCCGGCCCACATAAAGCCTCGCATGACAGACACTCGTTTCAAATATTCTATCCAGATATACTTTCGCAGATATACTTTGGGAAGGCCGCATTTCCATCAAACCATCCATAATTTGCTTCAACTCGTCAACACATGCCTAATGTCCTACAGTGGAAGAACGGTACTCCCCAGTCAGCAGGCTTTTATGCACAGCATGGAAGCAGGCACGGTCAGCACTATTGTCAAGTAATGGTTTTCTGCACCAGTGACTGCCCTTGCGATGCATGATTTCCATTACATTCGGCTTTAGAGAAGAATTTGAAACAGTTATTAAATTTTTCGGTGTCTGCCAGCATAGAGACAGAGAGGTCATAGAGACAGAGAGGTCATAACTGAAATAACCTTGTTTTGAGGCATGCAATTTAGTGTGGGTTGTATTACCGTAGATCCAGTTAAAAGAAGTAGTTGATAGCTATTTTGTGTCTAAAGATCCTGATAACATTATTACCACTTATATAAAAACCCGCCGGTACATACGGACCTGTATCCATTATCGGGGCAACCTTCTCTGCTAATCTTCATCTTTGGTTCAGCGGGACTCTTGCCCGCTGTGCCCAATTGGTGCCACTTAATTCATAGCGTGGGGGCGACTCAGTGTCTGATACAATATCCCAGTTCTGGGGTCCACCGCCGTCAACAACTGGTAACTTCAAACCGCTGTATTTACATTCTTATGTAATGCTCACACTGGAAGAGTCCCATTTTATTTTTACATTACAGTCATTCGACAAATTAACCTTCCGTTAACACTAATCACACGTATATTTGTGATACTACTCTTCAAATTATCGAATCGGGACTAACCCACTTTAGCTGCCATTTTAAAAATTGTGAATTCCGCACCCAATGGTTTGTAAATGAGGATGGTAGTATTTATATCGATCTTGGAAGGTTTAATATATGAAACCAAAAGTATATATTTTGCAAATGTTTCAGATCATCAATAATGATATGATATATGCTGTGGCCCCGATTCACTTTGATATCCAAGTCAACTGTATTTTTGCGCAGGCGCTCGAGACCATTCACCCCACTAGACTGCTACCGCGAAAAACTTTTTTTTTGGCAGTAGCAGTCTGCGGGGGGCGTGGGGGGGGGGGGCTGAATATTCTCGAGCGCCTGTGCATTTTTGTGCGACTGTCCCGCAATACGCCATGTTGAAAATGGTGCATTATTTGCCGGCTTGAGAGTCGAGGTATCGTGTCACATGTGGATTTGTAGCTGACGATGATAACTGCTTTAAGTTGGGGGGGGGGGCAGATTAAAGTAAAGATAATAAGTCAGGTTTTAAAAGTTTTTTAACGACCGTTTTCCTCAGTAACTCAGAGAGTGGAAACCTGGACCTAGCAAAATATTACAATAACGATCACCCACCAACCCTGGCTATGCAGCTATGCTGTTTCTCTGGCCCAAGTTTACCTTTCAGACTAGTTGAAGCAAAATGCTGTGTTTGAGTTGACTAAACTGCAAAATAACTGCACAGGACCACCGCTTTCTTGATAAATCTTTCAGCCGGGGCTATGGCTATGCTGTCTGACCGAACAACACTGGCTATGGCCTATACAGCTATGCTCTTTCGCCGGCCCAAGTTAACCCTCCACTCCAGACAAGTTGAAATAAAACACTGTGTTTGAGTTTACTGCAAAATAACGGCACCGGAAGGCCACCTTTTCGATAAAATCGTTCAGCCAGGGTTGATCAATTTTCATTAGGGAAGGGCGGCTTGAGCCTTTTTTTTATTTTATGTTTCATATACTGTGTTTGAGGTGCCTTTATTGCAAAATAACGGTACACGAAAGCCACTTTCTGAATAATTTTTTTCATTCAGGGTCGATCAATTCTCATTAGGGAATGGTGACTTGAAACTTTTCTTTTTATTTTATGTTTCATAACAATTATTTAGGGTCGGAACTCGGGCCTTTTCGATTTCATTGGGGTTGGTTGGGTTATTGGAACCACACATATATTTTTGTTCGGCCTTAGGTAAGTTGGACATGTGTTGAATCATGTTGACAATGGGTGTTCTTTCCCCTTTTACACATTAACTCCTTTGACGTCAGTTTAATTTGTGCCCTGGGCACAGCCGAAGGCACTTGTTATAATATAAAAAATCATCGCAACGGGGCCCCATTGTGTAACTTTATGGTTGTAACAGTAATTATTCCAATTGTCTTGAACGTTGCTGACAGTCATTTTACATTTATGCTAATAAGGTGGACTAGCATGGCTCATATGTGGCTTCCATAGGCTCACTAAATCTATAAGCATCAATTCACATGAAAAACGTAGATTAAATGCTTGAAGTCGATTACATAGCGAAGTATTTTGAGTCTTTTCATTATTGGTCTTTGGTTGGAAGCCATCTTGAATTTTACAATCCAGTGCAGTTCCAGAGGACCTCAGGGCGACCATAGTGCCACCGATACATAAAGACAACAGCAAGTTGAAAGCAACTAACTGTAAATGTTTTGACTGCTACTTCCAAAATGTTGGAAAGAACAGTCTTTACCCAACTGGAGGTACACTTAGCCAACAATAACATACTGTATGACTTTAGATCAGGTTGTAAGAGCACCTACTCCAATGAACCAGGTCTCATTCATTTACACGACTGCACAAAATCAGAAATCTCCAAAGGCAATTATGTAGGTGTAGTCACCCTAGACCTACAAAACGCCTTTGATACGGGGGCCCACAATATCTTATGCTCGAAAATCAGTAGTATTGGAATCGAATCTACCAACTGGTTCAAATTATATTTAAAATCAAGAAGACAGATAGTTTCTATAAATAGAGTGGAACCGGTCCGCTTTTATTTTAATGTTACGTCAACGATACGCCTATTAGTATGAACTGTAAACTGCTCCTTTACGCAGATGGCAGCGCACTTCTCGTTCCAGAAAAACATACCTTTGCAATAGCCCAGAATTTAACAACAGAATTTTACTCCAGTCATCAATGGCTTATATATAAAAAGCTGTCTTTCCACCTACGGAAGACTGCGTCTATGCTGTTGGGCTCTAAAAGAAACCTAACAAAGGTCCAAAATTTTGATATTTCATGTAAAAATATTGAAATAAAACAAAGAGTTTTAATAAATTATTTAGGCTTTACTTTGGATGAAACACTTTCAGGAGAAACAACTGTGAACCGTATCATTTTGAAATCAAATTATTTATTGTCGGTTAAATTCCTACACAGACTTGTCAAATCTGACAACAAAAGAGCACAAAGAACATTTGATAAAGCAACAAGCCTAATTCAATGTCATTTCCATTACTCTTGTTCATCGTGGTATTCTGGACTCAACCAAAATGTAAGGAACAAGTTAGAAATAATGCAGAACAAAATAACTCAATTATTTCTAGACATCGGTCCTAGGAAACACCTGGGTCAAGAAATCTAAACAGCATATGGTCACTCATGCTCGAGGACAGACTAAAACAGCTAAAATTGAATCATGCCCACAAAATTTTTGATGGCACAGCCCCAGCTTACATAACCCACAAATTCAACAAAAGTATAGACAGTCACAACTACGCAGTAAGAAATCATTCTCGTAATTTTTTTCGTCTCAAGCATATCTTAAAGGTTGAATAAAAAACATGTTTCTATTATACCGGGATTATAGGATGGAATAAAATACCCTCCTAGATAAAATCAGTAAGCAGCCAAACTAGTTTTAGGCAACAAATAAAGAAATATCTGGTGGATTAGGCCCTGAAATCAGAACAGAGCTTTTGCATAAATTAATTTAAGCATACTGAATGTGTTATTTCTACTGCATTAAATTCTAATTTCTTTTTACATGAAGGAGATCAGTTATTGGTACTTAAGAATGAAGTGTTTGAATCCATTTTGATTTTCAAAATTTATATATTATATATATATATATATATATATATATATATATATATATATATATATATATATATATATATATATATATATATATATATATATATATATATATGCAATAATATAAGAACCCCAATGGAATCTGCTGGCTCACTCCCGCTTTCTGAAGTTATCCGTGGTCTCACCACAATCCCTTTTATCCAGCTTGTGTCAATCTTTAGTTTCAGTTTATGTAATCATTTATTTTATCAAGTCGTTGTATTTATTTATTTGCTTGTTTATAATTATTTTACTTATCTACATTACTAATAACATCCGTATGTACCTTATTTTACGGTTCATATTTTGTCCTGTACACATTTTATTTTCAGTGTATTGCAATTTTACCTTCGTGTACTCATGTCAATGCATACATGCGTTCATTTCATGAATGGCTTGCACTCAATCAAATCAAATCAAATGTTTTAGGGCTGAACTCGCTGAACTTTGCATACGGGTCATGAAGATACCTTTCTGCTCCTATCCTGAGAAAATAGCTTTCCACTAGTTTTTCAAGGTGCCTACCTACTTTATTATAATGCTCCTGTACTAAATATTTAACTCACAGCGTTATCATCAGGCATGTGGAGTGGCTTGACTACAAACATAACCATAAGGCAGCAGTGATGTATGCCATATTTTGTTCCCTCCACTTTTCTCTGTTTTTATATTTGCTCCAATAGTAGTGTCACAGAGGTACACTCACAGCGACCTGGCATCCAGGCCTCACTCATCACGTCATGGGTAAGGTGCCATGTCGCAGCGGTCCGATCTTAACCCGACACTTTGTTTCGTGACTTCAATGAACATCTCGCGGGATCATCTGGCTTCCAAACTCGTCAGGTCATGCAACAGAATTACCGCCTTCAAGAAACAAAACAAACGAACAAAAAAAAAAAGGCGCTCAGTCAGTTGAAACAAGAAACTCACTTGTTTTTCAATCCATGACTTTTGTATAGCTTATCGTTCGTGACATTGAATTCATCTCAATGTATGCACCGTTCGTTTGTTAAAACAACAATAATAAACACTTTCAAGAATATATTTAACAAACATATCCTTATGATTTGGTATTAAAAGAAACGACAGATAATGACACGGAATGTTGATTTTTTAGACATAATGACGTATAAGGTTAAGGAAATTGAAGTTTGAATTATATGACAAATGTGATGATTTTGAATTTAACATAGTAGATTACCCCCCTATGGATAGTGATATTCCACTAGTACCAGCTTATGGTGTTTACGTGTCAAGGTCAATTGCCATTGCTAGAGTATGCACTGATTTTGACAACCTTGCCCCCCCCCCCTCCCCTTATTTACTGCTTTTTCAAAAACTTATTAAAAGGGATATTCGAAAACGAAATCAGAACGATAGTTTCTGAAGTTCATGGGTAACAATGAAAGTTTATGAAATATCCAGTGGATTTGGGTGTTACACAAGTGATGTAATAAATATGTAAACAATCGTAACTGACATTTTGTACAATGCGTGTTTCAGGCAAGATATTTTTTAAAGATGAGAGTTGCTAGCATCAAATCGATTTAAACTACTACTAACTCTTTTGGTATTTGTCTCAAGTCAGGAGAACAATGTTTTCCTTCACACTGCATTTCGTATTCGTTGATATAAAAAATATAATTAAGTTGTTGCCATGTCTACCTTGAGCATTTGGATTTTGAGCTTGTATGTTTGATGACTGAAGGCTTTTGAACAAGGATAGTTCTTGTTGTCCCCCGCCACCGAAGGTGGCATGGGAGTACACAGAATTAGTAGGGATAGGGGCCGCTTCCGGCCGGCCGGCCGGCCGTTCGTCCGGGAGAATATTTCTAGAACCCTAAGAGATAGAATAATGAAATTTATACCAGAGATGCATCAAAGCACGGCCATGTGCGATGTGTATTGTTTTTTGACCTTGAAAACAGGGCCAAAGAACATATCCATTTTCGTGTGTGTGTGGCAGCATATCTCTAGAACCCTTAGAGATAAAATAAATTTATACCAGAGATGCATGATACCAAGGGCATGTGCGCCATGTATTGCTTTTGACTTTGACCTATTTTCAAGGTGACAGGGCCCAGGAACATATTTTTTTTGTGCATCCAGACATGTTGTATACATAGTATAGCTTTCTTCTCTATATTGTGGTGGAGAACATAGATCCTTTGGATTACTGTGCACTTGTTTACTCGGATTTTCAGTGTAGCTGCTTTAACATTGTTGAAAAATGTTGTCCATCTCTATTTTTCATATGACAGTCATTAATTCTACGTTGTCAACATGACATCTTATCATCTGTAGATGTCCAAAAAATAATGTTATGCTTGCTGGCTATTTAAGTATTGCTGTTTTTATTTGTCTGGTGATGGTCATGTCGTCCGGATTAGGCCTGTTTTAGGCTTGGGTGACTTTTAACTACTACATTGACACATAATGGTCTCACTACCATTTGGTTACAGACAGGTCAACTGTCAGAGAGGAAATTTCTATGTACAAATGTACAAGATGAACATAAAAATAACAGTACAGATATAGTACACGTGACTTTTTGCCAATGTTAGTCACCTGCCGCCATGTCGCCATCCACGTGCTGCAGGGGACTTTAGGCTTATTCAGTAATAGATCTAGATGGCGCTGCAGTGCATCACGATGCCTGTTCTGTTCATTGTCGAAAAGATATAGTCATGGTCTCGTTTTTTTAGGATGTACATAGCCAAATGCCACACGATGCAAGCTGCAAATGAATGAAATCATTTTGTTAATCAAACATCCGACTGGCTAAGACTATTCGCATTGAAACTTTCCATGTCTTTTGAGACGGTGGCGCAGCTGCCTATTTGCAAACAGTTTATACGTGACTTTATACGTGGAGTAAGAAAATCTGAATACGGTGTGTTCTACATATTTATGGGGTCTAATTATAACGTGATATTAGGAACCTTAGTTTGATGGGGTTTTTTTCTGCATAAAACTGGAATCAGCTTGAAATACTTATTTTTCAATAATGATCTAAAGGACGCATTTTATCGAACAGATCCCAGAATCACATAATAGAACAAGAACAATGAAACATAGAAAACATAATAAAACACATCCCATCGTCCCGTGTAGCCAAGGCTCCACCATATTACACCATGGTCACAAATTGAGGACCGCGTAGCGCTGCAATGAGATTCGATTTTTTCCCTGCAGTTGTTTAAAATGTCAAATCTAAAAACATCGCAACGTTTGCTGCCATTTTCTGTTTTCAAATTCAGCTGGCCGAGGCTTCAGTCGCGGCTTCTTTATTCCTACTTGCGAGTAGCATGTTGGTGCGCCATTCTACTTCTCGCCTCCCATGTTGTCCTTTTTGCAAAAACAGTTGTAACTGTCGTGTTGTCTGGTTGTTACATTAGTTGCCTATTTACAATTTGATTATCTTTGACGCCAGCATGACGTTGTCCCGGTAAGATGTGACGGGAAAGGGACCTTAAAACTGTGAGCAATAATACTGCTGTGAAAAGTTGTGTGACTGAGGCTGGCACGAGTATGTGATTGAGCCAATACAACTATTTAACGTCAGCAAATAAGACAATTAACATTGATCGTGTTGTCTTGTTTGCAGTGCTGCAAACTGCACAAGTGAACGCCAAAAACTAGTAAATTGCGAGTTATGTGCACTGAAATTGTTATTACTTGGCATATTCTGGATATTATAAATCTATTTTATTTACATATCCACATGTCTGCTCATCTTTTATCAATAAATACAAGCGTATTTATTAATAAAATTCTGTCACTTCAAACAGGTGGAAGATGTTTTGTGTTTTTGCTTGACATCCATACAGAAAGACTTTGTGCTGAAAAAAAATTGATTATGCCTTGCACCTTACCCAGAGCCAGAAAAGGATAGAACGAAAGTCTGAAAGATAAAATTTATATTGATGCAATTCTATGTAAAAGACAGATAGCCACAGTAGACATAAATAGGAGGCAGACATATTAATTTCCCACCACGATTGCATACCTGGTTGTATTAATAACCATAGTCTCGCCTGGCCAGTTACGGGTCGCTACCTGTTCGGGGAAGCGCGATCTTACTAATATTTTGGAAATAAAGTATACTTAATGCAGGCAGATGGAAATTTATTTTTGTAACCAATTTAGGGAACACTGAATGAATATGATTTTGGTATTTGTAAACTTATGTTTCTCTAGAAGACAGTAACTTTGTGAGAAAGGGGTACCTAGCCCTGTCTGTATCAGTGATATGCCTGGGTATTCTCCGTGATGACAGGCGTCAGGCCCGTGCTTTGTGGCGGGAAAACAATATGCATGTCTCGTATTAAAACATTTTCTGTCAAACTATGATTTTTTCACTGATTTTTTTACTTGTGAACGTATAATGAACACAGACGAGAGCTCAACCCAGTCAGCTCAATGAACAGAAGTATAAGAAAGCTTAGGCCAAAATCAATCCAGAGCGGGCGTGTTTGGTCCTTTATATTCAATCACATCCATGCCGCACGTGCGTATTGTAGTCTCTGTGGCGCGGTGCACCACTGATGTTTCCATGCTAGTAATGCATTGCAGTCGATGCAGATCTGCTCCTCCTGTTCTTACATTTATGAAAACGTGATAACGGTTGGGCCCATTTATCGTCGAGGATTAGGTGTGTCATAGGTCAGGGTCATAGGTCACGAAAAGTATGGACGGCAAGTCACAAGATGTGTCCCTGGCAGTGGATAAAGTGTTTTGCTTTCTGTCTACCTCATGTCTATTTGAAAGATGAATGCCTGGCAACGATTTCTATTAAGTCAGAGCGGATTATTTATGAATAGGGAGCAGCAGCATCTGATTGCGGCGGTGTGTTGTGTCACAGCTACAGTGTTGCAGATATCTGGGTGCAATTGTATAGAGTACTAGTTTAGTGAAAGAAGGCAATCCTGTTTTGGCATTTTCTTTGGAACGACACCAGTAACTTTTAGCCCACAGAATGTTCACACTGGAAACCTACCAAGCAGCTGCTGCTTCAACTGTCTTCTTACCATTTACACCAAGTTGACCTTGCAACTCTATCACAGGAATTACCACAACAAAATAGTCAAAAGTGCGAATCTGGCCAATCATAACACACTTAAAGTGCCACCCTGGCAACAGTCAGTATCTCTCAAGAGGTGAAACAAGCTTCCCATTAAAACAGCATATCAAGTCTGCATATCACTCATTTTACCTGTCTGTTGTAGTCAATCAAAATGTTTTACTTGCTTCACACAGGCAACCAGTCTTGTTTGTTTCTTTGATGATACACAGATGAAAGTGGAACAACTTAAGACAAACTGTCATCAATTGTATTAAGGGTGCTATATTCATATTCCATGCAAAAACACCTTTCATTCAGGTAGCAGTCTGTCCATGGTTCAAGAGAATATAATGGTCCGGGTCAACAGCTTTACTTGGTGCGTTTTGGGTGCACTGCACCAAAGGTCACCCAGGAAAGCTGTTGACACAGTCCAAAACTGTGCGGTAAATGAGTTATTAAAGGCGAGGATTCTGGCTTGGCGATAAGGAATAAAGTCTAACTAGTAAAAATATATTTTATTCATACATTGGGAAATAGGGATACACCCCATATTACTGCCGTTGTACATGAAATATTAGACAGTTGTACACTATGAAGACAAGGTACTTTAGCTGGACTCTATCACATAACGAAGACAGATAGAGCGGCATTGCGGCAAGTGGGGCACACGTCGCTAAATGGTGTCCAGACGGTTATTTAAGACCCTGAAGTACATGTACGTTTACCAATACATTGTGTGTACCATAGACAAATTACATTGAATCAGGTCGCTATCCCAAAAAATACAAACACTACGGGTTGATACTAAAGTAACTGCTCCAAGTCAATCCGTGGCTTCAATATAGTTGTGGACGGCTTCTAACACAATTTTGTTCTGTTCCGAAGCTCTAATTGACATTCTTTACTTACAGTTTTATAATAATCACCAATTTATGAGCCCATAGAAAATTGTAGTGAATGAATGATGCGTATGGCATCCAATTTTTTACTGCTTATATAAAAACTCGCCAGTACTCTCAGTATCGGGGCAACCTTCTCCATTGAGCTTCGTCTTTGACGCAGTGGGGCGCTTGGCACTCAGCCTACTGCACATTCTTATTTCACTGCCTCAGGGCGACTTCTACGCCTGATACACAATTCTTTTTGGGGGGCCAACAGCTGGTCACTGTTTGTCGTTGTTTTTACATTTTCAGGGTTATGCTCACTCTGGAAAAGTCCTACTATATATTGTACATTACATTCATTCGACAAGTTAACCTTCCCTTAACAGTAGTCACACATATATTTTGGACGCTACCTCTTCAAAATATCCAATCGACTGGGCTGCCATTGTGAAAAAATTGTGAGTTCCGCACCCGATGCAAATGATTTGTAAATGAGCATTGGGGCGATCTTGCCGAGTGGGGGTGGGAAGAGGGATAATATAAAATATGAAACCCTAAGTTTATATTTTGCAATTATTTCAGAGCATCAATAATGATTTACATGCTGTGGCCGCGATTCACTTTGAAATCCATATCAAGGGTACTTTTGTAAGATTGTCCCGCTATCAATGCATTAATTGCGCAGTGTTCAAAATGGTGCAATGGCATGCCGTCGCATTTGGATTAGTAACCGAAGATGATAACTGCTTCAGACACAACCGAGCGGGCAGATTAAAGTTATGATAGTAAGCCATGTTTCAAAAGTACTTTAAGGACCGTTTGCCCAGGAAACTCGGAGAACGGACACCTGGAACCGTGATGAAAACACGTGGTCACAAGTCACTGTGATTTTGCTTTCCCACAATGCACTGGGCAAGGTCTACATGCCGGAACTTAACAAAACATAACTTAACATAACATAATTTAGATAATAGGCGATATTATTGTAAAAAGGTCTTGCAGATACCGAATTTTACATGCAACAGTTAGAGAAACACGTGAATTCTGTTTCAGAAAGCTATCTTCTTTGTAAAGTATATAATACATGAATTGCACAGGTAAACACGTACATCGAACAGTGTTACAGTTCGAGGGTCAGCCATGATACTACAGAACAGAATCGATACTCTCATTTAAATTAAAGACCCCTTACTTTCAGTGCATTGCACAGGTCCCTTTAGTCCACGGGTATCTTTCTAGTAAATTGATTTATCTTCTCATGTATTTGTGCGGGCTACAATCAAGGATTAAAGGAATTATCACGGTAAATACATACAACAACTTAAACAAAATTATCGCTACATCTTGGAAAAATGGAATCCATATTGTTCGGACCCAGAAACCGAATAAAAAAACACTAAGTTATCAGTGTCGTGTGCAGACAAAACGATTGAGCAGAAACGAATTGTAAAATATTTAGGTCTTTTATGCATGTTCCAGCTGGTACTCATCGGTCTCAGCTACTCTGAAACATACCTTACAAACCAATCATATAAAATATGGTCAGATTTGTGCTCGGTAAAGGCCCTAGAGCACATGTTGGCAGCAACGAACTACAGAAGACAAGTTGGTTAGATGTAGAGAGTAAAGTAAATCAGATAAAGTTGAACAGCATGCATAAGATAGTACACCCGAGGTCTCCGCAATATCTGATAGAGAAGTTTGAAAATTATGCAAATAGAAGTAGATACTACACAAGAAATTCAGATGTGATGTTTAAATTACCAAGATACCAAACAAACACGAGACAAGGTACATTTACGTGGACAGGAATAAAGCAGTGGAATGACTTGCCTACTCGTATACGGAAAATAGAAAATCATAGTTTATTCACAACCACAGTAAAGCAATACGGTATAAATAAAATGTCCCTAGAAAGAAAAAACTATAACTCTTTTACTGAATCCCCCCCCTTTTTTATGGACAACAAGTCAAAAAGGATAATAGAGACTTCTTATACAACCATGCCTGTGTGTTGTAGGGTAACGTGACACAGGTATAATATCTGGAATGTTTTATACCTTTACTCATTCTTGATACTGTTGAATTGCATGTTTTCTTTATATATATATATATATATATATATATATATATATATATATGTATGTATGTATATATACAGAGAGAGATAGAGAGAGAGAGAGAGAGAGAGAGAGAGAGAGAGAGAGAGTTCTGTTTTGTTCGATAAGTAGACCTTGCCAATGCGTTGTGCCATGTTTACAATGGCGCTCAACGTGTTTTCATGCATTCCTTCGTGTTGCATTTGGATTTATAACTTACGATGATAACTGCTTTAGACATAACCGAGCCGGCAGATTCAAGTAAACATTATAAGTCATCTTTTAAAAATACATTGACGACCGTTTGCTCTGGTAACTCGGAGAACGGACACCTGAAACCTAGCGATACCAGATACCAATACCGCACGCATCGTGGCAGCCATGCTTTTTCCCCGGCCCAAGTTGACTGTCCTGACAAGTTGAAATATAATGCTGTGTTTGAGTTGACTTTACTGCAAAATAATGGTACAGGTTGGCCAGTATTCTGATGACTTTATCTTACAACTTGGTTACGGTTGATTTAAATAATTTTTTTGTTTTGTTTCGTTTTTTTACGGGTGGTTTGTGAGTGATTTTGCTGGTTGGTCGCGTGTTGCAGCTGGTCTAAGACTGTCCAACTGGAGCACTATAGCAAAATTTGCATTACAGTTCTTGCAAAATACTACAGAATTTATCCAAAATAACTGTTTCTTATGTGAAAATGTTTATTGAGAAAATGATCCAGGGAATGTAAATTTGCTGCAACTGGAAAGCACTGTGGTCTTGCGCGTCAGGTCATCTAACATTGCAAAAGCGCCCGTGCCAAGGAATCTGTTCGTTTGACCAAGTGGGGACTGGGGTCGGTAATTGCAGGTACTATTGTACCATGATTATAACCTATTCCAATGCAGGACCTGACAGGGTATATCAAAGAGAGTGAATGTAAGAACATTTTTCAAAATTAAGGTGAAATAATTCTGGATGCACGAGATGGGAGTACTGGAGATGGGAGTACTACAAAGGGATCGCTTTAAAATTATACATATATATATCTCTAGTGTTATCAGGGACCTGCAATTTATATATATAGCAGGCACCTGGAGTTATAAAATTATGCCTTTGGTGCTTATATTTATTTATATATTAATTTATTGAAAATTTAGATTAATCTTTTAATTCATAAATAATTAAAGCATATCAGCTTCAAACCTGTGCAGAGCAACGTGATATTTTTCTGATTTCATACTTGCATTTGTATTTTCATGTCATGGTCCACCATGGAAATAAGCCAAGGCAAGATTCCCTAGGCATTTGGTACTCCCATTTCATGCATCATAGTTTGGTGTGCTTTCAGCAATATATTATTGCACCATCCTGGCAAATGTGCATAAAATATTACCAATCAACATTTAGTGATAAAAGTTAGTTACATTCAGGCCTAGCGATTATCTTAATGTATTTTTGTCTGGGTGCCAACCCAGACATATTGTTCTTTCTTTCTTCCTTTCTTTCTTTCTTCCTTCCTTTCTTTCTTTCTTTCTTTCTCTCTTGTTGTCTCTCTGATTTGGAATAGTCTTGTTGTTCAAAATTATGCTAATTAGGGGCAAAAAAATTTTAAAAGCTCCGTATCTTCAAAACTATTATAGATGCATAATTCAAAGTACAGCACATAGGTTTGTGACATCTGCCAATCTAATGGACGGTAAACAAAGGTTGTAAAATTTTAAATTATGCTAATTAAGGCACTTTGAAAATCAAAATCTCGAATATCTTCAAAACAATAATAGATAGAGATGCCATTACCTATTTAAAAAATATAGGTTTGTGATAGAGGTGCATCCAATGAACCATGAACCAAACTTGTAGGATTTGAATTTTTGCAAATTAAATGATTACTTAAAATTTAAATCTTGAATATCTACAAAAACGTTATTGATAGAGATGCGATTTTAACTTCCACATATAAGTTTCTGCTATAGGCGCATCCAATGAACCATGAACCAAAATTGTCGGATTTGAATTTATGCAAATTAGGTGAATACACAAAATTTAAATCTTGAATATCTTCAAAATATTTATAGATAGAGATGCCATTCCGATTTCAATACACGCGTTTGTACTTATGCTATAGGCGCATCCAATGAACAAAGAGACAAAGTTGTAACATTTAAATTTATGCAAATAAGGAGCATACGCAGAATTTCAATCTTGAATATTTTCAAAACTGTTAACAAAATTTCAGTCTTGAATAGCTTCAACACTATTATAGACAGAGATGCCATTCCAACTTCAATAAAGAGGACTGTCCCATAGGT
Source organism: Hermodice carunculata (assembly GCA_964020975.1). Classification (NCBI taxonomy): domain Eukaryota; kingdom Metazoa; phylum Annelida; class Polychaeta; order Eunicida; family Amphinomidae; genus Hermodice; species Hermodice carunculata. Next base: position 305,008 of record CAXHWN010002257.1, read on the forward strand.
GCATTCTATATCATTGTCCAACAATTTTCACCAACTTGGCCATACTGTTAACATGCAATTACACATTTGGAGCTTATGTCACAGCTGCATACATTGCATTGCAGTTTCTCCACGCACCCAGGCTGATTTGCTGACAAGCAAAGCGAATTTTCTAGTTTCTTCTTGCTGTTGTGGAGAAAATACACAACGTTTTAATTGCGGGATAATTTATCTGCTGATTTGCCCCAAATTAATAAACATAATATGTGTGCAAAAATTCTCTAAAGCCTTACATGTATGAATAGAAAATTTGTCTTATCTTAATCGACAAGATGGCGATTTTTTCACTAATTTTTGCTAATTTTCATCAGATTTTTTTGTACAAATTGAGGGAAAATAGCCAATTCAGTACAATAATGACTAAAATGTTGTGATTTTGTCAACCATGTGAAGGCAAGATACTCGGAACTCCCGAGAGTGCACCATTTTGCATGCTGAAATTAATTTTTTTCGTAGGGGGAGGGGGTCGGCAATGCCCCCAGACCCCCCCCCCCCCCCCAGCATGCCTTGGGCCCTTTGAGCCGTAAAGGGCACATTGGGGCCCCTGGATTTTTTTTTTTTTTTTTAGGCCACTTGGGTCTCTGACTCTGAGTTTGTAGCACTGGCCTGGATGGATCATTATTTTTAGGGAAGGGCGGCATGAATGTACTTTTTTTCATTTATTCCATTAATTTTAGGGTTGGGCCTTTTTAGTAGGATCTGTCAGGTTATCAGAACCACACATATATTTATGTTAGGCCTTGGGTAACTTGCACATTGGTTGAAACATGTTAAAATGGATGTTCCTTTCCCTTTAACACAATACCTCTTTTGAGGTCAGTTGAATTTGCTACCTGGGCACAGCCGGAGGCACTTGTTGATATATAAATAATGAACAACTGAAGATGTAATGATATCCATCTTCGACAATATTGTGCGTAGTAAAGACATGTTGGAGTGGTTCATCGATGGTGCCTGCTTGACCCCATCTGAGGCTCCTTATTAGTAAACTGCAGTTTTGAAGAAAAGTCTCCAATGCCGAAATGTTTTAACAAAGGTGGACGATTTTCCAGAATGCAGCAAACACCCTGTTTTAATTTCCGGTGCATTCACAATTTTGAAGACGTACCAGTAGACAGTAAGGGAAACATTTTTCGCAGTTTCCCTTGTTATGTGAGTAATCAGTTGTAAATCATGACAACTTTTTTTTATTTTAGCCTTCCCATAGTAACACAAAGCCACTCCCACCTCCGAAAGTAATTCTAAAAATCGAAGTTGTATATTCTTGTGGAATGAGCGTGAACAAATGTCATAGCGTGAATCCTCCACAAGCAAAGTTTAAGTGTGGGCCTGGGTATAAAGACAAAGAATGTGAATAGAAAAGACAGCAGTACTAGGTGTAAATGATCCATACATTCTTTGTCTTTATACCCAGTGTGTGATTAAATTGTGTGTACATAAACCGTCCTGAAATGCATGCTGAAAATGACGCTATCGAATATTCTTGACTTATAATCAATACTTATATAAGTCAATAGGGCTAAAGTTGTCGAGTGTGAATTGAACTTGACAGCTTCAGACCTGCATTTGGAGGGTTCAAGCTGCACAATGGCAACCCATCGCCCTGCTTTTGGATTCAGGGCACTCAGTGTCAAATACGTGAGCAGCCCAATGTGGACCAGTGTCCTCCTTAAACTACTCCATACGTAGTTGTTCTCTGCTGAACAATTTTAACAAATTTGATTTTCAGGTGAGTAGCAAAACACCTTGTGCTTTCAAATTGAAGGCGCTGAAGTAATATGTTGATGATATGTAATATATTTCTTTGCCATTATATTTTTGGAATACTAGTTCTCTCTTTTCGCCAGTGAATGAACAAAAATTCCTTATTATGGCCTAACTGTTAAAACAATTGCGACAGAAATTAATATGTTTTTGAATAAACAACGACGCTGCTGTTCTCTCTCCCAGTACGTACACACATGTTAACTTTCCCAGTAGGTACACACATGTTAATAAGCAGCTATGTTGCCATTAACTTCGTTTTCTATTCTGACATAAAACGAAAATCTGTGTCTGATATGGTTTTAACAAATTCAGATCCTTTGCAACTATTTGTTTGGTATCAAGCAAAGCATTCCGCATTATCTGTCCTTTAGCCACCAAACAGAGTAATCATCAGTTTAGATTTTTTTACAAATAAAGCAAAACATGCGATACAGTGAATCAAACAATGTGATTAAGGAAACCGTAGTTTGATTAGAGGCACTGTTCTGTGAAATTATTAATTAATAAACACAAGTGTCTTAATTGACAAAAGTCAAATAGAAACGTGACTTATATCCGTCGTGAATGGATGTCATGCCATCTTTTGTTTCGGTTACTGTAAGTGATGTGACGCATGTATTATTAAATATTTTGCAATTTTGTTTCCAGATGATCTAAGCATATTTTCAAGTGGCACGAATTAGGGAAATTTATTCAGTGACATAGACTTGGAACTACCTCATTTATTGTAATGGTTTCACTCAGGACAAGTTATAAGTGGCAGCCTAAAATTATGGATCAATGAATATTGCATCCGCGCAAACTGTGGCGAATCAGTACTAGGGCAACAAGTGCTATTCACCAATTTCGATATTCAACAGGCATGTGAAGAAAACTATTGGCAATTGATGTGAAAAAAGCTCATGTGGGTCACAATACATTATTCCAAAGCATGTTAAAAGCCTCGTTTCCCTATCTGCTTTTATATTAAGCCCCATTGGCCATTCAATAAGTAGAAAATGTTTTGCACTGTCTCATCTGCCTGCTTGGTTAACCTAGTGATAGCCTTGGTCATGCTGGACGAATTTTTTTTTCGAGTCAACGCTTGCACTGTGCTGATTAGAAAAAGATACGCAATATAATGCGTTTCAATCTCCATGTCTCCCAACGCCCACGGGAGATTGAAAACAGTTATGTATCAAAATATAGAATTTCCCAGACTTTCTGCGTACTTATCCTACTATATTAAGGTGACAAAATTGGGGCCTCCTCGTATTTGGAGGCAGGGTACACAGAATGTCACCGTCGTGGGTTTCTCATAATAGCGGACACTGGGCACCAAGACTTAAATGTGTACATCATCATCATCAACATCATCATCATCATCATCATCATCATCATCATCATCATCATCATCATCATCTTTGTGTTTGGCACGCAATATTTTAATGAGCATGCACAACCCAATAAAGTGAATGCCATCCAACTGGACATGGCTTACTATATTATGTAGATGTGAAGATTTACTAAGGGAGAGATTGTACGACAGGGTCCCATTTCTGATAAAGAAATTCACCTGTTTATTGATTTTTTTTATTTACAATGTGTTCTCTAACACCATATTGCAGCAAAGATTGCCAGCACATCATTAGATCGCGTTGGTAATGTGCATCTAATCAATTACTTCTTGACCTAGCGCACACCTTTCAGGCTTACGGTTGCTGTGCCTGCGCACAATATGTTCTTTCGTTACGCCCCCTGTAGGATTATTTGCAGTTATTTGATTGTTTGATAACCGTGGGATGTGTCCGCACATGTCGCATTATCGACCAATACAGTTTAATGATAGTACCACTCATTCGGGTGCATGACCTTTTTAAATGGCCCTGCGATGGCCCACCCCTTCAATGGTTAAAAAGATTAATTAATGCATGCCATGAATATATATTTCATCTCTGAGGAGCACTATAAGAATATAATGTTAACTCCCAAATGCTGTGGATTTTTGGTCACGATGTGTTCAATTTTATATGTTCATGATGGTGAAATGTAATGAGAAAGAAAATTCCACACGTGTAACAAAGTACCAAAAGGCATTCTGGCTTACCTCTGTGGGTCCAATGAAGCCAGGGTTGAAAGCTTGACTGTATGAAACTTCCTATTGAGTATGTGTTTGGATATTACGTGTGGTGGCATATCCCAAACCAAAATAGAACAAACCGACCGGCATAATATCATCAGCTTTCTCACTTGTGAAAGAGGGCTCCTCCTTATGGCTAGCAAAAAGCAAAGCCCCTGTCTTTTCCCCCCAAATATGTTAATATGCTTTCATGACAGGGTGCTGCAAGGTGGAACGAGCATTACAGAGGAGGCATCTCAGGGGTTATCTTGCTCCAACTGCAAAAAAGTGGTTAACTATGCTATTGCTTGAGGATGGGAACGATGAAAGGTAGGCCAGCAGTCAGATGGCAGGTAGTCTATTAGTCAGATGACAGGTAGGCTATCAGTCAGATGACAGGTAGGCCATCAGTCAGATGACAGGTAGGCCATCAGTCAGATGACAGGTAGGCCATCAGTCATACGCCTTCCTGTAAATTATCTAAGGACATTTTTTCTACTTTTGGCATGGGAAATATCAGGCCTGTATTGGCTTCAACCAGGTTACAATGACAGAAAAAACCTGTCAGTACTTGTCAACTCCAAAATGAGGGTTGAAATCACACACAAACACACACACACACACACACACATATATATATATATATAAATATATATATATATATATATATATATATATATATATATATATATATATATATATATATATATATATATATATATATATATATATGTACACTTTGGGATCATTGCGCCCAAAAGGCGCCGAGGAGAGCTGTTTACCGTGAATATTGTAGTCTCTGTAAACTGCTGGTACTGGCATGAAAGGTCTTTTGACAGGGAACACGAACCTAGCATCCATGTAATAATTCGGAGCTGTTTCTTTTGAGTAGTTCGACTTAAGTGCTAGTTGGCACAGTTAGAGTAAATAAATCAATGCAGCTTGACCATGTCAACAGCCCTACCAGCCTTGAACTGAATCTGGCCGCCAGCTTTGGAGAAGTCAAAATATCTGGGCTACCAGGGTATCCCTGTTATCTTCCATACTGATCAATGACGCATCCCTGCGCTAGCAATAAGGTTACTACTTAGTCACCCCGTGACTAAGGAGTAACCAATAGGAAGCCTGAATAGCGGCGCATTATAGGGCCGCAACGCACTCCAGAAATGTATTGTACAACGCACTATTACCCTCCGTGATCAAGGAGTAGCCAATAGGAGTTGGACTTCAAACAGTACAACGCACTGCCACCGTAAAACCACCCTGTAACTTGGGAAAAAATGATAAATGTTGTGTGAGTGTTTCTGCCACTGAAATGTGCTTTTTAAGTAAAAATTTTAATAAATAGGAGGCTGCCATCCGCCAAGTGTGTCTGTACAATCAATCTTTACTACGGCAGCAGGTGGTGCATCCGACTATTTTGGGCCATTTGGGTTCCTCATGGGACCCTTGGACAATATTTTTGAAGTCTTACCCTACTGAGAACATGACTGTCTGATAAATAACATAAGCAATGAATGGTTTCAACTAATATAATTTATTAGATTTGGACACGGGCAGTAATGTAGCTTTCATACATGAACTCGATCAACGGGCTACTGATGCCCAACTAGGCCTATTACTTATATGGTCGTATGGATGATGAAAATGGTGCAACGGCGAATACCGCGTGTGCTCGTTGATGTTCCAGAACCCAGTATACCCGACAGATTCGCTTCATTGACAAACGAAGATCTCGATAATCTGCTGCAAACAGAAATGACAATCCACAGGACGCCAGACAATGTGGGGAGTTAAAGTGTTCCCAGCAACTTACGCTTTTCACACACATCCAACTTGTTTACATACTTGCTGCGCCGACTGGTAGCAATGTTGGAATTTTGCACACAACCTTGACGTTCGAAAGTCATTTTTTTTTCAAAGCACGGGGCTTAAACTTCCACTAATGGCTTGAGTACGTTATGTCCTTCGTAATGAGCGTATTCTAGTCGATGCTTGGTCATTAAAAGCAAAGTTATTGTCCTCTGAAATAGGTATGTCATCTAAAAATTTGCCTAATTGAACTTTAGGGGACCTGAGCTCTTGTAGGGCTAATAATGGTTCAATGTTAATGAAAGTTCAGGATGTGTTTTAAATAATCATTAGCAACACAAATCACTTATCTGGGATGACTTCTGACCGTCCGTAACATGTAAATCAAGCATCAGCGTTTCTGCCGATGATCTAAGATGGCTGGCGCAGGTGCTATTGGGGACCGTATCATATAATTTTAAATGCGAGCATTAATAATAAAAATATTGCTTAACTATTTCAAAGAAAGAATTAACGCTCGGAATATCCCAGGGCATCACGTGCACCTGGCTCATGAAGGTAAACAAGCACACATGGCTAATCTAGTAGACGTACCGTGATTGGTTAAAATCGAGTTGCTGTGTTGCATTGTGGTTAATATCGTCGTCAAAAATCGTTCGGTGCATATGAAAATAGCGGACGCGATAATCGAATCCTACGATGCTTTCACGGAATAAATTCGAGTTTTTTAATATTTTAATGACACAATGCCTGCGGTGCAAGAATCTAATTTACTAGAAAAACATATAGGAATCTTACCATACGGCCTGCTGCGCATGTAATCTTCACTTCAGGTAGGAATATAGACATCGTTATTGGAATTCCCCTATAGAGGTTCGGGTCCCCTAAAGTTCAGTAAGGCCGAATAATTTCGCTGCTCGTCGCTGCACGATGCGGTGGCCTCCAGTCCATTCTCTCTTCACGTCTGAACGGTCGTTGTAAAATGTGGAATCAGTTCCAAATTTGAAACTCAAAGTAAACCGTTGACAAGTGGCTCTGCAATAGACGATTGCCGTTTCATAGATAACTGTAATAATATCCGATGGGTACACGTGGTTACTTGTGAGTTAAAACATTTTTTTGTGTGTGTTTGTCTTATGAGGTGCCGAGATTATGTTAATATATATATATATATATAATATAGATAACTATGGGCATGTACATGTATGTAGGCCTAGATCAATGGAGGTGATGTAAAAGGTATCCTGTTCCAGTTCCTTTATCCTACTTTTTTTCTTTTTAATCACATTTGGCGAAATGATGCAGACGATGCACACTGATCAACCAACGAATGCATGTACCTCGGTCGGGACCGGGAATGATCAAAGCAGCCTTTGTGGGCATGCATAGGTGTTTTTTAAAGTGTGTGTGTCAACACACACTTTTCTGTTTTTCCTCGAGTTCTTTCTTTCTTTCTTTCTTTCTTTTATTTCTTTCTTTTTTTCTTCCTTTCTTTCTTTCTTTCTTTCTTTCTTTCTTTCTTTCTTTCTTCGTTTCTTCTTTCTTCTTAACCAGCAAATTTGTCCGACACTTTTCTCGGACACTATTATACATAGAAACTCCAAACTTGGCATGATTGTACCTCCATACCAGGAGTTTGACCGTTTTATACACAGGAATGAAGATGTTTACAATTATGCAAATTAGGGGCATTTGAAATTTTAAATCTCGAATATCTTCAGAAGTATAATAGATAGAGATGTCATTTTAACTTCTACTAGGGGGTTATTGACCATTG